>FJOG01000006.1:1887991-1980798 GCA_900073065.1 Phialocephala subalpina | reverse complement strand
TATAATCAGTATAAGTAATGATATATTAAAGTAATATCCATTTAAATACCTAAAATAAATAGATATTAAATAATATATATAATAATATATATTTATTTTCAAATTTATTATATTTTATATTTATTAAAAGATATTTAATTCTTTTATATTATATTAATCTTATCACTTTAATAATATAAATACATTTAAACTGTTTTCTTATAGCGTTGTGGATAATTCTATAATTAATTATTAAAAGTTGTTCGAAAGGTGGGATTTTGCCAGGGATGGGATTTGACACGGGATCTCGGTTATGCCTTTGCGCAAAGTGCAAATATTTCGAGTCGTCTGTTTCAGGACAAGACCTGGCTCAAGAGGTCGCTAGGGCGGGAGCATGTGCACCACTTTAACATGACTTCACTGAGCAGAACCAGGATACCGGTTTTTGCACCTTTTTCCTATCCAATCCCTGAGTTGGTGGTTTCTGACTTCTTATGGCGCACCATTCGTGAGGCTTTAGAAATTTGCACCTTTGTATGAGTGGTCCGCTTAGGGTCCTATCATGTCCCCCTCATCGCATCTCGCAGCCTCGCACCTCATCTTCCTTCACATATATTGCACTGTCCTTTCCTATCATCCTTAGCTGTCTTCAACTTATCTTCACTCTCATCCTTTCTGTCTGCGATTTATTATGTCGTTGAACAATCTTTCCCCAGGCGTGTCCGACACGACACCACCAGCCTCGTCGGCGGCACAGCAGCCTCGCAAATTGACAGCCCTCGAACGCAACAATCTCAAATGAAAAGCCCACAAAGCAGAAATCCGAGCTATCTACCTCGACCAGGACAAGACTCTCGAAGAGACGATGCAATTTTTTGAGCAAGAGCGTGATTTCAAGCCAAAGTCTGTGACCCAATGATAAGAAAGCTTGGAGGTTCTGGCTAACAAGTTACAGAAAGAGGAAGTGGAAGGTCAAGATCAAGGAGTGGGGATTTGAGAAAAACATCCCATTAAGCGATATGAGCTTCATCGTCGCCAAAGCCGAGAAGAGAAAGGCCGAAGGGAAGGATACTACGTTTTATCGCAATGGAATCCTGGTCGAGAGGAGCAAAGTTGAGCAGTTTAAGAAGCGGAAGTTAATAACACCTGGTGACGCGATCTTGCAAGACGTATCAAGTGAGTATTCCGATTCGCCCTACTGCGCCCCCCTGTGTCAGCAGTTAATATGTGCAGATACACCGCCTCAGATCACCTATTTTACACCGAAGCCTGACGGCTTCGATGAGGATACAGATACGACAAATAGTCAGCCCCCGGAAAACATCCTAGGCCATAACTCGGCTTTCTCGAGGCTGCATCATCGCCAAGAAACAAGAGATCAGATCTTGTTGGTAGACATCACGTTTGATAGCGTTCTCACTGTGTTGAAAGCATTCCAGTCCTTGGCCCCTCGTCTCCCATTCATTATTAACTTAACACGGTCTCGCCTCTATCTCCATTTCGGAGGTCACCGAATCACAGCTCCCGAAATCCCTGTAAAGGTGGTACGACTTGATTTAGAACACTCGCTCCACCACAAGCACATAATCCTAGTACTCGTTGAGCACTGTGGGCATCTTCAAACTCAGAACCGCTGGTCGGAACTCCTTTCAGCGATTCATTCTGCTTATCAGGCGATCGTGCTCCCAGGTCATGGCCTGCTGAGAGAGTTTTGCTCCGAACAAATACTTCTTCTGAAATCCGCGTTGATCAGCATTCCACGTCCACTGGGGCAATACGCCTCCTTAGACGAGGTAGAGGAAATTTGGCACCTCGACAACATGTTGCTTGAGATTGTCACAGCGGCCCCTCGAAGCTTGGGCTGGATCGAGGGTGAGGAAGGGAGTTGGTCAGAAGATGAGAATGATGGTTCAATTGACGAGGAACGCAGTTTAGACAGAGACGAGGACATCATAATGCAAGACGAAGGCAGTGCCGGAAAAGTCGAAAGCAGTATGGACGCAAGGAGCTCAAACAAATACGGGGAAACATTCACCGAGAGTGAGGTGACAGGAATGAGCTGGGATTACTCGGACTTGATCAACTCGATGCTATGAGGTCCCAGGAAATTCGTTCTATTCCTTGCTTGATGATGGTCTCAAATGCCTATGCCTTACTGGGGTAAATTTTGACATTCTATGAGGAGAATGTCCGAAAGTCTTCAAGTTATAGACTAAACTGAATGACGTTGCTGAATGTTGGACCTGAGAACATACAATGGACCGCAGAAAGCTTTCCACCATCCTGTGCCATAGTGTGATGTGATATTGTCTGAGAAGCACCAACAAAAGGAGCACAGTCGCACAAATGCCTTTGGCCAAATTTACAAATTTCGCGTTGAGAATAATCCGAATTCAACCAGACTTGAGTCACTTGATGTGGACCTGATCTCAAACTTGCACTTTTGCACTCCACTACTCAATGCAGCTGCCCACGCACGAGAATACTCCAGCCTCGCGCACAGAACTAGAGGAAATAAATAAGGCATTTAATTGTAGCCCAACCAACACCACCTCAAGTCGACTCTGCAGGGCCAAAAAAGAATGCAATCTCTTCGTGCGTCTAATGATCTCTTCTAAAAGAACCTTATCAGATGCTACAGTAAATCAGGTAGGACCAGTGTCGATCCTGGTAGTGGTACGACACGTACATGGTCGGGTACTCAACGAAGAAAGATGAGGAACGTGCTGAGAGTATGAGAATCTGGGAGCAGGAGTATGAGAGAGATATTGCTGCTTGGAGAGAAGAGTTGAAGAGAGAAAAGGCGACGGATCGACAGGGACATTTACGTGCATGAAGGGCGAGAACGAATGAGAGGGCAACAATAATCCTCCTATTTAGCGTCTCTGTAAATTGACTAGCCGAGCCTGCTAGTCACGTTTAGGGGATAGAATGCACGCCTTAATGTTAATAAAAGCCAATTCTAAAAATTGTGAATGTGACAAACATCCAAAATGTAACGCAAAGCAATCGCAAAAGAGCATAACAAGTAAGGTGAGCCTTGCTCAAAACTGCGCGAGATGTAATGTAAACCAACTGAAGTGAGCGCTTGAGAAAATGAGAGATGGCGCCTGCCACCTCGGGCTAGCGGCCAAACCTATTCATGTTCTTGTTTTGGATTCAGCGCCGAATGCCCACAGAACTCCCATCCCATCCGGTATAAGCATCTACCCCATCGTTTCTATCGTTTCCATCGTATCCATACAGGCGACCCCCTTTGTCAATATACAATCCAGCTTTTCTATTCTGCGTAACGTACAATCCACCCCTCCCATTCCCTCCTCCTTCTTCCCCATCCCCCCCACTAGCTCAAATCAATAATACACCTATAACTTCCAACCGCCACACTATCCCCTGTACCATCCAACTCCTCATTATCCTCCTGAATAACCACAATATCATTCGCTGTACTCGTAACCGTACATAGCGTTTGACTCAACAACACGTTCAAGCTCACTGCTTGACCGAAGAATTCTAACAGTTCGCCGGTCGAGTCTTTGTCGAGGAGTGTGCCTGTGGAATCGACGAATTGGGTGTAGTCGGCTAGAGCTGTGGTCGCGTTGCCTGGGATATTTTCTGTGAAAGTTAGATGGGAGACGGGAAGAATGGATATAGTGAGATGGGAAGGGAGGGGAGGGGGAGGGAAAGCTGAAGCGTAGAGGGTGGGAAAGGGAGAGGGAGGAGACGTACTGCCTGGTGTTGTAGGGGCGGGAGAACCGAAGTTACAGTCTTTGAATATTGGTACTTGGAAAGGCGTGCCACTGTCGACAGTCACCTTGATGTTTGGTGGCGAGCATGCAGACACGAATGTTGCTGCAAGGAAAACGGCGTGAAATAGGAGTAACATTAGAATCGTTTTGCTTCGGTAGAGTGGCGTATAAATAAATTCTATCGATAGATATGAGGTGATGGCCAAACCTGGGCCACAGCAACTCGAAGGAGTGGCGAGTTCACTTATACAGTGACGAGCTGACGACAAGATGTTTGATTTCTTCGCAGCATGGTATGGATAGGTGGAAGGTTAGGTGGACGTTGTTGAAGCTGACGATGATTCCTCAAGAACCTGAATCGCGTACCTCGGTTCTAGCCACAGCCACGAAAAACAGTGTTTCCAGATCTTGACGATGACAGAAAAGACAGAAAGCAGACTTGGCAAAGAGGTTATTCCCAGATGAAGATGAGGATGATCCGGTCTAGAAGAGATGAAAATCCCGCGCCAGTCAAGCTGTGAAAATGATCAACGACCATATACTGAGCAGGGTGCAGGTGTGGGGTGTGATGTTTTATAAAAGTAGACACTTCTGACGCGGCGCTCACGTCTCTCAGCTACCAGTTGTCTGAAACCAAACTAGAGATCTCGGCCCCTTGTGCCGGGCGCAGCGCATCGCAGCATCGGATGGCGTGAGGACCCTAGAATCGTGATTCGAGTCCTTTGCGGATAGTGATGTTTCATGAAGTCAAACCTCAGACAACGCACCCTTGCCAAGAAAGCAAGTGGCGTATTTATGAACTCGGAAGGAACTTCTTCACCTGGAGCCACTTGGCTCTCCATATAAACTCCGAAAGAGCACAATTCAAACAGAGCCCAGCCACTTGACTTCCCTCCTTGAGGAGAACATCGTATGTTGAAAGCTGGAAATGTTCTCAGGAGTTGCGAGTGTCGTCGGAGATCCTCTAAGCGAGCCCCTGATCGATACAAGGCTAATCCCCGTTCGGATTATGCATGTCATAAGCGTACAACCCTCAAAAATAAGGAAAGCTTGGCGAAGCATAATTCGTACTTTTGCGTCCGATTTGCTGGACATGGTATCTCATTCAAGCATCAGATTCGTTGGCTGTTTTGTACTTCATGCGCCATTACCATAGCTCTTGACTCGGCTCCAAAAGAATGCCTTGTTGTTTCTCAAGGTGAACTCCCCAGTATCGTCTGTTAACAAGTTATAGTTCCAGAAACCTTGCCAGACCAACTTATTGTTCTTTGCACCCTTGCCGGCACTGCGAAGAGAAAGTTTCATCCGATACATGTACTTTGCGCTTGCTCCTTCCGTTTCAACAAACAGATCACCTTCAGCATCCTTGAGATCTGCGTCTGGATTACCGTCGGGATTTGAAAGTCGCCAACGTCCTCGCAACGCGGTTTGCATTACAATGGAAGGCAGATGTGGTGCAGCTCTGCCACGGTGCAGGTCTTGGAGTTCTTTTGTCAAATGATGGACCACGTCTGCAGGTTCGTCAGTTGTCAACAGACTGATGACCGTCCCATCTCGGAAAAAGCGTAAGTAGCGATAGTAAGTTACGATATGGACGGGACTATGCCATGTAACTTGGGATGCAGAAGCTTGCCCCGGTCTGGTATAGTTGACAGTACTGATATAACATCCGTTGAAGCGAAGTCTTGGTCGAAGACGGAACATCTTGTGCCAAGAGGACGAGTAAGCACTGACGAAGAGTGAATCCGTGATAGCTTCGTTGCTGAGAGGTTCGGGAGCATCTTCCTCGTCGTCTTCAAAGTCTGGAATCTCATCCTCTTCCTTCAGTGGCCCACCGAGGACTTCTCGCTGCCACTGATAGTGCATAGCTCCAAAGCCCACTTCGGATCCAAGACAAACTCTCTTCCAAATTTGATCTTCCGTTGCCACCAGATATGCCAATCTCTTACAGACCTGAGCTAGCCCGACGAAGGAAGCAATATCAAGAATAGCCACTTCCTTAAGGATATGAACCAAGATCTCTTCTGGCAGATTCGCAAGAGGACAAGGAGGAGCCGGAGTGCCCTCTATTGCAGGTGGAGCTGGCTCAATAACGAGACTTGCAAAGCTCGCAATAAGGTCTTTGATAGGTTGTGGGGGCCCGTCTAGGGAGTGGTGGGCGGTATTCGGTACTGTGACAGGAGCATTCGATGGATTTGGATTGGTGGGTTTCGAAGCAAAAGAGGAAGGTGGGAAATGCTTGTTCTTGTACTTTTTATCAACTTGGTGATCCATCTAGAAACTGTTAGCTGAGTGTTCCAGGAGCAGGCGGACTTTCCTACGCGAAAGGCCTTGCGGTAGAGGTTCAAGCTGTCTCCAAGAACGCCTTGGCTTTCTCTCTCTACCGCTTTCTCATAGTAGTCCAAAGCAGATTGTGGCTCTTTGACAGCGGCTGTAGAGCTTTTGCCATGCTCCTCCTTCTCCGCAGATCCATCATAACCCGAGAAGACTTGAGGTATGTATTCTTCATCAATTCCCTTCAAAGGAGGGGCGATTTTGTTTGAAGAAAGGCTGGCAATTGGTGGGGGTCTGCGAGGTGCCTTTGATTTCGCCCCTCTGTTTGCATCGTTCTGGTTTCTCGCGGAAACTTCTGCGCGCCATTGCTGGCGGAACTGCTCTAATTCTGGATTCGAATCTTCCATAGTAGGTAGTACAATCTAGCAGGAGATAGTCTAGGATAAAGGACGGATTTAATCTTAGGTATGATTGTTGATTGTTGAAAGAGCGAATTTCCGGTCGTGAATGTTAAATCCGAATTAAGTAGATTTGATAAGCAACCGGTCGTGAGTCTTATCGGGGAAGGCCGCAGGGGCTTTGTTCAAGCCGAGGGCCCGCAATTGACACTAAGCCCTTTGGAGATTTTTCTGCCAAAAGTCGGCTCCGATCTCGACAATTTCGAGCTACATCATTGACTCTTTGATGAGCATCTCCTTACAACCACAACAAGCCTCGTGCCTTCCAGCTGCCTCGAACTCCCAACAATCACGACCGACGAGCACCATATCAACAGGAGATCGCCGTCGATGTCAGGGCATTGGGATCGTGACGGTCGAACGGACGAGGACCATTTCGCCACCACTTTTGCGAGAGAAGGGAGCTTTGGAGGCCAGGGGCATGACAGAATACACGGAGACAATCCAATTCCGGGACAAGCTGGGACGATAGCTATGTCGGGAGATAATGATGATGTGGAGGTGGGCATCACCGCAGGTCAGAAAATGATCTCGGCGATGTCGGGGAGCTTGTTGACTTCACTCTTGGGTAAGTGTCTCAACTACATCTGGGACTTTTGACATGTTGCTAACTTGCAAAGTGACACCTCTTGATGTCGTTCGAGTCCGGTTACAATCACAGCCTACACCATCGCCATTAAATGCACTTCGAGTGTCCGGAAAATCCCTAGCAAACCTCAGTACCCTTCCACCCAACCTCGGAGTGACGGCATGCTGCAGAGAGGTATTCTTCGCGACGAACAATGCGGAATATTGTATGGCTGCTCCCAGCCATTCGATAGGAGGGACAGAGTGTGCCGTGGAAGAAACGCAAAGACGGACATTCAATTCGACATTCGATGGACTGAGGAAGATCGCACGGAACGAAGGCTTCACGACTTTATGGCGAGGACTATCACCCACCCTCGTTATGACGGTACCTGGAAATATCATCTACTTCACTGGATACGACTGGTTACGATTCAACAAGAAAAGCCCGATCAATAGTTTCTTCTCGGACAATTACGCACCTCTCGCGGCAGGAGCCATTGCCAGAATATTGGCTGCAGGAGTTGTTAGTCCGATCGAGATGTTCAGAACGAGGATGCAAGCCAGTCGGTCTACAGGAGGAGCACATTTTGCCGAAACGATCAAATCAGTAACGGATATGGTCGCAGCAAACGGATACACCTCTCTCTGGCGTGGACTGACCCTGACGCTATGGCGAGACGTGCCGTTCTCTGGGCTATACTGGTGGGGATACGAGAGCGTTCGAGGACTTTTGACAGAAGCACGGGAGCGAGGCCGAGGTCGTGGTCTGGCAGGTGAAGATTCAAGATCTCGAGCACGAGCACGAACTAGGTCTCAAAGTCGAGAGAACCACGCTGCGATTTTTACCGATAGCTTCGTAGCTGGAGCATCTTCCGGGGCTGTGGCATCAATCGTCACAACTCCTTTCGATGTTGGAAAGACTAGGCGGCAGGTGTTCACTGATTGCGCTACGACTGCGGGAGCCGAGAAGGTCCTCGCACCCGAAGAAAGATCGATGCCGAGATTCCTGTGGCACATTTTCAGGACGGAGGGAGTTTCTGGACTATTTAGGGGATGGATACCAAGGACATTGAAGGTCGCACCTGCGTGTGCGATAATGATCAGTTCGTACGAAGTTGGGAAGAGAGCATTTCGAAGCACTAATGAGCGAGCGGAGCGAAAGCGGAACGATATCTGATGTATAAAATCTCCCCTCTGGATTTGGTTTCCGGCGTCGAAAAGGAGTTCTGACTCCATGTACCACCAACATTTGGTTGGCAGCGGATTTGCATAGCGAGTTGGGCGTTTTGTGCAAGGTCATGTAAGATAGGGAGATGATAGACGACGACGAAAATATACCTCTTTGTTTGTCCAATGCTTTTCAAGCAATATCAAAAGTAAAGTAGGCATCCGCCTTGTGAGACATTTTCCTACTCGGTAACGATCGCTTGAATCCGCTCGGACCTCTGACCTCGCGTGCCCCTTGTAAATTGATTTACGCGAACGCGTTGAGGCGTTCCCACGCGAAAGCTGAACGAAACTTGCCGTATCATTTCCCCCTTCCCGCTCCCTTCTCTAACACCAACCTCCAACTTCAACTCCCTCTCTCCACGACCTACAAAAAGACCTTCAACCTGTCTCTCATACTCCTTCTTCGTCGATCAATCTTCATCATGTCTCTCAAACGCAAAGCTGCTAATGCTCTTACGGGCGATGCTAAGAAACCCAAGGCTGATGGATCAATTACCTCATTCTTTGGTCCGCCAAAGACAGCCTCGAGTACCACGAGATCCTCTACTGCCGCGGCTTTGAAGGCAGATGGGGAAGCCAAGGTCGAATCCACGACTACGAAGGAGACCACGATCACAAAAGAAGGCAAAGCCACGACCAAAACCGAAACCCAGACCACAGAGAAGGTCGAATCGGCTCCTGCAGTTTGGAAAGAGGCGTGGGTGAAGACCTTGACCGAGGAACAAAAGAACTTGTTGGGTCTGGAGATCAATACCTTGCATGAGAGTTGGCTGAAGGAATTGAAGACCGAGATTACGAGTCGAGAGTTCTTGGAGCTGAAGAGGTTCCTCAAGAAAGAGCATGATACTGGGAAGAAGGTGTTTCCGCCAGCGGAGGATGTGTATTCTTGGTTCGTCCCCTCCTCTCCTCTTCCTCTCTCTTCCCTGTTCTTTCTTCCAAACAATTGAGCTGACAATGGCTGCTTCAGGTCTCGACACACACCCCTCAACACAGTGAAAGCAGTCATCATCGGCCAAGACCCATACCACAACCACAACCAAGCCCACGGCCTCTGCTTCTCAGTCCGCCCACCAACCGTCGCACCCCCTTCATTGAAAAACATCTACATAGCCATCAAAAAAGACTACCCGACCTTCGCTCCACCACCCAACAACTCCGGTCTCCTGACCCCTTGGGCTGATCGCGGTGTCCTTCTCCTAAATACCTGCTTGACTGTCCGAGCTCACGAGGCGAATTCCCACGCTAATCGAGGGTGGGAAAAGTTTACACAGAAGGTGATAGATATCGTAGCGCAGAAGAGAATGAAGGGAGTGGTTTTCTTGGCTTGGGGAACACCGGCTGGGAAGAGGGTGAGTAAGGTGGATAAGAAGAGGCATTTGGTTTTGAATAGTGTGCATCCGAGTCCGTTGAGTGCGAGTAGGGGGTGGTTTGAGTGTGGGCATTTTAAGAAGACTAATGAGTGGTTGGTGGGGAGGTATGGGGAGGGTGGGGAGATTGATTGGAATTTGGGAGGAGCTCTGGAGAGTAAGAAGTGAGACAGGTGTATTCAGAGAGGGTGCTTTGGTGTTTGGGAGGAGGATGAGGTGTCTAGTCTTGAAGGTAGAAGGTGTGTGGCGTTGTTGGGTTATGGATGGTGTTCATTTGTCAGGATACAACGAAGTCTGCTAATAAAGGAGGAGAGCAGTCTCGACTTCACGCTCATTTGTCATTTTCTTGTATGGTGTCTAGGCGTCTCATCACAAATCACACAAACAATACATTGAGAATTCAACATCACAAATACTTCTCCATTCCATTCGCTCTTCATCTTATCTTCATTCTCATCTTCAATCAGACCAAGATTCTTAATGAAGAAAGCAACGAACCTCCATCCCTTAAGCTTTCTGAGCATCATGCCCCCAATTCTTCAAACCCTTTAACTCTTACTATCCGTGTTCTTCGCTGTCTCCTCTTGAGCCAAGTGCCTCTTACAATACGAAACAACTCTTCTCATGTGATCGATGTCATCTGTATTAATCTCATCAATACATGATTATCCGACTCCTTCCACTCTCCGATGCCAATTCCCGAATTGAAGTTGAGGGCATGAGGATGATGAGGGGGGAGAGAAGAAGGAAGGGACAGAGAAGGGGGCTTGCTTTACCTTGGTCATACCCCTCTGGATTCTTCTTCAAGATTTCGATTATCCTTCGCCCGCTGTTTTCATTTCCTCACCAGCACACTCTTCCCTACCCATCTCCCAATTCCTCTCACCTAAACGTACCTATTATGGCCAATAGTCTCCCCGCTCCTATCGTCTTTGCTCCATCCTGAAGACGCAAAAGCATCTGATTTTAGCCAGGATTCGAGCTCGGAGGCTGACATGTTGACTAGCTGGTTGAACTCCCTATTCTCTCCTATCAGGTTCTGTCTTTCACTGTTTTTGGATATTAGAAAGGAGGGAGGACGGGCTCGATGACTGTTGAGGTGTCTTTGACCATTTTGATGGAGACTCCCTATCTAACTGCTCCACTAAGCGCTTCCCGTCGCCAACGCTAGCTAAACCAGCCACCGATTTGTGCCAAATGCTATCAGTTCCATAGCATATTCTAATACCTTCGATTGCGAATTCGATAGTATAATCTCTCGGGTCGCCGGTATTATCCATAACTCTATCTTTGAGCTGGCTGCCAAGCTTTGCCCCCATATGTATGCCTAGCCGTGTTTTCTCCGACGGAATCCAAAAGTAAATATCACCGCTAGCCCACACTTTAACGATCCTTGAGTGCCACAACTCATGCTCGACAACGTTGCGTGGCTTTCTCATGTACTTCGGCCCAGGTCGCAGTCTCTTGGCAGCTGGCATTATAGCAATTGCGCTAGTGTTTTTGAATGCTTCATACAATGTTCTATGTGCCCTCTTGCCATTCGTATTGTCTCGATGACCTGAATTATTCAGTAGGGGAGAGTCATTGTCGTCTTCGGATTGGACTATAGTTCCGGCCTTGACGATTGTATCCACTTCTCTTCTGACTTTGTTTGTCGCATTAGCCCTGTCTGCCATGATCCATTTAATTGTGTCTGCCAAGGACTCGCCATTATCTAACACGTCATCTGCTATTACTCCGTATATCTGCAAGGCCCAATCAATGAAGCTCTTATCGTACTGGTCAAGAGCCAGATGCTTTCCTAGGTTGATTTCATCTTGAACATAGGCATGCCACTTTGCAAAACCGTTGCAAATCAGGCTAGGCTGCCGAGCTTTATTGCAAGTTGACGGAGGGGATGGAATGGTCGAGTTGGATGACACAGGTAGAATGATAGGGCTTGAAGTCGTTGTGAGAGGTTTTGGTCTATATCTTGGATTCTTGTGGACGATGTCGAGGAAATGACCATCTTTGTCGGGAGATGATAATCCTATAAGCTCGAGCACTAGATTGAGCAAATAATCTATTATAAGAGCCATATCTGACGAGTCATGCTCCCAACTGAGAGTCTTGTTATAAAACAAAAACTCGGGATGAGGTATATGACATGATATCCTTTTGAGTCCACATGAGCCGAAGTCTAGAACAAATGAACAAGAAACTCTAGGTCTGATAGGCACTTCGATTTGGCGTGCTTGAGGAGAAAGTGTCTTGAGATAATTCTTCCAAGCACAAGCTCCAGATATAACAAGTAGGGGTAAGGGAAGAGCTTTGAGTAAGTTAGAGGTCATGATTTCATGAATGGACCTCAAAGCAACAGAATAGCCTCTAACTGGACATTTACGTTGCTTTTCGTGGCTCTCAGAGCGCCAGTGCCAGTCGAAACCATATGAGTTCGATGCTGTAATTCCTTTATCTATCAAAAGCTTGACAGATGGATTTTGATAGTCGAAGAATAAATTATAACTCTTCTTTTTGCTTGGACAGTGCATTGCAAGGCCGATAAATGCGGAAGGAAGTCCACCCGGACGAACAAGTTCCCCCTGTGGCCTTTGAGATAGCACTGGCTCCGCGGTGTAGAAATCCTCTAACAGCCCCGAGACAGATGCCTGAAGATCTGTATTACCGATAGGTTTACACTGGCGAAGGAGGGACAAGAATTCGGTGAGCTGCTTGAAGTGGTCTCCTATGAGATCTTTATAAGCAGACGCCAACAGGGCTTGAATCATCTCCGTTCCTGAATATAACTCGAAGGGATGGATGAACTTTGCTTCAAGAGTGGAAATCCTTGTATCAGCTGCATGAAGTCGTGCTTGTAAGGTACAAACTTGATCTTCAAGACTCTGTTCTGTCATTTCCAAAGTTATATCCGTGCTTAATTAAGTTTTGTATACATAAGGTAGCATTTGGTTTGCAGAACAACTATGGCCACAGTCAAGTTGTTGGGGAATGCTTTGCCGGATGCAAGCCGCGCAGTAAAAGCGCTCACTAACCCCTCAAACCATTATTTCACCACAACAACAACGTAAAATCGCAAACTCGAGTCGATATTCGGAATCAGCAACCTAAATATAGTATCCCTCGAGCGTTTCAGAATTTTCGAAGGAGTTTGAAAAAAAAATCTCAAATTTTTAGTGTTCCTCGGGGCGGCATAAATGGTGGGTGTAATCTTGCTCGGCCTCAGGTACAAACAGGCTAGTCAGGAAGCTAGGAAAGAGTCTTTCAATCTTACTCATAAATTAAAATAAGCAGCTTTTAAACCAACAAATGGAGGCGGCTTTAGCTCACTTGGGAGAGCGCCAGACTGAAGTCAACTTCAGATCACTAAATCTGGAGGCACTGTGTTCGATCCACAGAAGCCGCAAAACTGCGAATTGGGGTTCACCTCGATTAAAGAACACAATATTTTTTTAAGGCGGGAGGAAAGCAGGTTGAAAATTTTCTTTTGGGTCGTTTAGTTTAGCGAACACGTGGCTCTACATTAACAGGTCACCCACCCACTTAGCCTCAATGAGTAAAACGAAACCCCTCAGAAAACAGAGGCCAAAACCTCAAGTTTCCGAGGTGTTTTGTTCGATATCAATCGACTTATGAGCAAACTGCATCGTACCAGCGGAGCGCAAACAGCAAGTCACCACCCTCGGCAGATCCTCGGGCCCGCCATGACTCATCCTCCGCTAGTCCTCTCTGAGCATCACCGAATAAACTCTAATTCCTTCCTAGTCCTTCAGCTAGGACTATTAGTCGAGTTGGTGCAGTGCAGATTATAAGAATGCTCTGGATTTTTGCATTACTAGTTGGAATAGTTTGGATTTCAGTGTAAAATTTCAACTTGCGCTAAGTTCTACTTAGGTCGAATTCGTGTTCTTCAAGCCAAAGCAGTTCGAATTACAGTATGAATAGAGCACATGTACAATCAGGTCGGGGTAAAACTCGTCACGTGCTATAAGCATACCCCTCACCTAAAAACAAACAACTTTTCCATTCTCTTATGAAAACTAGCCTAATTAGACTCAAAATGAAGCTATTTAATACTTAGTTGCTCCCCTACCATTCTTAAAGCAAGCTCTATATTTTTTTGGTATAAAATCACATAGTTTCAAAAAGAAATCTTTACTTATTTGCTCCTACTCCTCTCTTATAGCTACAATAAAATCCACTCTATTTCTAGCCTTATGCTTTCATTTAGCGATTGCGTCTTTAATCCTCTTCTATATATTCTCAATAGAATTAAAATCAAAAGATTATAAAGTATATAATATTATTCTAATCCCTTTATTTATTAAATACTCTTTAATAATATTAGCTTTATATTACTTCGCGCTATCTTCTATAAACATAACCTCATTTATATATATTCTTTCTATTCTCTTATAAAATAGAATCATATATTTTTGAAGTACTTACTTATACCGCACGGCGTTTATATTCTCTCTTTTCGAGAGAATATAAAGTGCGCTAAGCTAATCTCCATAAAAACAACCCCATGCTCTTATTGTTTCTCGTTTACTCTTAAAAGTAGGCCTCAAATTCTTATCCGCGTACTCCTCATCTCTACTCGGCTCTCTAATCACAAAGAATATAGTCTAGTCCTCTCTTATCTCCAAAGTAACTTCATCACTCCAAATCATTATTCTTAAGTTCTTTTTCCGCTCGAGTTCTTCTCTGCAATAGATTCTTCGCTTCTTTTTTGTAAAGAGGACTCAAATAAAGCTTCTTACGAGAGCGGCGCTTAGCTTTTCTATGTCGTTTGAGGATTTGAGAGACCGTATAATAGTTAAGTCTCTTACTAAATTTAGATGGCATTACAAGCGCTTTTAGGGTCATTTTTGGCTCAGATATAGCAATGCGTACTAAAGCTCTTTCGGCTTTAACTGAGAGTATCCTTTTTGCCCCGCTTTCGGGCTTTCTTGCAAGAGTAGAGCCATCGGTTTTGGCGTACCGATAGATAAAGGAGAACACAATAGAGCGGGGTATTTTAGTTTTATATGAAATCGCGGTAAGTTTATATCCTTTATTTTTTAGCGTTAAAATCCGTTCCTTTTCACGCTCTGTGAGATAAGTATTCTTCTTCTTTAGAGAGACTCTTATGATTTGAAGTTTAAAAGGATTCTATAAGAAAATAAGAGAGTTATTGTGTTTGTGGTGGCGTATATAGGTTTCGGCAATATAAGCGAATGCAACGTCACGTGACGAGTTTTCACCCGACTTGATTGTACAGTACTATCTTACAGCATGTTAAGGTATTATACTTCAGACGTAATCACTTCGAGGTGCTGTCTTTCAAACCGATATACTCGCAATTGTTGTACTACAGATATAAAAATAGTTTCGGGGCAGCCCTAGTAAGGGGCCGAATTGGGTCCCAGAAGGAACATTGGCATTAAGAATGGACACCAGACGGGGTACGACTATTTTAGGGATAGAGTGATCGCGTCTAGACCATCATACTTTATTCTACTGTAGAATGGCACACGTGCCTTCTTCATACTATAGGACGGAGTGCTTCAAGTTGCAGTATTGCAATCCGGGTCCTGGGTTAAACATGTACCAGGAAAGGGTTTGAAACCGATAGCATTCTATTCTGGCTCCTGGTGCCTCCACTTTGCCATGGCCGCATCAACCTCTATGTCGCATAACTCTGCTTTTTGGATAAGTCCTCTAGCCTGACAACTGGAACATCGATCATCTTCCCGTCAAGCGTGTACGCCTCTTCCTTCATGCTCTGCCTTGCCGGCCGCAATGACTACTCTTACTGACCATGTTAGCTCTTCACCGGACGGAGAAAAGGCGTCCTGATTGACATCTATTTAGCTCGGATGAATATTGTTGGAATAAATATCACGTGTTTTAGGCTATATGCCTAGCGTGAGCATGCTCTCCATAAGAGAGCAGGCCTCGAGCTCTTAGACTCGACAAGACGATAATAATGAACAGCACTTTTGATTTTACTTTACGACTACCCTCCATCATAGACGCGTACGCTTAAGTGATACGTATCTCCGATTGTAGCGACAAATACATTGCTTGCCATTGAAACCATGGCGTTTCGCGTCAAGACATTCTTCGAGGAGGACCTTCTGGCCAACTTCGTCCTTATACGTTCTATCGACTAAATCGATTATACTTGGCAAGTTGTACGCTCTACTGGCTGTAAAAATTGTAGCCCTGGCAAAGAGAAACTCAGTAAGGCTTGGAGTTCGAGCTAGAGATAAGTCGTTGGCGAAGTCTTCAGCTGCAAGATCAAGCCCGAAAGATATAGAGATAGATGCCTTGCATATGGTAGATATATCCATCACCGCCTTAGCAGGCTCAATCGATGCGATTATTTGGATAGGCGAGCGTGTTTCATTGGGGTCACTCTGGCTATCCTTCTCGTGACGGAAGTAGCGGATAACGTCAGTCACAAAGTGAAGGTCTGATGCCGAGTCGACTTTGGGAACAAGAATGGAGTCGATATTCCGGCTGCTAAGCTGCAATTCATCAGGTTGTCCGTTGTAGTGTTTGTATCGCCCAAACTTGCAACTGCAATGAGATCATCTAGTGCATAGCCGCTCGACACAGCGTTGATTCGAACCGATTGCTCGCGGATGGATTCCGGACGTGGCTTGTCGAGAAAAGCTCGCAGTCTTCAACGTGCCTCAGCCTTTATTCCAGGTGACACTGAATCTTCAAGATTATAGGCAACACAATCGACCCGAAGACCGCGCGCTTTGTCCAGCATTCGAGTTGACGAGCTCGGAACTGGCGATAGCAGTCAGCATGCTGCGGTTAATTAAACTTGAAGTATTGCATGTACCATAAAGAAGAGCTCGTCGTAAAATACTTCGGGTCCCTGCCATCTAGATATCACTGAGACTTGTGAGTTGGTAATGGCTAGCTGGCTCAACGGACCATGAGCTGACGGAAGTGCTTTAGTGGAAAATTGGATCGCTTGGTAATCTCAAAGGTTGGCTAGAAGCGCTCTCTGAGTCTGCTGTTGAATTGCATGTCTCTTTCTTGGCTCTTGCGTGCTTAGATCTTGCATACATCCTTCATTGGCCTGGCCGTTCTCGGACTTTCGAAGGTCACGATCACGTGAAATGTCATTGATCCTCACAGCTACTCAACCTTGTGTAGGTAGTCTTGTCATCGAGTTAACGCAAATTGCTCATCTGGGATCTGAAACTCGGACCCTCCTCACCACTCAACAGTCAAATCTTCAACTATTCCTTATCTGTTTCTCTACGATCAATACTCAAGAGTCTCGTCTGCACAATCTCAATCCGCAAGTACACCAAAAATGTCTGACCAACTTTCCACCCTCTCATCTCAACTCCAACATCTTTAGATATACCCTCATACGACAGGCCTCGTGCCAGAACGTTCCTATCGGGACCTAGGACTAGGACTGTAAGCCTCCAAGATAAGGACAGAGGCACCAATCAACCGAATCACGATTGGCGACCAAAACCCTCGCTCACTTCGTCAAAAAAGCTCACCTCGGGCCACATTGGACTGGAGAAAAGACAACAACATCGACTTCATCGAAGAACTACACACTACGCTTCGCTCCGCTGGACTTGAAAGATCCGTGTAATTTGGACTTCAGTGGAGAGCCAACAACATGCGCTTTTCGTCTTTGATTGGTGTCAAGGCACGAAGTCTTGCGTGATTCAATCTAGTCTTTATGCCATTAAAGCAGTCTTGACCCACATACCGGCCGCATTGGATCGGTATCGACCCATCTTTAGGGACTGTCAGAGGTCTGGCAAATTCCCTGAGGCTGTGATCGAACTGGAGACGGTGTATCATCTCTTCACTTTCCGTTGGCGGGGTAGGTCGGAAGAATATGAACGAGTCGAATAGACCACAGACACCATCTCCTACTCGAACTCTTCTTGGTACATCCATGTATCCGCCGCTGTCTAGGATGGCTATCAACCAGTCCTGGGGAACAGCCCTTTTAGTGAAGTAGAAGTCTTCCATGAAAAAAAGGTATACGGTGAGTTTTTTTAGTGTATTTTTGTGTTTTGATGGTATGAAGTGAGTAGATATATTGAATCGATCGGCGATGTAGGACCTCAGTTGATACAATTTCGACTTAGTATCCCAAGTACCAGGGTCACGCAAGCGATCGTTGCCACTCTGTTCGATTACATCGTAGAATTTCGCACATGTGGCCTTGAAGACGTCGTAGATTGTTTCTGGGGTGTGATGTAGCTTGAACTCAGTGATCCTTTCCTTGAGAGCGTTGTCGGTAGAAGGCTTCCTTCCAGATAGAATTGGTTTAATAAGTGGTAAAGACCCCTTTAGTACGTTCTGATCTGGCTGCTTCGAGAATTTTCCTTTCCTATCAATCGATCCGAATGCGAGTTGTTCTTCGAAATACTCCGGGAAGGATGTTCTTGGTCCGTCGTCCCCAAATTGGGCTTTGGAATTTTTTAGGGAGTATGGGCTTTCCAGCAGATACATGATGCGTCCATAGTCATACATGTTGACGACGAGGACGTGCGGATTAGCTGAAGGGAAATGCCATCTAGATTTGGTGTTGACGAGGGAGGAGGTGTCCAAAGGAAGGGTTGTTGAAGATACAGTCCAATCCGGAACCCATGAAGGAAGACCATCTCGACGCTCATGTAATTCGATATCCTCAACGTATTGGAGGAAGCGTACAGACTGCCTTTTGATGTAATGGCGTGCTATATCTTCGTAGACTTCGGCGATAGATCTCCCGTAGTCAATCTCAATCGGTGGCACAGTAGGTCGATCCAATAGACCTAGGTGACCATAGACCATATCTCGAGGGTCGGATACACCAGCTCCTCGCCGAGTAAGAAGAATGTTGAGGAGTGCTTCGTTGGAGGAAGAGTTTGGGGTTTGTGTATTGGAAGCTGCGTCCTTTCTATGCACTTTTCTGAGCTGGATCATACCGGCAGCGCTCGATGCCCCAGGGTCTGTCAACGCACCAGCCGAACCCGAAAGCGCAAACCTGGAGAATAGATCCCACCTAACACGAGCTTTGCCGTACTGAATCCATGGATCTCTGGAAAGAACGAGCTCTTGAAGTACCCATACTCTAGTGAACCACGGGTGGCTGAGTATGTTCGTGTTCAGCGCAGCTTCTAGATCGTTTGAAAGAGCGCTGTTGTCAGACGAGGGTGTCTGTGATTTCGAATCCCTTTGTGCTGCAATGTATTGAATAACAAAATCTGCTTCGCTGTTCGAGGGACCGAGGAAGATGATAGTATGTTGAGCCAAAGTGTAAACAGAACCCATCAGTCGAACTTGTTGATTGCGGTCCTCAACATCGTTCTGATTGATACAAATGCCGTCAGCCCATAGTCGTAGGATTTTGTTGGGTTCGCGAAGATGTCGAAGTGCGCAGTCCAGAGAAGGAGTTATTCGAACCCTCCTTCCATCAACCAGCGCCGAACATGACAAGGTAGGATCACCCCACACATATGAAAGAGCTATATAGTGCTCGATGATATCATCTTCCAGTTCTTCGAGCGACGCTTGGATCAGAGAGCATCTGACTTCGGCTTCGAGATCCGGCGATGGTTGAAGGAAGATCAATCGAATTGTGTTCTGATCCGAGATCTTTGAATACTGGTAATCGTCCATCTCCGAAACCATTGACTTGGCAGGCTCGCCACCGGGAAGGGGCTTGTTCGATCAGCGATCATACGGGTCCCAGTCTCATCGTCATCCGCTTCCCGATTATGCCTGAAATAATGGTGGAGGGGCTGGCTTGAGAGAGCCTCGCATCTGCCTGCAGGTTGGTCACACTCGTGGTCACATCCGATTGGAACAGGCGCGTTATCACCTGATATGCAGCTGTAAAGCCTCAATTCCCAAGTCGCCCACTGGACCGAGGAATATTCTGGACGGGACCTCTGCAGGTCAAATAGCACAGAGGGACGTTCCTGGCGACATTCAAATAAGGCGCATGAACTGCAGCCACAAACACTCAAGCCATGAACAAAATCTGCAACAAGACATCCCGAAAAGGCTCGAGCGGCGCATAATTGATGCTATATCTGGGTGCGCCCAAACTGATGGGCACACCGCAAATCTAAATCTCCATCGGGGATCATTGGAGCCCATTGAAGAAGATCGCGATCAACTGGTTGGTGCGCCCACGTCCAGAGCCATCACCGAGGAGTGTCGATGGCAATTGGGATTGGCCATGGTTGATATTTGAACACGAAGGATGGGATGCGTTGGCAGTTGGTGACAGACGGACGGGAGTTGTCTGAGCTGGATAGCAGGGATCGCGTAGAATTTTCGAGGGTCCTGACAATGTTAATACCGCCCTCAATATGAAGAAGAAAAAAGTGCAGATGCCCACACCCAATTGCAGGAACGATGTTCCTTGTCCCTATATCCAACTCATTCCTCATTAATTCGCCTTCATTCGACTGTCCAGCAGCTGCTTAGTCAAGCACCGTCTCATGATCCTCGATCCTCGACGTCAACACTTCACCACTGTGTCCAGACCAGAAGCATTCTCTTCCAGTATCAACAGCCTGAGAAACATTGTCGAGCCAGACCCAATCGCAGTCATCAGAAGCTTACTTCTCCCAAAGTAAGAGCTCTGTGGCTGTCGCTCTTACTAACAATCCGCACCCAAAGCGCTCACCGCCTTCTGCCATTCAGTGGGCTCGAGCGCCAGCAGCAATCTCTCTGCCGAATTTCAGGGGCCGATAAACTTCTTCTATGCCAAACTGGTCGCGTAGTATCTCTATCTCGATCTCGACGACCACTCCCCTATTATTTCACAACCACATTCACTTCATCACGCAGGTTGAAGGCGCGGCAGGATCCTCAATTTACTCTCCTGCTCGTCAAGGAACCCGGTCTTCGATCCTTTTACCCCTCCTTCGAATCCTCTCCGTCCTCCAACGCGCGTACGCCCCTTAAAATAATTTCTTGGTCCCGCCGCATATCGAATGCATTGCGACTGCACTTCCCTACATAGATAATCGATTCCCCACCACCATGCCGAGTTTCTTCTCCAGGCTGAAGGGCAAAGATGGCCCTGCGAAGGTCAAGAAGGGCGCACAGCCAGCTGCGATCCAGGAGCCGCAAAAACCTCGCTGGGAGGATGCATGGACGCGAAAATCCGTTGACGCGGAGGAAGTGCAACAGCTGCTCAGAGGATGCACCGCGGAACTGAAATCAAGAGGTATGGTAACGATTGTCATCACCCCGCTGTCAGATATGCACGATCCCATTGTGATATCTTTGTCGCGTTACACGGGCTAATGTCTCTTTCTCGGCAGCTCTGGATATGCCGTTTCTCCTTCTTCCTTTCCGACCTACTTCAGATCCCAGCGCAGCGCGTACCTTTATTAGACGATTCTTCGACCGCGATCAGCATCTCTATGGAGAGGTTTTGGCACAAGAATTACGGCTGACGGAGCCTATGGTGGGTCAATTGATCGTACGGGGGGACAATAGCTGACGGGAATAGGTTCTTTGCAGTGTAGCCAAGTGGTGTTGGAGCAGACTTCCAGGAGGTGTTGTAGGATGGGAGGCATACGAGCTATTCAAAGTGGGAGAATCAGGTAGGTCCCGGAAGTGAACTGTGAGCTTCAAATGCTGATCTTTCTAGACTCGAATATGGCCCGCGACTCCTTTGCGACATTTATTCCTCTAAGCGTGGAATCCGATGCGCGTACCAAGATTATCTTCGACTTCTTCGACCTTATCTCAGCAATTGCGGCACATGCTAAGTCCAATGGTATGGGTGGACGGAAATTATCAAGATATGCTGGCTGGTGGGCTTTCGACCACAATGATACTGG
Organism: Phialocephala subalpina; assembly: GCA_900073065.1. Lineage (NCBI taxonomy): Eukaryota > Fungi > Ascomycota > Leotiomycetes > Helotiales > Mollisiaceae > Phialocephala > Phialocephala subalpina. The sequence goes on along the minus strand of FJOG01000006.1, from coordinate 1,959,340 downwards.
AAATGGTTTCGAAGGAGGCTACAAAGGATGGGCACAGTAAGAATATCATAATTCTGGATGGGGATCTGCTACTAACGACCCTACAGTGCCGCAGATGCTACCAGCCATTTATTCTTTGCATATCTTCGCTCTCAGGGCCCCACCAAGGGAGTCAGTGGTATCTCGACGCTCCCAATGTCCCTTCAGAAGCTGGTCCAGGAGACAGAATACCCACCAGAGAGACCTTACTTACTGCAGACTACAACTATGAAGGTGGTTATGATTGTGGACGCTGTATCACCTACTCCTTTCTCATTACTTCGCCGCGCCAACCACTTCCAATACCGAGACGACGATAGGGCTTTGCAGGAATTCGCCGAGTACGAGGATCCAGTGAAGGCTCTGACGGAAGAGTGTCGCCGTGTTTTGAGATCCATTTCTTCGGCGAATCAATCTCAGGTCTCAAATTCCAAGGAATCGACTGGGCTGACAGACGCTTCGTGGTCGAGATTTGAAGATATAGGGTTTTCTGCTGGATTTGACGAGAACGACGAGGATGATGAGAGCAACTTTGCTAGAAGACGTCCTCAAGGTCTCCGAACAACACCGCACTCGAGAGAGATGGGAATGGGCAGACCAACAACACCTTCGTGGGCAGATTTCTTGTCTTCTGGATTCGTTGACGAGGCGAAGAATGGACCAGCACCTCTTTTACTTCCACCCGACAAGATTCTTCCTCCTATCGATACCCGAGGCCGAAGCTCTCAATCTCATAGACCAAGATTGGAGTCTAATGCTCTGGAACCTGGTGAGCTTGCAAGCATTACTAAATTTGATTTAGACGACTCGTTCTGGTGGGTCTGGATCAGCAGTTTAGCCGGAGAGGAGTACCCAGAAAGAAAGGCTGCTTTTGGACGATGTGCGCTGGTGGAGACAATCATTCCTGGAGGACGCTGGCTAGTAATGGAGGAGATGGTCAAGGGAGCAGCTCCAGCACCAGAAGAAGGCGCATACATTGCGGAGAAGAAGAGCTTCTGGGGCCGGTCGAAGAAGAACAAGGGCGTCACACGTCGGAAATCTACTGGAAAGCATGCTCTGGAACAGAATCCCGAGTTGCGACCACAGTTTAGGACAAATCAGAGTGGTGGAATGAGCAAGACAAGTATTGGCCCGGATCAGCACGCACGGATACAGGCGGCGGCGATACAATTACAACGTCGTCAACGAGAGCAGGAGGCAAAGGAACAAAGTACAAGGCGTGGCCGAAACAACATGGATGCTATGTCAACGAAGACTAGCAGTGTCTTCACACTTCAACCCGTGATCATGAGCGAAGCTTCACCAGCCATGAAATGGGCGAACAAATACGACAAGGACGCTATTCGAGAAGCATATCTTGCCAATTCTAATACTGGAAGAGGCCTCGCTGAGGCAACCATGCAGACAAATGGCCACGCGAAGAGTCAGGATACACTACGACCAGCCCAGAATCTCCAACGAGAAAATTCTCATGATAGAGATCTACCTGCACTTCCTGATGGACGCTCCGGACCTTCAGCCCCCTCAAAATCCCATAGTCCGTTACCATCGCCAGCACCTTTCCCACCTACACCCTACGCGGACGATGAAGAGGAAGCGTATCACCAACTCTCGGAAAAGGCCGTGGAGGTGGCTCTTCCTGAGGATTCGCATCCTTCTGATAGACGGCCCGTCGGAATGGCTTCGGTTCCACGTGTTGATCAGCTCACTCCAGAGCCTCCCAGACAATCTGGCGAGGCAAGTGGATCAAGTCCCGAGAGCAAGAAGCACAACAAGCTGAAGAAGAAGGAGCCTGCCACAGGTGGTTTCAGAAAGATGTTTGGCCGAAACAAGAACCGACAATCAACAGTTCCTCCAAATGCTTCAGAAAACTTGAATGGAGGACAATCTGGACTCCAACCAGGAAATGCCGGTCTTGGAAGACGATTTTCTGCTTTGAGAAAGAAGAGTCCATCCAATACTCCAAGCGAATCTCGAGATGCTCCTACTCCAGCACCAGCCTCGGATGACGACATCACACCCGTGGCCTCCCCGCACCAAGCTTATGAACGCTCATATGATCCCTCCATCCAGGACACCCAGGACACCCTTTCTCGTGTCGATACCAACGACGCACATGAGGCTCGTCAAGCTTTCTCCAACTTTGACCAAGGCCCACTTGACGATGTTCCTGCTTTCGTTCCAGATGACTCGCCAAGAGAGAGTGTTGATGATGCTGCTCCACCAAACATCTCCAGAGTCCGCTCAGAAGATGGCGATGAGCTCACACAACAAGTCTCCCCTACCCAAGATAGATGGGCACAGATCCGAAAGAACGCCGCGGAACGAGCAGCTCAACGCCAAAGTGAGGAGCAGAGTAGAGGTGGCTATAGTCAGAAGACAGACGGTGACGACGGAGAGACAAGTGGTGAAGAGAGTATGTTTCCCTTTCCGCCGTATAAACACAAAATACTGACCAAAACAGCGATCGAGTCTCGAGTTGCCAGAATCAAGGCTCGTGTTGCTGAGCTAACCGGGAACATGGAAACAGGTGGCAGCCCAACATCCACAACCAGCCCACGACCATCACGCAGAACATAAATGACCTTTGTACACATCCACCCTCCATACACACGACTCGCACATTACTCTCGCAAATAAAGATTTCTTGGCGGCAACACTCGACGACCTCATTTCTCGACTCGCAATCCTTTTTTCGATTCTGCTTGTATCCAAATTTTCCAACGTCGATTGCCTTATACAAATTTTCACGCTAGTGAGCAAGTACAATTGGGCAACATACCAATACCAATACCACACCTTTTTTGAGATACCACTAAATGTCGGATTGCTAGCGATCTCTATTAAGTTTTTCCTCTGCTGGCTTTTGTTTTCCGGTGGCTGCCTGATGTTTTCTTGGAGGATGAGAGAAAAAGAAGTAGTGGATAATTATCTGGTGGTGGCTTTCTTGTTCCCATTTTACTGGTTCCTTTTAAGAGACAATGGATCCGAGAATTAATGGGAGAGCAAGCAAAAAGTCGAGGGAAAGCCAGATGAGAGGAGTTGAGATGAAGTGGGGGAATGAAAGACAGGCTAGCTAGATACCAGGTGGGAGAGTGTTAATACAAATCGCGATGATCCTTGGATTCAAGTCTTCTTGTATCACTGTATCGTGCTTGCTTCACTTGATAATGCTAGAGGTAGTTCCTCCCAATTTCCTTTCGCGCGCTTTTTGTTCATGCCAGAAAGGCTCACTCCTATGTACGTCCTTACAGTGCTCCATTTTGGACTTGAATACAAATGCATGAATTTCGTCCCCAATTTTCCTGGCAGTTTTGAAGGTTCTGTTTATCACGCTTCACTTTGCCAGTGCAACATTGACTCCCATATGATGTCCTATTATTTATGGGTCGCTCATATGCACCAAAACTCCGATCAATGCCTCAATCATGCCTCACTTTCACAGCGCCTCCACCTCCAGCAGGCGGCCGTACATTCACAGCACCACCTCCTCCCGGTCTCACATTCGCGGCACCTCTCCCTCTCGGCGCTCTCACATTCGCAGCTCCTCTACCCGGCCTAACATTTACATTTCCTCCTCCAACCGGCGGTCTAATATTCGCATTCCCTGGCCCTACCAATGGATTCACATTTATATTCCCCGGCGGCGGTACCACGATGTGGATTCGTCCTGGTGGCGATCTTGGGGGAGGAGTTCCGTCTTCGATGCTTATTTCGGAGGGGTATTTTGAGGATGGGTAGGAGTTTGTGGAGGGAGGGGAGCGGATTCGGTGGAGGAGACGGTAGAGGCAGATGCTGACTAGGACGCAGATGAGGATGTGGAGGAGGATTATTAGGGCGATTGTGTCATTGGGTTTGACCATCTCTGGGATGAGAAAGAGAGATGGCGGATTGGAATAGAGGAGAGGAGAGGAGAGGCGTAAGTGCGCCGACGCCTTTCGGCGCGTGGGAGCTGGGAGGTTTCCCTCAGCTCAGGAGGGTGGTAGGTTCGTTGTGGGGGTTTCCAGTTTTTGGATCCTCCTCTGGGTCATGCTTCTATGTCTTTTCGAGTTGTACAGTATGTGCAGGGTAAAAAAGCTGCAAGTCCTAGAACTGAAGTCAGTCTTTGGTTTGCAAGTTTCGCAGATGTTTGAAGGCTCGCCTCAATTTGAAAAAGGAAAAGAAAAGAAAACCCTCTGCAAAGCTTTGTACCACGTATCCTCGAGTCTGTTCTTCTAGATTCTACTTTTGGAAACTGGTGTCCGTGATGGTCCGAAGCTGTAGAGGCTATAATCTCAATTGGCAAAAGCCAATTAGCTTCGTCTAGGAATTAGTTGAAAAATCGGGAAATTCGGTTTGAATCACACGAAGTTAATAGAAGTCTCTATCTCCATCAAGATGGAAGTAAATAAACAAGACGCAATCACCCGTCGGGCCGTCATGCATTCGATGATGGCGAGACTCCAATCACGGCCACCAGCCCGTCTCGGATCCAAGCCGTCGGAGCTGACAGGTCAGGTCGGGTTGCCGAATCGGGAGGGTAGGTTGACCAGGCACCGGCCGAGGGCGCCTCACTGACATGTGAAGGGCTGCAACCCCCGAACTTCCTTCTCTCCTTTTGAGGTCTTCTTTTTTTTGTACGCACTGAAGATTGTCATCACTTGCTAGATGAGTGAGTGCTCGGTGTCCGGCATTATTACATTAAGGTGCGAAGCTAAACAAAGTACTGCTTGACAGTATCATACGTTTTACCTTTATAAACGATAGCAAAATTGAAGCAGCCGGACCGACAGACCATGTCAATTTCAAAATCAAGCTTGTAGTACATCTCGCCTTGCTCCCCAGGCAATTGATCGAATTCTGCGATAGGAATGCTTCTCACGTCTGCTTTGAGCTCCATAAGCTTCTTGACTTCTGCAATTGCTCGATTATCAGTATCAAGCTGGATCATTCTTCATGGGGACGGAAGTTTCCTTTGACATACCTCTACTGTCCGCATACAAAGGTGCACCTTCATTCTCAGAGTCGTCGCACGCGTATAGAGTCATTTCGATGAAGCTGGGACGACCTGATGCGACCCTCTGATCCCAGTAGAATCCAAATTTCGCTGGTTTCGATTCTTCAACAGGTGATCCCTTTATATTTGCGTTAGCAGACTCAGTTTATTGACAGGTTTGCGGACTTGCCTTGTTGATGAACCAATGCATCACTTTTACTCGATGGCCTCCAGAAAATTCGTCATCCTCTCTACAACTTTGTCAACATGTTCCATAGCAACAAAAAGAAGGCAAACTTACTTCCTGTTTTCGTCGTGCTTCTCGGGATCAAAGATATTGTAGGCAAGTGTTCCGTAATGCTTGCGCGCCTTGCGAGCACCAATTCGTACCGTCGCAAGCTTGGGTATCCTCTCCGCCAGTCCTCGAATCAAGGCACCTCTCACAATGGCTGTATCTCTAGAGGGATAGTCAGCGGATGCACGTTGAGCACCGTCGCGGAGCCACTGAAAACATACCCATCCTCAATGGATATGACCCTGGTGTCACCAACCTCCTCCTGGATTTTCTTCTTCAGGTATTCGCTTCTTCCAAATCCACCAGCTAGGAGCACCGCAGTAACCACTTTCGGTCTAGTTGCCTTTATTTGGGCATTGACCAATGCGAGGACCTCCAATATCACAGGCTCAAAGATTTTCTGCAGCCTCCTGCCAGTAATCTCAACCTGGCCATTGGCGATATCCAAGCTTGGGTTGGCGGGCAAACCTCGAGCAGGCACAGTAAAGGACTTTCTGAGATCGCCGTTGAATTCTCTTTTTATTTTGGTTTCGAACCTGTGCATTGCGTCTTGGTGATAGCCCGAATCCCACCCTCTGTAGCCCGCGAACCTCTGGGTGAGATAGTCGTCGAAGATACGGTTGAGGAAGGTGGAGCCGCAGAGACCGCCAGACCCTGGAGCTGCTTCGAAGATCAGTGGGATCTTGCCGAGCTCTGCGACCGTGTAGGAAATGAGGTCAACAGTACTGTAATTTATCTCAAGTCAGCGGACGTTCTCACGGTCTGGACTTGAGCGGACTCTAAACAAGCATCCAAAAGACTCACCCGCCACCGGCATCGCACAGAACAAATGTGTCGTCCACCTTCAAACTTAGCTTCATGTTTTTCAACGCGTAGATGCCTGCCGCTTCTGGTTCTGTAATGATCTGGATGTTGTTCTTGTTTCCCATTCCAGCGCCTTCTGCGCATTTCCTCGTAGTAGCTTGCGCCTTCTCAGACCAGACGGCGGGAACTGTGATGATGTACTGCGGCTTCCTATTCTTCGGCACGATCTCCGGCCCCCACTTGTCTCTCACATATTGCTCTGCGTGCCCCTTCAGACCCTTCAGGTAGTCGGTAACCAATCTCTCGCATTCTGCACCTTGCACCATAGGCCAGGCAGTACGGCTTGGATATTTCTGTGCAAGGCCAGAGAGCTGGAGCGCGGGGTTCAGACCAAGTTTGAACCATTCGTGTTTGCGTTCGTCATCTTGGAGCTGATAACCCCACTTGTAAGACGTCGGATCTTCGTCGTCGTATTCGATGGTTCTGTTCCAGGACGGAATATTAGACGAATTTTCGAGCGACTGGGGACGGAGTAAAAGTTGAGTTGTAACTTACGAAGGCACCCATTCGGTAGTTTCGACCGAGTCCGGCCATCTTCTTATGATCTTCCCTTCTGGCTCGTAGATTGTCAGGATAATAACAGGTATTGCTTCTTCTTTCACGACTTACTTCAGATGCATGTATGTATCCAAGTGAAGAACAGGTTGTGCCTATAATTTTCGATTTTACCAGTCAGAATTCCACACACCAACCTTTCATCGTAAAGTCAAAATGGCTTGCACGTACCGAAATCAACTGCAATAATAATTTTGCTTGCAGCGGCCGCCGTGACACTGGTGCCACTCATGTTGACAACTCAAGTGCTATTGGAGCGCACAGCTGCAACTTTGATCACAACAGATAACTCTAAGACTTCGTGGCACCTCTTGTGGCTAGTACTTTCGTTAAGAAACCATGTAATTTGATAACCTATAGCGTTTTTGTTGGATCGATTGAATGAAGGTATCGACCTTGAGGAGAGTGGTTTCAAACGTGTGAATGGGCAGGGCAACTGAGCAATGGGCAGGAGTTGAAAGCAAGCAGAACACCCGCGAGCCTCGCCCCATTGCATTTAAATGTCTCGCGGCTCTGCAGATACAGTCCTCGCGAGTCCTAATCCACAAGGCAACCAACAAGGCAACGTCCTAGTGAGGGGTGGGCATCGAGATGATGCAGAAATCGTCCCACTTCGGCACCGCTTCAAAGAAAGTGACAGCCTTCTCTCGAATGTGACAGCTTTGTGGGCGGGCTTTCTGACTACCTTGCAATGTTGGACTTCGATGGCTTGCTGGCCGAGTAGTATGCATAACACCCCCAGACTCCAAACATCCAACAAAACAGAACTCGCCAAATCGGGTCACATACATGACTGTACTGTAAGGTTCGTTTTTAACATGCGCTCTCCAAAGGCTTGAAAGATGGGAATTTGCAGGTTTGTCGCACTGCCAGATATTTCCTCGTTTAGTGTATCGAATCCTCGCCATTCTCTCGCGCAATTTCTGCCTCAATGCGCTCCGTCCTTTGTTGTGCCGTTTGCTGGGGGTCCGAAAACTGAAGCGCAACCCACTCGCAGCTTGTCATTCGTCACCGGAGGGGGTTTCGGGTGTGGCAACGGAAGGCCAATCCGAGGGGTCAGCGGGTGACGAAAGGAGTGCCACGTCTGAGCCTGATCGCCTTTTGGGGCGAAAAGATGACTGACTAATCGGAGCTGAATGGTCTCAATTTTTTCGAAATTTTCCCGCAAGAATCAGATTGCATATTTGCCAGTTATTGTATGATCTCGCCCGCAACAGTGTGAAGTACTGGCCCGACACACAAAATCAATTGGTATCCAGTTTGTGCCTGGCACACAAACAGTGGTGCCAGCTTGAAAGCATTTAAGTTGGTCGTCCGATGCGCAGCGTTGAAATCGCCCATAAAGAACAGCTCTTCTCATAGTTAGTACCTTTCTGGTCTACTTGATAGCAAATGCACCAAGGCAAGAAAAAAGTGCTCCCAGCAATATCGACAATTAGAGCTACGGATACCGGTCAATAGTGACTCGAGTTACTTGATCTGGACAGCACAAGATGTCTTCTCTCGACGCTTTGACCTCGGAAGCAGAAGATTATGGTGATATATGGCAAGAAAAATGCAAGAATTTGCAATCGGACGTTGAAAGACTGGAAGCCAGAGTAGTGGCTCTCGCAAAACGAGAGTATCAGATCACCGACGACAAGGTCACCAAGAAGTACCGACAAATTCGGGATAATCTAGATATCTGGATCGATGAACTTAAAGAGGAGGAGAAAAAGGATTTCAAAACGACCTATCACACCAACTTGCAGAATCGAGAGAGAGATACCATTTTTGAAGATGTAGGATTCAAGAATGGCTGTCTTGATTTACGATGGCAAGAGGAGCTTGGGGCGCAAGAAACATGCATCTATGTCATCCTTGGGATGGTGATCACCAACTTGCTGAAAGATCTGTTTAATGAACCCTATCCAATTGGCGTCAGGAGATCACAGAAAAAATTTCTCGACTCTATGATGGCAACTTCAGCTGCGACAAAAGGTATACTAACTTCCCAACATCGGTGAACAGCACTAAGACAACATCCACAGACCAAGCAATGTATTATAGGTGGAGGGGCGAGACACTTTCGATGATAACTAGCACATCTGACTTCGCCGATCACTGCAAGGACCAAGCCGAGAAAGATTTTCGGAAGTTGAAGGGTCATATTTTGCAATGGCTCAGTCCAAAGTCATTAGGCAAGCATGAGGCAGCACTTCGGGAGACGATATGGCAGCCTGCTATCGACTTCCACAGAATGATCAACTGCTCCGGCAAGAAATTCCAGCTGCGCAATTCACATTCTGTCGGGAGTCCAGTACCCGAGGTAGCAAAGCGGTGGGACCTAGTTGACATAGTCTCATGGAGAGTGTCTCGGAGTAGCGATATCAAAGGCGTCTTCCATTGCCTGTGGCCAGAGCTCATCATGGAAGCCGCAATTGATCAAAGCAACGTCACTTTCGTAAAACCAAGACTTCTGGGGTACAAGACTAGCAACCTAGGTCCAAGCAAAACCGCAAGGAGGAGCCCAGTCAGACCAGAAATCGCACCCACTGAGCGAGGGACGGCAAGTTCAAAACACATCCAAGGACATCGCAGTCCCCAATCATCGCGCAGCTCGACAACAAAGGACCAAAAATCAGAGTCCTCGATAGCAAAAGACAACAAATCGGAATCTTCCACCTCAAGATTCCTCCAGCGAGCTCGCAAGGCATTGGAAACTCGTTCAGAAAGTCGACCGGAAGCAAAGAGAAGAGGAAGTCAACCGAATCGACCAACGTCAACAACGAATACACGCACTTCAATGCAAGATTCTTCTCGACACGCCCACGCTTCGGCATCTGATCAAGCTTCAAGATCCGAGTCCGAAACATCGACACATTCTGCGATGCAAGCTTTTGGGGAGAGAACCGAAGGGATGACGAATAATTCCTATCTAGATGAAGGTCAAGACCGGTATCCCAGAGAACGGTTCCCATCCGATCCAGATTCCAGTATGGAGGTCCACCTAGATAGCAGTATTGGGTCCGCGAATGCCAGGCCGGTGTATCTACAACCCCCAGAATATGCTCATGTTCCTGTTGATGAAGCGGCGAAGGCTGCCGGAATACCAATTACTGAGGAGCCTGAGAATATTGACGAGTGACGAGGACCGTATAATCGAGAAGTTGAATAGATGTTGTTCTCTAGATGCCTGCCGTGTCACAAAGGAGGAACTTTGATGTCTCTCGAGACCCAGGTGTTTATGAAAATGAGCGTGCAGATGACTGCATACCCTGCCCCAAGAGATTGAGAATGGAAATACCTGTCACGGTATCAGAATATGAAGAGAGAGAAGCATGATCTATTCATCTATGAAGGAGCGCTGCTATAAAGGCAGGTGCTCTGCTAGTGCTACGCTATGAAGTCATGTGACAGATGTCACGGTATCGTGTCCCATGACAATACCTACATCAGCCTCAGCGATAACACCTCCTGTCAATCGATCGGACTATGATTTCATGGACAACTCGCTGAACAGAAGATGAAGACTTGATGGTTGGACATGATTTGGGCATTGAGCAAGCCGAAGACATAGAGAAAGGAGACATGGAATATGGGGGCAGAGAAGAGGAGATGCCAGCAAGCACAAGCATCCAACGAAACCGACCCTTCGCCGAATCGCCTCTGCAAACTCAGGTATCAGCATGGAAGAAGACATCATACCTCTTATACAGCGTCAAGGCTGCTGATAACGAGCCCCTTCTCCACTCAGGAGGTTGAATTTACTGCCAGACATCCTCCACTTTCTCTTGCCACCTCCACCGAGAACTTTCCACCAAAAATCTTCCATCTCTCTGGGAAATGCCGATGCAAAAGTCCCTCTCCGCAAAGGAAGACAAATCACAGTCACATCAACAGCGCTTCCTGCTTCCGAGGACTTCGAGGCCAATGATGAGCAATGCACTGGTGAATACAGAGTAGTATGCATTCGCGCTAGGGACGAACATCCTATACCGAATCTCCAAGCTAAAGGGAGACGTTTGGAGCAAGGAGGAGGAGGAAGTTGTGGATATCCAGAGGTGCAAAACCACCAGGGAAATGTTCGCCAATTATCGCGCAAGAAGAATTTGAATCCTCGAATCACCAGCATGTATACAACTTGATATCGAGGTTTGCGGAGGTCTTCCAGAGGTTTCCTATATCCATGCAAATGGCAATCGTCTTTGAGACTGAGCACCTTTGTGCGAGGTGGTGCGTGCTGGTTAAGGTAGTTCCTCTCGAATATCAATTCGGGTTCGCGGTGCACTGCCGGTAAAGTCATAGAAGATCTTCACCAGGCCTCGAACCCCCAATCAGAAGCAGTCGTTCGGCTGCGCTATCCCATAGGATTTGAAGATCGTGATTGTGGGACGCAAAGCAGAAATGAAAACTCTTGGCTTGCGTGCGGCACAGCATGCGCTTGCGGGGGCTGAAACTCTCCTGAAAAATGGGAATCGATTAAAAATGACAGAACGCCCACGAGGGGTCGAAGTTTATTTTGTCCTCGATCGCGAATTTTGGATGAGAGGTATCGAGATACGAAGAAGTCGATGGAAATGTGCTACGAATGATCGACAAGGACTGAAATTCTACGACTAGTCACGTGAAAGACTTGAGGATTGAGTGCATGAGCTTTGACGACAATTGAAATACTATGACCTCTCAAGAAAGGGATAACATCTTCCCTTTACTTTACGACCATGTAACCCCTTCTTTCTCTGTCACATTGGGACATTGCTAACACGAAGACAGCAAGACCACCTGAACACCAGCGGCATGGACTCCTCCACCCCTCAGGATCCGACAAAACGCACCCGCACCCCCTCAATCGTCTCAGAAAATTGGCCCAATGAAGACAAGCCGAAATCAAAGCGGTTTGAGCCCTTGAAGAGGAGGAAAGGGGCCATCTGCGGAGCTTTGATACATGTCCCGAGCATAGCGATCAGTCTGGGTGTTTTGAGCTTGACGTTCATGCAGGTGTTTTGGGAGGCACCGAGTGATAGGACGAATGCTGTTCTTAACTCGCTCCAATTTGCAGCTCAGCTACACACCAGTCTAATTGCGTTGAGCTTGAGTGCAATGCTGTTGTTTTATGTGCAGAAAAGTTTAAGGGGTGAGAAGGGTGCGCCGTTGGGGTTTTTGAGTTCGAATTTTCAGCTGCATTCGTTAGGGTATTTGTTTAGTAAGGAGTTCAGGAACTTGGGGTGGAGGTATATTTGTGTCTTTCTCTTGCCATTTGCGTTGGCAATGCTTGCCGGGCCGAGTTCTGCCATCACCATGCTTCCGAGATTGCAGTTCTGGTCCCTCGATAACTTCTGGGTCGGGAAGGGACACATGGACTTCCATGTCTACGTCGCTGCGAACGAGACGACTTTGTGGCCCAGCACACTTACATCGGCAAATTTTCCGACGCAGTGTTCTGGTGCTAATGCATCGCTGTTGGACGAATGCCCTTCCTCCGGGATTCGATACTGGCTGCAACATGATGACTTGTTCATCATCTACGGCGGCTCTGGTCCGCAAGTTATCAACAAATCTCTTGAGGAAACGACGCCATTGGGCGGGCCTAGTGGAAACTTCCTTCGCTATATGGTTGGACAAACTTCATTCGTCAATCGGTACGATCAAAGTGTCTATTTGACATCCACGCTTTCGAAATTTTTAGCAAAATCGCTCGTGTCTTTCGGGAATGTTATGCAGGCTGTTGGGATAGGCAATTCGGTTTTTGGGTACAATGATGGCTATCCTACTATTCAAGAATCAGAAGCCGACACCTTACTGGCGAGATATGATCTATCTTTCATCTCCGGTGGGAAGACGATTGCGACGAGGAAGCCAGTAGTGGAAGTTGAATGTGCGGGCGCGCCTCCAGAAAACACCACCCTTGCCCTTCTGCACGACCGTATGGTATGGCCTCCATGGACCAGCGATCCCATCGCCTCAGCTGAGTGGGAAATCAACACTTCAGACTATGCTACCCTCGCTCAAGATCTCAACTCGACAGTCGTCAACTCATCCTTCGTTGATGTTTCGCAATTTGGCTCGGTGGCTCCTTCTCTGGCAGCTGTGTTCGCCAGTCCGTTGATTTCCGTTGCAGGGGGGAGGTCGAACAGGTCATGGTATACTTGCACCATTGATGCACGCTGGATGCCTACGAATACATTCTGGGACTCTTCTTCTGGAACAGCAGCAGTCTTCGACTCTAATCCCAACCCAAATGCCGCTGTCACCGTTGATTCGGAGCAGTCAGGTCTCCATCCATACGCTTTAGACATGGTCTCAATCGATACCTCCTTTGCGGACATTCTCACGGTCCCCTGGGTCGACTCTCTGATCGACCCCACACCAACTAATCGCACAATCCTCGACACCCTCGGACAGAAATGCTTCAACTCCAACACACATATCAACGCCACGTCGGGCGTGAGGCTGAGTAATTACGATAACATGAACATGCTCAACTGTCTCAATGTCGCCCTCTCGATCTACATTGCCGACGCCATGTCCCGCGCTCAAGATTCCCTTCCCATCTACTTTGTCGCCGAGGGCAACATCCCCACTTTTAGTAGCCAATATTGCCCCAGCGACATATTCTACATCCAAGATCTATTCGCCTCTGATGTTGGCAGTACCTGTACTGATGCTGTGGCTGGGGGTTATGGGCAGATCAAAGGCGTTACGAAGCAAGATCTTCAAGACTCGACGAGATTTACGGAGATGAGCTTCGATGCGAGTAGATGGGGATATGGATATGGGTTCGAAGGCAGCACCCTGATAAGGGACAGGTGGTATTGAGGAGGGTGGGAGATCGTGAGAAAAATGGTGACTTGACTGAAGATGATTTGGCGATGAAGAACATGAGTTATGCTCCTGTTGATTCATTCAATCACGTTCATGAATAGTATAAGGTGTTCAATAAAGCATCAATCATTAGACTTGACGTCTATCTATTCATTTTCTCTTATTTGTCCCTGGCGGGGTACTAAAGTGGCATTTTCAAAGCCCGGATACCGAATACGCTGCATCAAGGGACAGGTGGTATTGAGGAGGGTGGGAGATCGTGAGAAAAATGGTGACTTGACTGAAGATGATTTGGCGATGAAGAACATGAGTTATGCTCCTGTTGATTCATTCAATCACGTTCATGAATAGTATAAGGTGTTCAATAAAGCATCAATCATTAGACTTGACGTCTATCTATTCATTTTCTCTTATTTGTCCCTGGCGGGGTACTAAAGTGGCATTTTCAAAGCCCGGATACCGAATACGCTGCATCTCGCCTCGCTTGTGGAAAGGGGGGACGATAAGGGGGGACGATTCCACTACCCCGCACGTCCTCTATACGTAGACGCGAGACCACCAATGGCGAAGGTGATGGAAAAGAATCGTGGTGATGGATTGTAATCACGGTCAATGGTTCATCTATCCAGCCATGTGCATTAGAAGCCAGCACAAACGTCAATAAACCACCGCTTTCTCAAGGTTCCAAGCACGCATTACGAAATCATCGCTTCATAAACTCAACGCAATCTACTCCGCCTTTCAACTGCATCCTTACCTACCAGCAACACAAATTCCCTACAAATCACTGCTACACACAGACAACCTCAACCTCAACTTGGCACTTGACGAATCCCATGATCCCAAGGACGCCAATCTGGACCTTCGTCTTTCCACCAAGAACCCCAAAATGTCGTACCTTCATTCTCATATCTGTTATTGAAAGTACGAACAAGATTTATGTCGGGATACCAGTTGAACTTCTTCTTGAATTTTTCTTGATATAGTGCGAATGGAGTCATTGCCTTATTGGCGGTTTCATAAGTTGATGGCGCTCGTCCATCAATAGCTCGAGGTGGAGAAGCTCGTTGCGTGTGAAGTGTGCTAGTGCCATATCTGGACCTTTGGATTTGGCGTTAGAGGCTTTAAAGAATGTTTGCAGTGGTAGCTGAACTGGTTGTAAATGGTGTCCAAGTGGTGGGCGTGGTTTTGATGGAGAAGTCTTTCGGTATTGCGCTTTCAGTGGTCCAGGAGGGGATTCTGGGTATAGAAAGGAAAGAGATACCGGCAGCAAAGGAGATCTTAGATGGTTTATATACTTGTTGCAATGACTGCACTTTCCATTCAGAGAATCGGTATAAATAATTTCACAGTCATGATGCACAAGCTCACGAATTCGAGTGAATCAGTTTTCTCACCAGAAAGAGGCTGATTAGACACTCAGTCTTGACCGACCACAATCGAGTGCTCCTGAAATAATACACAAATATTTATATGAGGGATTTGTGGAGTTGTAGGTTGATGCGTCCGCTGCATCTTGCCATATATGCAGTGATGATACCTCGTTCGCTTAATGAAAAGGGGGGCAAACTCACTACCCCGCATTGTCTTCATAACCACAACCAATTGGAAAGAACTACGGATCTCGCATTTCCCAATCGACATGAAAAAGGAGGATGAATATTGGCTCGAAACTCCAGCCTCGAATCAAGCTTCAAACATGAAAATCAGGCAAGGCAGGCACGTGGTGGGGCAGAAAGAAAAAACAGTCGGGCTATACCGAGACTCCACTCGTGCCGAACCGAGAAAGTACCCCCCTTTCGCCGGAGAACTTAAAAACTGCTGTTGTGGCGTCCAGCTTCCACCTTCCCGCCTCCTCTGGTTTGGTGTCATCACATCCCAATCCGCCCAAGCCGCACTGCTTTTTCTCCTCGTACCTGTCACAAACCCAAACTCGACATCTAAACTTCATCGCCGTCGCCTCATGGCGCCAAAGGGTCTTATTGGATGTTTTATTCGAAGACAGTTGGATGTGTTCTATATCGGCTAGACATTCCTTGCTTGATGACTTCTAGATTTCGTCTTTTATCTGATCTCTATAATTTTTTCTGTCTCTACTGTCTCTTTGAGCACATTAATTTCATTTCATTCCTTCCTTTCGATATTCAAGATGGACACAGGAGCGATGGCTACAGGCGCGTGCGACCCCTACGGAGTCCGTCATTCCCTCCTCCTTCCTCTCTTACCTTCCTAATGTCCTCGTCAATCACCTCAACACTCTCTCCATTGCAGCATCAGTCGCAAAACGATATCTAATTCCTAAATTTCCAACAATAGGACAACCTCAGCAGCGTCTTCACCGACTCCTGCGAGCCCACACTCGGCGATGGACCCACCTGCGATGATTCCTAGTTCCCCTGCTGCGTATCAGAATGGAACTATAGTTCCACGATCGAGAGCTGTATTTCTGCTCATGCGACTGTTGTGATAATTATGGCGTACGTATGAACTTCTCTTCTTCATCTCATCTCTTGTCACACCTTTCTTGTCTCCTGTGTCGATGTCTAAAATCGCTATAGAGAGAGAGAGAGAGAGAGTCAAGTCCCTCATCCAATCAAGAAGATCAAGCTAACGCCCTATCTTAAAAAAGTCCCAACAGTAGCTCCTTTCGGTCCAGCATCAGCATACTGCTCCGATGCACTCATCGCAGCTGCTACCACTGATGCTGCGGCCAGCACCACCGATGATGCCCAGTGCTCACCCAACTTCCGCCGCCTCAATTGCCAAAACAACATCCCCACCCACAAAATCAGCCGTTACTCCTTATGGATCTGTAGCCACGGCAACTGGGACCTCGAGCAAGGTCGGGACTTCCATTTTGGCTGCTAGTCTCAAGGCTGGCAATGGGACTTCGATTGCGAGCGTGAAATCTAGCTCCACTACGAGTTTGAAGAGCACGAGTGCGGGAACAACGAGTGCCGCACCGACGACGAGCAAGAGCAGCAGTGGGACAACGAGCGTGAGTCCGAGTCCCGGTGCGTCAACGACGAAGAGTGCTGCGAATGGGTTGGGAGTTAGTAAGGGTGGGCTGTTAGCTATACTCGCTTTAACGCTGTTCAGGGCCGGTTTGTGAGTGGGATGTATGTGTGTATGCTAGTCGAAGCAACGGGTTGGAGTGAGGAGTTGTAATTTATATATCGTTATATCGGACATCGGACAATGAAAAGAAAGGAAGGCACCGAGTGAGAACGGAGTTGGAGAAAAAGATTTTACTTGACTCTACTTCCATGGCACTACTGTACTGAGGGATATAATTTGATCTCGGTTTCTACTTCTGACATTCTGTCATCTTGGCTTGAGATGAATGTCTGTGAAAAGTGGTTCGAGAGGGTTGAACTCCTCGCTATCGACAGGAAGCCAAATCAATCGTGAACAAGAAACGGGAAGCTGATAAAATGAAGATTCGAGCAAGTGAAAGTATTGATGAGGCTTGCGCTTGCAGCAGATTGCTCTGCGGTCAAACTGGGATGCTGCACTGTCACGATGGCTGCATCGCATCATCGCAGTGATCTCTCACTCACTTGCTGCTGAAGAGAGACAGACCCACTCCTTGGACCCCGCGTGACGGGAATTGGCGCCGGATTGGCGGTCATGTTCCTGCAGGCGATTCCGTTCCTATTCAAGATGTTGGTGGTCTGGTCGTTGAGTGCTGGGCCGTGGCCAGACAGGCACGTACGATGTTGGGTTGTGATCGTGGGGTCGGTGCCGTGCCCTTGGGGTCGAGAGGCAAAGCAGAGCCAAGGAGGAACGGCCCGCTGCATGACAGACAGTCATGCTGCTGCATTGATGTGCGGCGAGGAAATGCGGGCTTAGGTGAGGCCAGGTTTCGTGTTATGTTGTGTTCGCTCCTGGTTCCTGCGCTATGGCTTTGATCTGGCAGGTGTGTGGTGCAAGATGCAGGAACGTTTCTGGTCGCCTCTTAGGTCTGCAGGAAGATGTGGTGTGACCGTGTGAGTGCACAACGCGTTACTTGGTCTTGCGGATTTGGTGTGTGTGAACGAGAGGCGCGTTGTGAGGTAGGATCCAACCTCGACGATGTGGTGGATGTCTGCCATGTGTGAGGTGAAGATGGAGAGACGCAGGAACCATCTCATTGAGCTCGTGCTTGGTCGGTCCGTCTATACGAAGAACGGATGTCGTGCATTCCGGGTACGTGCCTTGCGTCTTCATCGCCATGTGGTATGCAACACAATGAACTACGCCTTGCTGTTGGAGAATGATCGCGAGGCGTAGAGAAGCAAGTGAAACAGAGGGTGGAGATTACTTCCTTCGACCGCTCCGCGTTTACACGCGCTTGCGCTTAGAACTCCAAATGAAACTAACGATGCAAGCATACAGCAAGATAGTGGAGGGGTAGACAGAGAAGGTGGACTTCGCCATCTATGCCTAAACCAGATGGCTATTTTGATATACTTCATGATAGCTTCATGGACATCTAGATGCAGGAACCGGCCCGAACTTTCGAAAAGGGGATGAGGCACCGTGGTCGAGCTGGAGATCAGTTATTCTGAGATGTCCCGATACCGTGGATGCTAGTGACAAGGAGGTGAATATGAAGTTGAATGGAAATGGAAGGGAACTGGGATGAGGAGGAGGGGGCCATAGGCGCCCGGGGGGAGAATAGATTGCCGGACATGCAGTAAGGGGAGTGAAAGGGGGAGAAGCGGCATATCGATAGTGAGAGAAAGGTACAAGCGAGGGGAAAGGGGAGTGGATGTACATGGGGTAGGTACGGATGTGGATGAGGATGAGCTAAACATATCTCATCTCATCCTGGTCCGTGTGTATCAATGGACCGATGCGGACATGAGGGGGAGGTGAGGTAGAAGCGAGCACCGCGGTATTCGCCATTCATGTCTCGCAGATTCCCGGGAGGAACAGCTTTGTTGATCCTCCTCCTCATTCTTTCTCGCGGCACGGTCTATACTCGGTCTGTGCGTGGGAGTGGGATTTCACCGAACGGTGTTGTGTTACAGAAGGAATCCGGGAAGATACATATGGAAAGGATTGTGTAACAGAAAGTAGGAGGGAAGGGAGAAAAGACGAGCGGATGGTTGCATCGCACACGTGCTTTCTTGGCCGAGTAACTCGTGGTACGGGGTACATGCAGGGCAGACTTGCGCTTGTGTCGGGTATCTTTCAAACTTGAACTCGAAAAGATAAGGGATGCCACGATGTGTCACTGTCTTGAATCTTGGTGATGGATCGAACGTTGTGCAGCAGAGGAGGTAGTGGGGTGAAGCGAGGTGACAGGGACTCAACGCACGAGGACGAAAAAATAGATATTTTTGGAACAAGGTGCATTAGCTTGGTGCGGGTGGCTGGAGCCTCAAAAGTCGTTTTGCAGGGGTGTACTGGATACAGAGAAGGGAGGAAACTGTGGATTGGACAACGCGTGTGAGATTTCTGAGAATCGTGAAGGAAAGGAAGATGGGATGCAGGTAAGACGGTATAGAGTTGTGCGTTGATAGGATTTGAGATGATTGCAGATGTGGAGGAAGAGCGGACGTTGAAAGTTGGGAGGGGTGTTGATTGGATGAATCGAGGAACTTGGAAGATCAATGATCAGCACATGTACCAGGTCGGAGAAAAGGTCTTTAGGATGCTGATGTCGATTCGATTGATCTGATTGAGTCCGAAGAGATCTAAACGCTGAGATAAAGTGATTTTCGCAGGGGTAAAGATCAAATTCTTCCGAATGCCCAACTCTGCCTTGTCATGATTAAGGAGTTTCTCCGGTAACACAAAAACCATACCAAAGACAGAGGAACACTTACCAAGAATGCCTCAGCGACGGGAACCTGGGTTGCCGTGGTTGGGGAATAGGCCCGCGGGTTGCGTTTTGATGTCCTGGTATGGCTGCAGAGAAGCCGAAAGTTGAACTGAAACGGGGCAGACTTTGAGGCGAATTGATACCAGAGGCTGAGTTGAATGTTTCCCGTTTCAAGTCCCGGGTACAACTTCTTGTTACTCGGACGATGACATTTCCGCCGTACAATAGTCTCTTGTTTCCCTGGGTTGGCCCCGAGAGAATGCGAGAACCCGGGGGCTCTCCAGACCGTGAGGTTCAATGACCAGGATGAAGCTGTTGATGTTGGTGTACCTGCATACATTGATTCCGTTTGGAAGAGGTGTGATGGCAAGAATAGAATTCTCATCCCCAAACTACGGAAGCACATCGCACAACCCCGAAACCCCATGTCTGCATTCCTCGGTGACATCGAAGCAATCCCTTCCTTCTCGAAGCCCGTTGGTATCACACGAGGCAGAGGCGACCTTGAGATTGAGGCATTTGCACATAATTTGTGCAGCCAAGGGCCGAGTGGTCCCTCCGCTATGCCAGTAATAATCACCGCATCGGGGGTAATTTGCTGCATTGAAGTTAAGGTGTGTCTGGTGCCAAAAAGACCTGTATGCGGGCTATTTTGGGACCTTTGCCTGAGCCTGTAGAAACGTTGCTGACAGAGACAAGGATATGGGTAGGTGCAGGTGCACATGGGGGCCGCATTGGACAGTTTGAGCTCGCGTAGGGCTTGTGTAGCCAGTAGGAAGGCAGTGTGCGAGACGGTGGTCGACTCGGGCGCTTACACGGTCGAGTAATCTGGCATCGAGGATGAGGGAAACAAGCGAGAAGGGGTGAGGATATGCGCTTCAGGGGAGAGTGTAGAATAAAGCGAGGTTGAACGAGACATTCGGCCATAATATGGTAAGCGAGATACAGCTGAACAGTAGGGGAGCAGATGATAGGTTTGGTTTGTACGAGTTCTTGAGATGATTTGTTCTCTGGCAAGATTACAATCAGATTTATGAAATGAGTGAGGGAAACGGAGAGAGCGATTCGACAATTAAGAAATCAAATGCTCTCAGCCTCTCACTCATACGCGGACTTGCTTCGTGGAGATCAATGGTTTCGTCTCTTGGTTTGATACGCGGATCATAACGATGCGATGTTTGGAAACGGTAACGGTGTGCTGGAAGCAGTAGACATCCCGTAGAAAGTGTGTTGATTCGATTATGCAACGAAGAAATAACAATTGATTGGTTCATACCCAGACCTTTCCACGGTCTTTTGTCCAATGTAACGCAGGAAGCGGTTCTCTCGGGGCTCTCTGTGCTACGGTGGCCATCAACACCATCGTGGCCCAGTTGTTGGTTGCAGCACATTTCTGTACGGCGACCACACATCACCCGGCCACCCCTTTCCCTACATTCACACCCCTGATGCACACCCCAATCTACTTCTCACACACCCTCTCCAGCCTCCCGCCAAATCTCTCCCACACATCTTCCGCACCACTTGTCCCCTCCTACCAACACCGACCACCAGCTTCTCTATATTTAGCATCGCAACCTCTATCAGTCTATCAGGCTGCAAACCACCAAAATTTCGAAGCCCAGGTACCGTGCAGGAGAAGATTCTATATCACGATCGAACTTCCCGCCAACGACTCTCCACGCCCATCCCCGCTGTATCACTATTCTCTGTGTTTCAGGTCCTTCTAGCAGTTTTCGAGCCTAGAGACCCCGTCGGTCGCATCTCTTTTCTTCATCAACCATCAACCATCAACTCCACCACGTCGGCCTTGTCTTCGACCTTCCCCTCAACTCACCTCGCATTAGATTTGTTCGCGCTGGCGACTGTTGTATTCTACTTTCTTATCGTCCCACAGGCAGCTTTGATGTGCGCGATCGAGCATTGATCTTCAGCTGAATCACACATCCGCGTCGAGCTGTTTCATTCCTTTCCTTTGGGGTTCCTTCACCGTCCGAGGCGCTGGATCAATTCATAGAACCTTCCTATCTTCCACAGGATCGGCGCGTCGCCGCGATGGGGAGAAGAAAGATCGAGATCAAGGCCATCAAGGATGATAGAAATCGTTCTGTGTAAGTTGTTGACATCTTCAGCCTCACGCGACGCTTTACTGACCTGGTGTCAACAGAACCTTTCTCAAGCGCAAAGGTGGTCTTTTCAAGAAGGCGCATGAGCTCTCTGTTCTCTGCTCTGTCGATGTCGCGGTCATAATATTTGGAAATAATAAGAAGCTGTACGAATACTCGAGTAGCGATATTGGAGAGATTTTGACGAGATATCAATACGTATGTCAATCTGCACGCAGCGCATAGACAAAGCTAATAGGAGAACAGTATGGAGGTGCCAACGAACACAAAGGACCTGCAGACTTCAGTGGGAAGGGAAAATTGGACGATGATGATGATGACGATGACGGATCTGGTCCATCCCATCATGGTTCAGTCGAGCCTCAGATGATGCCTCCTCAATTCCAGAACCAACCAGCTTTCCAACACATCCGACATCACACTCCATCTGCCTCTCCTCCGATCCCCAATGGTGTCTTCCCACATCACCCCCAACAGCGCCAACATACTCCACAACCACAAGCAGGCTCTCGCCCTTCCTCGAGAAATGCAAATGTTCGTAGGACAAGCTCCAACCTTGTTCCACAGCAAGGACCTCACCCACCTCCATCTAATGGATACGCCTACATGCCCAACCCAGCTATCTACAATCCTCAAAATGGTCCACAATTACCTCCTCACGCTCATGGCCTTCCACAACACATGCAAGGTCAGCACATGCAGGGACCTCCTCAAGGAATGCCTCAGCAGCAAGGATCGGGACCACAATACCCTAATTACGGACCACCACAACAGCAGCAACAGCACCCTCATCCGCAACAGGTCCAGCAACTCTATGCCGAGGAACAACGCAGAGCTTCAATGCCACCCGCGTTCCCTCAGCAAGAGAGGCCACAATCGCGTCCTGAACCATCTCCACCGCAGCCTCAACAGCAGCAGCTTCCTCGACAACCATCACCGCCAGAGCAAGAAGAGCCTCAACCAGCACCGCAACAGATGCTTGAGCCTGTGAAGCGCATGTCTATCAAGTCACGCAGTATCTTCACGCCTATTGATGAATCTCGGTCTATTCTATCTCAACATTGGGCATCATCAACATCTAATGCTGAGCCTTCAAGAAGCGAACCTGCTCCTACATCGAATAATCGGTCTCAATCCGTTGATGTTGGCTCAGTCACTCGCGTCAAGGCAGACAAATCTCCACCACCGCCAGTCCGGGCTCAAACGCACAACAAGAATCGGAATGTCTCAATGTCGTCCATGCCAGACAACTTCACTCCACCGTCACGTACCAATTCAGCAAGTATTGGCGGTGCCAGGCGTCCGGTGCTGAAAGTGCAGATTCCGGACGAACCTTCTCCATCTAATGGAGGAAGTGGCACTGCAGATTCGGCTTCCAGTCCACGCTCCGGTACCAACGGCCGCCGGAATGGACGCAACAACTCGGATTCTCATTCATCTGGTGTCGTCCTTCCTCCGCCCTCTCCTTCTGCTTCGACATTACTATCTGCTGGTGCATCTGGACCTCCTAATCCCTTCGCTCGTCCGATGCCAGTCTCACAACCTTCGCAATCCAATTCCAATAATGGCAACAACAGCATGATCGATACTCCTGTATCTGCACTTCCATCAAGGTTCATGCAAAATGAGTTCCTTCCTTCTCCGAGCAGTTTCTACCCGGATTGGAACTTCAGAGGAAATGACAGCAACACACTGCCCAGTCCTCTGAACTTCGCTACCCCGGTTGTCGGAACTGGACCAAGCTTCTTGAGAGAGGACAGCGGCAGTCGCGACAATGGCAGTGGAACTGGGAAGAGAAAGACGCCTGAGACTGAAGGTGGCAGCGACGGCGGAGATGCGAAGAGATTGAAGCACGATTGATCGCTCTCAAAATTTGAATGTCCGAAAATCTGTGGAAGAATAGGGGAGGAGAAAAGATAATGTGCGGTGGTACTTTGTGTTTTTTCGCGCTTGCATATCACGGCGTTTTGGTGTTGCGATCCATGTTATGGATTTGGATTGTATCGATGAATCTTTGGGATTTGACAGGAGGCAAACTCTATCTACGATGAAGAAGAGGGGACGAGGAATGTTCGAGTCCTTGTAGATACCCTTGCTTCTATTGGCTGGGGTGGCGTTTGGCTTGAGAGCGAGTGGAGGAAGGACAGGAAGGATAGGGTGTAGATAGATGATACGTAGTGTGTGTGAATGATATCGAGGTCTATCGTGTTCTCATCCTTGCCTACTGTACTTCACATGTTGAATGAGCTTGCTTGTCGGTCATTGCTCTGCTACACTCATCGGCCTCTCCTTCCAACTGTGTCTCCACTTCAGAATCACGTGAACGTCCTTTAGCGCCTTCCTTGAAACCGTCCTGAGCCCTGACGTCTTCTTCCTCAAACATCATTTCTTCTTCAATATCATCGCTCAAGACCGTCACCGCATCTTGTCATGCTAAGTTGTTTCTGAGGCTGAAGTGGCTTCGAACGATTCCTGTTTTCTCCAAGGGTAAACGAACGCGCGGGGTAGTTTTTGTGAGCTGGCCACGTTGGTCGGACGTAGGGCGTTCGAGTAAAGCGCAGATGGGAGGATTCCTATGGGACACTGGCCAGTGGCAGCGGTCCTCGAGCAATTCTTTGGTTCTTCTTTTGCGACAGTTCAGGATCCCTTCGCCCCCGGTGTTGATGCTGGCCTGTGGGTGCTGCCCAAGTACGAACAGCCACCTGCAAGTGTTATTGGATTGCCAGCCTACAGCCTTATCAATCCATACATAGTTATCGTAGCATCTGCCATCCAGACGATTTGTTTCCATTTCAAACTTCCTCCCTCCCAAATTTGATTTCCCAAACAGCTTTGTGTTCACCTGTTCTCTAGACATCCACTACACGACAAATTGTCCTGAAAGCGGAAGGATCATTTACGATTACGTTAAGGTCTATGCTGTTCTTATTCTCAGCAAGATTATTACGATGTCCCGGCGATTCGAGACTGCCAATCTCCTTGCCGATGTCGAGTTATTACCAACTCGACTCGAGAGCAGCGAATATAGCGTGCGGCTGGCAATGAATCAAGGCAATCATCCATTCGAAGGAAGCTAGTCTCGAGTGTGACTGCCGATGAACTTGATGAACCACGTTCAGGAAGCCCGCCAATCTCCAGACAAGCCATCGAACCTGCGTACGATGATTATTTGTGGCAAGGAGCCATTGGGTCACCTGGATTCTGGGCCCAGCTCCCTTACCGAGGCGTTGTAGCAGTCTTTGGATGTTTGGTCAGCATCGCTGCCTCGATCATAGTTCTTGTCAAGTCAGATAGACGACCTGTCGACCCGTGGGTGGAATCTCCCACCGTTTATATTGCCTTATTTACGACAACAACCAACTTGCTTGCTAGATTTGCCTTCTATGAAGGCGTCAAGATATCCTGGTGGCATCAGGCAATCCAAGGAACACAATTCACGATCTGCACAATCGCTGGCCTCATGATGATAGCTTTCTATCAGCTCTACTCTCTGGCAGGCACTTCAATCTCGTCACCTTGGCAAGCATTGCTGTGACAATCATAGCAATCGACCAGCCTCATCCAGAGAGCTTCAAGCGTTACCTCGATATCGCAGTCGGCCCCAGTGAATGTGACTGCTTCGATCGCCCCCGAAATTCCATGGGGCTTTTCAGCGATTCAGTACGGGAATGATGAACTGACCCAACTTAGGACACGACCTATGAGTTCCGTGTTCAACGACTACAACAGCCAGAGTTCAATATTCATGAACTTCTCTGACTGCGATCAGACTTGCCAGGGCTACATCGAAGCTGGCGGATTCTCAACGACTTGCAATACCACTACTCGACCCGTCACATACAACGTGACGCCTGAGTTCACCATCTCCTCTCCCTTCAGCGTGAACTTCATGGTGTGCGCGATCAATGCCTCATACCTAGGCCAGAACACATTCATTGCCATGAATGTACCCTACGCCAACAACAGCGATCGCGGCTCATGCAGTGGCCTTCGAACGGATATCACTTGTTCATTGGCTCCTGCGACACTACGATACCCAGTCCAATTCGCCGTTGCTAGAAATAATCGAACTATATCAATCGGCGACGCCCTAACGAATGTCGCCGCTCGGTCCCTCCAACCGATGGCCGTACCAACCGCTCAATTCGGTAGCGACGTCGATAACGGGGTCTGGTACACGCTCTAGACACTCGGCGGTATCTATCTAGCAGCCACAAACCTCTTCAGCTCCAACGTAACCTACTTCAACGAAGTCAGTCCCCAGATCTCCCTCCCGACACACCTCTCAAGCCAATTCATAGACTACGGTCCGCAAAATATAGCAAACTAGACGAATCTCGTAACATCGATACCCCAAGGCTGCGGAATAAATTGGACAGACCCAACAACCTACATCCTCTCGGCTCTGAACAATAGAGCTTTCCGGCTCTCCATATACGCATCCACCTATCCTTACCGAAACACCACACTCCCACCGGAGGCACAAATACAGGCAATGCAACAAACAATCCACATCAACGTCTACAACTCCAACTACACCTTCCTACTTACCAGCACGATCTTCTCTCTCGTTTGCATTTTGCTCATCATACCAACCTTCACAAGCTGGTGAACACTAGGTCGCAGCATGCCTTTGAATCCGATCGAGGTTGCCAAGGCATTTGATGCTCCGCTCCTGCATGGTCCAGGTTCAAATGCTACGGCGGAAGAGCTGGTTAGGGATATGGGAGGGCGGGGTGTCCTGTACGGCTTGGGGATGTGGAGGATAGGTATGTGCAGCGGGTTATAATGAGGCGGTTGAAGATTTTAGAATCGGTTGAGGGATCAGGACCGAGGGCTGTGGTATTGTATAGGTTACATGGGGCGTTTCTAGCTCTTCCTGAGCAAGATTAAAGGAAATTAATTATTGGTGATGGAAATTGGGAATGAGATCGAGATCAGGTCGATGTTTAAATTACAGGTGTCGATCATCTTTGGGTCTGATGGAAGTTTGCTTTGCGGACAATTTATCCTGAGATGTGAGTCAAGGTGATGGTAGTGCCTTCGTGGCTGAGTTCAAGGGAGCAGTGCCATTATCTGGAATGAGGTTGAGGTGGTTCGTGTATGAGGTGAGCACTAGTACACTTGTCAACGAGGGGCAAGGTTTAGTGTGAATCACTGAACATACCCGTCCTCAGACGACATGAGCTGTCTTAAAGCCAGCACCACCATGCTCAAAAATTTGGTGATGTCTTCATGAATCACACAATCACAAGAAAGAATAGAAGGAGAGGGTGTGGTCTGAACACTTGTATTTCATGTCTGCAGTGCTGTGATCTTTGGAAGGATGTTATACAAACTCACCATCCGTTGATCAAGACAGGAAATTCCAATCTTAGGTACTGTACGAGGGTTGGACCTCCTTTACCTAAGATTGAATTCGCTCAGAGAATTTCAAGATGCCTGATTTGATTTGATTGCTCAAATTCAGTGCTTTCTCTCGAGATAGGTAGGTAGGTAGGTAGATGAACCGCAGGGATCCCAATCCTTTCCTCCAGATTGCTCTCTCAACCAGGTGAACTCTTGCCGCCTCCAATCTAGAGATCCACCCAGTCCATACTTTTCTCCATGTAAATGTGTCGCTGATGCAATCTTCCACCAACTCCACCCAAATCATACAATATCAAAACACATGAACACTAACGCCAACCCCATGCGCCACGCCACGCCATGTTCAATTTCCATGTTCCAGGTCTCTGATCAGCGGCCAAGGCAAAGCCTACCCAAACTCCGACGCCATCGCCATGCTATGCCGCACGCAAACGCCTGAAAAAATGCATGACGTGATGTCCATCAATTCCAGGTCCATCTATCTGTGTTCTGTTCGTGTTATACAAGGAAAAAGGAAAAGGGGAAATTAACTTTTGGTGTCATTATGCCATGAATCTTCGTCTTTCGCAGCAACTTATGAAGGGAAGGTAACCAAATCATCGCTCGCTCGCTCGCATCGTATCGTCCTCAGCCTCGCGATGAGGGAGATGGAGGTCGTGATGGGAAAGTAGAGGGGAAGAGAAGATGGTGGAAGGTGGCGTAGGTGAGGTAGGTGGTGTAAGGTAGGGTAGGTATCTAGGAGAACGATGGAGCTTGGATTGCACCAAAGCCACCGTGGTTCGGAGCTATATCCTCTTGCTTCATCGTGCCATTCAGCATCGGACAAAGCCTGAAGGTAAAGGGTTAGCATATGTGATCAAATATGGTATCTAGATGATGATGGGAGCCGATCAAATATCTCGCTTGAGTGGGCAAACTGCTCCTCAGGTTTGGTCAAGCCTTTTTCACGACGACAGGATTCGCAGTACTTTTTGTTGGTTTTGATGTGTCCCATCTGGCCGCAATTGGCACACTTTCGTGTAGTTCCTGTCGGCTTCTCGGTGGACGGAACTGGTGTTGAGGATGGAGAGAGTGCATCATTGGGGTCTGCTGCGCCAATTGCTTTCTTGCCTCTGCCGAGTCCCAACTTCTGCTTTTCGCGAGCTTGGCGACGCTCCTTGTTGCGATTGAGGCGTTCAACTTCCTTAGAGATCCTATTACAATTAGCATTTTGCCATCAATACCTGCAATGTCGACATACTTAGCAAGCGCGATCTTATCCTTCTCGGGATCTCCAGAGGGCTTCCAATTGTTGACATCGATATCTTGGCCCTCTTGCTCCCTGCGAACCTTCTCGTATGCTTGCCAGACTCTAGCATCTTTGATGAGCTCAACTCTCTCCTCAACCTGGCCGTACTCGTTTCTGACTCTTCTAGTGATCTTCATGACCTTGCCTGTACGGCTGGTCGCACTGAAGACACTGGCATTGTCATCATCGAATCGTGGAGTGGCTGCAACCATTGCGGAGCCGCTGTGCTCGAGACCATCCATGTCTACGTCATTTTCTGGGTCGACGGGGTTGCTCAGCTCTGACTTTTGTTGCTCCCAAATACGGCGAATGGCTTCGTTGTAAATGGTTTGTTGTGCCTTGACGTTGTATGTGTGACCGTTATTTGCCTTGGGATCCTTTGCGACTCGTGCTGCGGCAGAGGCCATTGGCCCATGAGCAATCGCGTCGAGGTAGCCACCCTTCATTGATGTCTTGATGAAGCTGAATGCAGAGCCTCTGCCGGATGGATCTCCTTCTCCATGAAGCTGAAGCATGGCCTTGTCAGCTGATGCCTCCAGGAAGGCCTTGCTGGTTCTCCAAGGTGCGAGATTCTGCTCCAAACTTTGGCCCTCCTTGTCATCCATCTTCTCGTCATCCTCATCTTCGCCTGCAGCGTAACCAGCATCTGCGAGGTATTGAGAGCCAACCTGCATTGCATCGATCAAACAGACCTCTTCTGGCTTGACCATTTGACGGATCGATGCTTCATCAGGGACGGGATCTCCTGGTCTCATTCGCCAGACTTTGTCGACCTTATCATACAACATGAATTCCTTTAGCTTCTGTCTATTCTGCATGTCGGAAGAACCAGCAATATGGTGTGTGATATCCCCAATCTTCAGGTTCGCGTCACGACTATGGCGGATCTTTCGGTACGCAATCATTTTCATACGGAACTTCGCAGCATTGGTAACCTTCCTGGAATGTGGGCCAGGGATTTCAACAGAAGGGAACTGTTGTCCGACGACGAAGATGTTGTCGATGTTGCGAATGTGCCATGTAAAGCCAGTCAGGCCGGTGTTTGTACGAATGACCAGGAAGTCTGTGTTCTTAGGCTCGTGCTTGAAGATTGGGGCTCGGTACATCGAGTTGTGGATGCAGCGAACTGTCTCTCCAGGATCGATCATCCCGAAATTGGAGAACGGGGACTTGTCTTCAGTGAGCAAGACGTTGGTATCGCCAACCTTGTCTTCTGGGACAGGTCGCTCAGCATCTTCCGCATCCTTGCGTCGGTAGTAGTTGATGATGCGGTTACCCATGCCGAAGTTTGAAAGGACCGTAGGATGCTCTTCAGAGTACTCGAGGAGAGTAGCAGAGGAGTAGTGATCAGCAAGAGACAGATCCTTCGTCTCCTTGAAAACCTCTGTCACAGGCAAATTCTTGACTGCCTTCTTCTTCCGCATACCAGGCTTCGAAAAGAAGATTGGCTGATTCATCATCTTCTGAAGCATGATGCCAGGACGGTGGTAGGCACGAAGAGCCTGCGGCTCCATCTTGACGAGGTAATATGGCCATTGCAGCTTTAGTGCTGGCAGACTGTGCTCGACGGAGATATTTCCAAGAGTAGCTCGGACCTTGCTTTGGTGATTTTCCTTGAGCGCATCATATGCTTCATCATTGGAGATGTTGAATCGCTTGGAAAGCGTTGACGCAAAGCTGCCATTACCAACTCCCCTAAAGTTGCCTCCCCGGCCAATACGGCGGCGCTTTGCGGCTGGGTTGGGCTCTTGAAAGTCGATGAGTAGGTGTGGGTCGTTAAGATCAAGAACCACCTTCTTCGCAGTCTGCAGTGCCATCTGTTCGAAATTGTCGAAATCGGGAATAGGATAGATGGGTGTGATGGTAAACTCATCGACATCTTGGGTACGCTTGCGCTTCGACGAATGCCCGAGGAATTCTCTCTCCCACTCGTCCATGGGTTCTTCATCATCTTCTGGTGGAGGAGTCGCGACCTGTGGGTTGATCTTTGATTCCCATTCGGCACAGGCAATCTCAATATCTGTCATGGAAAGCCCTCCGATTCTCTCGCTGGGGTCGAGGGGGGTATAGTCGAATTCGTCATCGCTGTTCGCCTCGTCGGATGACTCCTCAACAATGGGTACCAAGCCCTTTGCCTCTGCTTCAAGGATTGACTTCTGCTTATCAGATCTGGCTGGACCAGCGGCGCGGAAGGACTTCTCTTGGTCGGGAGCCAAGTCCAAGCTGACCTTTGTGGGGTTGACTGGTTTGGGAGGCTTGATGGGGGCTTTGGGGATGAAGTGGGCGCGTCGTGGGGGAAAGAGTTCGGTGAGATTGGCAACGCCATTTTGGTCATAGTCAGGATAGTTCTGTCGCATAAATTCCTCGTCGCCTTCGTAGTCGGCGGGTGTGTCGTCTTGCACAGTGCCATGCTCAGGGAAGTTGAGTGCGCGGAGATCAACCTCTTCTTCAACAGGCTCGACGGATGGCAGTGTCAGCCCGCCATTTGCATGAGGGGCATCCGTGACTCCGCTGGATTGGAAGACCTCGTCATCATCGAACTGATCAAAGGGTGTTGAGACTTGATTGTCTCCAAACAGATCGTCATCGTCGTCCATGCCCATATCAACATCGTCCATGAGACCAGGAGCTTCATCATCCTTGCCTCCTGTAGCTTCTTCTTCATCGGGTAGGTCGTCGTCGCTGATGTCTTCGAAATCTTCCGCGTCGTCTGCTTTCTCGCCGGCATCGAGGGGGCGGTTCTCGTCGAAGAGACCTTCATTTTGACCGGATTGCTCTGGGTTTGCGAGTAGGTTCTGTAGAGCGCGGTCGTCTTCTTCTTGCTGCTGTTTCCAGTCGATCTCCGTGAACGTCGGAAAGTCCGAGTCCGCCATCTTGTTGTGCCCAAGCTATTCCTCCCTGAAGCTGATGCCACTTTCTAAAGAGGCTCGAGTCATCAAATCGCGGTCACACAGAGGATTTGACGCGTAAATAGATGTGGTTGTGTGCGGAGAACCAAGATTCGAAGTCGGGCACGAAAAATGGTGTGTGTCGGAAGGAGGGGAGGGGTTGGCGCAATTTATGTTGTTGGGAGGTTCGAAGGGTTGTGAATCGATATCGGAGTTGTGCGTGGATGGCAAGAACGATCCGCCGGAGGGGCTTCAGCCTTGCATGTAAGTCACGTGCGTACACAGTGCCCCACTTTGAAGACGACAGGTGACGGTGAGCCTTGGTGACCAAAATCAAGTTATCAACGACTCTGAAGTCTTGTCTGCTGTGGTTCTCGTACTCTGAATGTGTTGTGCGCTCTGCCCCTGGTGTAACATGTCAAGACGAAGTGAAATTTAGCTTCGTGTATCCTTAGCCCACGGCAAGAACTACGACAGGAAGAGTGGAACACGCCTCACGTTCGTCCTTTCTTCACAAACTTTCATGACTCAATTTTCATATTCATCTCAATAATTGATTTCCGATCTCGGACTTTTTCTTGGTCTCTTCAATTATATATTTTAGATCAGCTTCCATCGCCTTGCTTCATTGGCTCTTTTCATCATTGTCAGCATCGAGTAGTCTCGATCCTCATCAATATGGCAACCACATCCTTATATCCCCTATCCTTGAAGGAGGAGCTGCGAAAGCAATTTGTTGGAAAATCAATCAAAGATGTTGCTGGACCTGCTGCAGTTTTGGATCTGAGCAAGTTGCAGAACAACTGTAATCGAATGCTCGAGGCTTGCGAGTCACTCAAGTTTGGATGGAGAGCTCACATCAAGACTCACAAGGTACGAATACACTCTCATTGCTTTCGTTGTTTCCAATGATTTTAGGAACTCAAACCTTCCATATCACAATACCTCTCAATATCACATGTCAGCTGACACTGATAGACAACTGAGCTCACAAGACTGCAAGTCGGAAGTGGAACAGGCCCGGTCAACATCATCGTCTCTACCTTGATCGAAGCAGAATATGTCCTCCCACTCATTCTTGAATACAAAGCCGCAGGGCGAGCAGTTAACGTAAGCCCCCTCTCCCCAATTTCTGAACCACACTAACACCCCCAAGCTCCTCTACAGCTTCCCCGTTACCCCATCCACAGTCGATCGCCTCTCTCTAATCTCCTTCGCTCTCGGCCCCAACGGCCTCTCCCTAACGATCGACCACCCGGATCAACTGCACTCCGTAGCCGCCATCCACAAAAACACTTCTCTCGCCCCCCAAATATTCCTCAAAATCGATATGGGCGGTCGCCGCGCCGGCGTCGCCCCCCAAACAACCGCCTGCTCAACTTTAATATCCAACATCCTCTCTCTCGAAGCCTCAGGAAGTGCCCAGCTCCTAGGCCTCTACTCACACGCCGGTCAATCTTATTTTGGTTCCAACCGCGCTGACGCCCTCGATTTCCTCCGCCAAGAATTCGAAGCTTTACTCGTAACCGCCTCAGCCGTACAATCACTCTCATCCCCCTTACCCACCAAAACCCTCGTCCTCTCAGTCGGCGCCACACCAACCACAACCTCCGTCCGAAACCTCCTAATCGACAACGAAGACACGCCCGAAGCGGAAGGGAAAGCGATCGCCTCGTTACGAGCGACGATTGAGGCGATTAGAAGTATCGGGTGTGGGATTGAGATCCATGCTGGTGTATATCCTACGTTGGATGTTCAGCAACTAGCCACCCATTGCCTTCCCACAACCGGTCCTCACGCAATGCTTACTTGGGGGGATTTGGCGTTTACGGTTGTTGCTGAGGTTGCGAGTTTGTATCCGGGACGAGGGAAAGATGGGGCTCCGGAAGCGTTGGTGGGGAGTGGGAGTTTGGCGTTGGGGAGGGAGCCGTGTAAAGCTTATTCTGGGTGGGGGATTGTAAGTCCTTGGAATAGAGAGGGAGTGAGGATGCCGGCTGAGGGGCCAGAGAAACATGTTGGGTGGCATGTTGGAAGAATAAGCCAGGAACATGGGATTTTAGTTTGGAGCGGAGAGGGAATTGAGCCAGAGCTGTTGGAGGTGGGACAGAAGGTTAGGATTTGGCCGAATCATGCTTGTGTTGCTGGGGCTGGTTTTGGGTGGTATTTGGTTGTGGATGAGACGAGGAAGGGAAAAGAGGACGAAATCATCGATGTTTGGCCAAGGTGGAGAGGTTGGTAACCTACCAGTAGGTTTGATCATCTTGCTGTTGATGTGAGGCTGTTTGGACGGGCTGGTAAACTCAATTTCGAACATAGACTTTGTGGTTTTGCTCGGAGAGGGTTTGAAGAGTCTGGTAATGTGATGGCATTGCTTTTCATGAAGTCTACAAATTACAATAAGCTTGGAAAATGGTTGGTATCCATGCTAGCTACACAAACACCTTACGCCAGGAATACCCACTCCAGGAAGCCATGACTTTTGCAGACTTTTCCCATTGCTTCTTCATTACTTGCATCTCTTTTCAACAACATTCGCGCCGAATTCCTCGTATTCCTTTCTCGAGATCCACATCTGGTGGAATGTACCCAGACTCCCAAGAATACTGCCACCGATCCAGCTTCCGAACCTTCTCTCTGCCGTCAAGCCCGCAGCTTGGATCTTTATCCTCGCGCTCGGGTACATAGCAACCAGCTCGTTGTTCAACCTATCCGTGAAGCCGTTGATGAGTGTTGTACCTCCAGTGACCACAATATTCTGCAGTAGCTGAGATCGCAGGTCCATATCCACAGCATTAACACTCGCCTTCACCATCTCCGGAATCGTTTGTGCCTTCGTGATGGGTTGTTCGCCAGGAATAGGTAAAGCTGCCTTCTCATCAAACATACCCTCTGAGACAGAGAAGCGTTCGACCCCCCACATCTGGTTATATCCATCTGGCATCTCAAAGACTCTTCCTGGCTGTCCCTTGGCGTATTCGAGGTTCGTCATTCCCATTTGGTTGTTGCTGTTGAGGCGACCTGGCCCAGGCCAAACTTGCACAACAGACTCCTTGAACTCGGTCAAGACGCGCTCCTCTTCCAATGCGCGGAAGCTGTCTGTAGGCGACTTCTCGTACTTTCGGTATGTGGCTTGTGCTGGCGCGCCTGCGTCGACAGGACTCTTCGACATGATCATGTAGTGTGGTACGAGCTCGACTTTCGGTTCTGAGGTCTCGAAGAGAGTTCGGAGTTGTGACGAGAGCCAATTGCCCGCAAGGTGAGATTTCTGGACGGATTTCTTGAGGATGAGACCATCGTGAATCGCCAGGACGGATGCTGTCGACGCGCCAACATCGACAACCAGCGCCGTAGCTTTGCCAGCTCCAAACGCAGCCATAACACTGTTGCGCGCAAGCCAGAAGGCGGGGCAGCCCCAGGACTCCATAGCAATCTCAATACTCTTCTCTCGATTCTTCGGTGAGTTCCATGCCGTCTCCGTCATCAGCAATGGGTGCTCCTCCAGGGGCTTCTCTCCTTCCTCAATGCCATCCATCTCCACGTCCATATCTTTCAGATCATCGTTCAAGCCATTGGTTCGCGGATCCGCTTGCTTAAAGCTCGTGAGTCTTGATGTGATCGAGTATTCCCATAACCGCGTAGCTGTGTCCCAATCCTCTACTATGCCTTCTTTTGACATGGGGTTTCGTATATCGAGCGCCGCGAGGGGGTTATGGATCGCATCGTCGCCAAACACGGTGCCGCTCTCGTTTACGCCGTAGTGGGAGTTGACGAAGGATTTCGGTGTATCTTCTCCTGCGAAACCGGCGCGCACGCTCGAGTAGCCTGGGTCGAGGATGATAGCTGAGACTTCATCTGTGGAGGGGGGTTTGTTAGAAATATTTAAAGGTGTGGTTGGGAAGGTTGCTCACCTCCTCCATAAACATCCGTAGGTTGCATTGACGAGTTCAACGTTTGAGACGCCATCTTGCGCGATGCAGATGTCGATTCTGGGTGGTGCGGTCGAGTAGCGAGGGTTGGAGATTTTCGGGCGCGTTATGAAGCTGTTGAAGCTCAAATGCGATTGAGTTCGCGATTCATTATCCCGCTACGGCTAAATTAGCGACCACTATGGCAAGACAGGCTACGACGTCCTTCCAACATCTCCCTGTTGTCATTCTAGTCAGTTTCTTCTTCTGCAGGCTTCATACTATCAAGACTTCTTCTGTTCATGTCAAGAGACAAGTGCTCTATCATTTCCTCACTCATTATCGTCGTTGCCTAATCGAACGATGAACGATGGAAGCAGTTTCATTCTCCTGATCCACCACAGTCACACACTGCATTGAACTCCAAGAAAGTTTCTTGACGATCTGGAACTTGTCATTCAAGCACAAAGAGCCTCGCCCGGCTGAGAACTGCTCACGTCAACTCGCTTTTTGAGCCTTTCGGCCATCTATCTCCCCTGA
Source organism: Phialocephala subalpina (assembly GCA_900073065.1). NCBI lineage: Eukaryota > Fungi > Ascomycota > Leotiomycetes > Helotiales > Mollisiaceae > Phialocephala > Phialocephala subalpina. The sequence goes on along the minus strand of FJOG01000006.1, from coordinate 1,923,900 downwards.
ACCTCATTCAGGCCATCATACGAATTCGTTAAAGTTCACTATGGCTCCGGCATAGACTCCAAGATTTCTGAGCCTGCCGATAGAAATACGACCAAGAATCTACTCGGTCTTGCATAGCCCATATTTTCGAGGAAGCAAAGTATGGCGCAGTCTCCCTCGGACTTGCCGTCAAGTCCGCGATGAGTTTCTTCCCTTCATGATGGACATCATTTATAAGTACAGGTCATTGAAGCATTTTTTGGAATGGACGAAAAGTGGCTACCCGCATTTGCTTGAACTGGTAGGAGAAATCCAAATTTCTTGCATGGATCAATGTTACGAGGCAGTGGCACAATGTCCCGGCTCGGGCGGATTAACAAACTTCAAGAACGAAGACGGCCCTGGTGTGAAGATAGATATCGATCCGTACTCTCAAGACTTGCGCTACTGTCAGGTGATCGGATCTCTACTTTGCAACAATCTAGTTCGGATCAAAGTCTCATCTCTTCGACTTGGATGGCGCTCTGCTCCGTACGCCGTGTGAAGCGTTTATTTATCAACTTCAGGGCTGACGATGGTTCTCACGCTGCTGAAAAAATCCTTCTTTTTCATATGTTCTCGAAGGTCCTTTCCAATGTCATCCATCTCACTATCAAGTCAGTTTCAGTACTGAAGCTTGATTTTCTCAGGAATTTTCAGAACCTCAAAACTCTGTCTTTCGATGGACTATCCCTGGAAACTTCAAAAGAATACTTAGCCATCTTTGGTTCTTTGAGGTATTTAGACACTATTGTGTTGAGGGACTCTCAACACCTAGGACCTCGTTCGGAGTATTTACGTCAATGCTACTTGTCCTTCAAACCCGACGTCCTTGCTCAAATCAATCCTTTGAAAACTTTCAAGATTTTCGACTCTATAGAGTCGGGCGATGAGAAACACTCGCTGTACGTCACCACCCCAATGATCAAGTCTCTGTACGCACATACGCCATCTCTCCGATATCTCTCGATATACGTCTATCATAGGGCCATAGAGGAGGAACTTCTTCGGGAGCTACTTCAGTTCATCCTCACATCACAGCTCACACGTCTTTTTCTGTGTCTCATAATACCTCCACAGCTCGCGTCGTACGATTTCAGATTGTTTCTCCCAAAGGCGGCAGCCACGAAAGCGGGAGTTGTTTGGATAGGCCCTTCAAAAGTTCACCTAATGATGGCATGGGCAAGTCTGCCGGACTCTTGCATGGAAAGCTTGAGGAAAGTATCTCGGCTTCACCATTTGTTGCCTCAAGAGCCGGCTTGATGGTAGTGTAATGCTGGTTAAGGGTTTGTAAGTTCATGAGCGCCATGTTACGTACCTGAAGCTAATATTCAAACTTGTAGACATACACTGGACTTCCACTATTGAAACAAGTCGACTCGCGCCAATACCCATCTCAATTACACTCAAAGCGAAATCAGTAGCATCAACCATACTCTGGTCATGATGCTTCGCAAGTTTCTTAGACCGCATTTCGAACACGATATATTGCCTGGCTTTGAGATACTTGAGAGTGTGATGAAATCCTTCTATTTGTAAGGAAAATTGAGAACTCTACATTCCGAATCATTTTGTCTAGCAGCGTAAAGAAACAAAGATCTGAAGCCTGAGTGTTCGGCGATCGATGGCCTGAAGCTCGAGCACAGGTCGCTAAAATCTAGTGATTGAAGCCTGAAGCAGTCTGTCGCTTGACGTGTCTTTGAGCCTAACCTCAATTCCGCTGTACGGCGGAACTTGTCGACCAACCGCACAGCCCCAACTTCAGCAGGGGTTGAAACCTTTCATCTCTGCCTAATCCACCTCGACCTCGATCACTACTCTCAAGTCTCCATGCTGTCGAGTCTTTGACTCTCATTGATCCGATCTGGAGACCAGCCTCACCGGCTAGGATGAAGTCTTGACATCTCAGTTCATTCTTTACGCTTTCTATTCACCAGTCACTTCAGTGTATCATCTCGCGGTTGTTCACGAGATTTGGCTCACGAAGAGAGCAAACATCCTGAGCTCGATTCTACTTCATCACAATTTGGTCACGCATATCGATCATGTCTTCTGCAAGGCTCAACACGACCGCTTTAGAGAACTCGCCATTTTCACGCATTCCTTTGGAGATATGATTGAGCATCTACTCCATTGTGAACGGCGAGTCGATCCAGACGTCGCTGGCGAACAAATCATGGCGCAACATCTCATTGACGTGCCGGCGAATTCGAGATGAATTTCTCCCATTCATGATGGATGTCGAATATCAACATATTGGGTTGTGGCCATTCTTGAGGTGGGCAGAAGAAGGGTACCCCCCCCCCCCCCTCCCTTGCTTGAGAGTGTGGTAGAGGTGTCTCTGGTTTTCGGCGACGGCTGTTATCGCCCCCTCTTTCACGATGCTTGAATGGTCGAAGCTTCAGCAAATATCGACACAGATTCTTATTGGGAGGCTAGATTTCGCCAAAAAGATGTGTCTCGGTGGTCTTGGTCAGACGAGACATTATCTGTTCTCCGATCTATGAAGTCCTTGAAGGCTATCTCTTTGACGGCAAGCAACGACACTTGGAAAAAATGCCCGCCTGCTGGCACATGCGTATCTTTCACACCCGAAACTCTTTGCCCAAATCAACCCTTTGAAGATCTTCGAGATATTCGACGAAGGGCGAAATATCAAGCGAGACTTATCGCGCCATTTCACCATATTAATGATCCGCTCCCTCCACGTACATTCCACAAGCCTTCAAGAGCTTTGGATAAATGTTCCATACTTTGTGACGTCGAAACAACATCTGGATGAATTACTGTATTGCATCTGCTCATTACAGATCAGGACATTGCCCCTGCGCTTGAAAATTCCAAGAAAGATTGCACGGGAGTATCCTGATACGATGAAGATCAACGGGAATTGGGGAATACGTGTCTTTCGAGAAGGAATGAAGTTTTAGGGGCTCACGGTATTTGGAGTTGTGGAGGATCACATGGCCAAGGGCGCCTAAGACTCGCGACACGGAGCTTGCATCACATGAAGATGAGAAAGTTTAAGCTGAAGGATTATCCGAAGATACGTCGCAGTACGAGTGCTTTACCGAAATGATTGCAAGCTTTGAGCAATAACGGCAGTTTTCACGTCTATGCCCCCGGATCGAGTAACGTGGACGACCTCATGCAACCCTGGAGGGTTTTCCAAGTCCCATTTCCTGCCGTATAACACCCAACCGTCAACTTTTGCTGTCCATTCACCTAATCTCATTCAAGATGCACCCCAGTCTCGCGCTGTTCCCTGCGTTACGTCCAATCTAGCTTCGATTTCACCTTCCAAGCGGTACAGACAAGTGAAATTTCGAAGTTCACTCGCAGCGTCACTTTAACGCGCGTTTGACTGACCAGGGCTCTATATTCTCAGTCTCTACGATGTTAAAGACCGCCCGTCATATTCTGAATCATGCTGTACCCTCCAAACCCGGTATAATATTCATCACCGATCAGATCATCCCCAATACCACCAAAGTTATCCCTCATGTACATCTGGTCTATCTCGTAGGGGGGAGGTTGGTCAGTGGCAGGTATCAAACTACCAGGCCACACGAATCCAGGACATGTATACTCCACCACGCGCTTCTGTTGATCTCCTTTTCTATGATGTAATGAGGCTCAGAAGAGCTCGAGAATTCCCGATGTAGCCCCAGGCTACAAGCAATACAATTTGCTGATCCAAGGAGGTGCTGAAGCCAGATTCGGCCGATTCCGATAATGGAGATACAGACCTCCCATGATCGTCAGGGCCTGCAAGGTCTCCATGTGACCGCTTCCAAGACTTTCCAATCCGAGATGCTGCCGGGCTCGTTGATAGTAAAAGATATCTTGGTCAGGGTCCGAGGTCGACGAGACCACACTCCCCATCGCAAACACCATGTTAAGAAGTGCTAGCCAAGGCGAATCTATCCTCTCATTCATCGGGTAAGTTGTTCGGAATGACTATTCCAGGACGGGAATGTTTGCTCTTCCCGTCCTAGTGTCTCACGTGAGCAATGCCTTCTTTGCTCAGGCTCGGCTCAGCTTCGGCTCAGGTTTGCTCAGGCTTACTTACCCTATTTACACGCCTACTAGAAATCATCAACTTTTAACGAGGCGCCTAAAAAGGCCCCTTTTCCTTTAGCTAGGGATCTTAAATATTTACCCTACCTAATCTAAAATTAGCTTTTATATTATTACTTGCATTATAAGTAAATAATACTTATCTTGTTTAAATACTAATTAAAACGAAAGTTAATAACTATAAAGTAATAAATTACTTAAAAAAAAATTCTCGTTCGGACTATTCCTTACCTTCGTCTCAAACAACTCCAAAATTTTCCTTGCCCTCTGAGGCTCTGAACACTGCCCTTCTACGTAGATAAGAAGTATTATTTATATCGTAGAGATCCCGACAATTAAAACATTAAAAATTCACTACCTCTAAACCCTTCAGTGAATGTGAAACTCTTCCAGACAAAATGGGACGCCTTCGACCAGTTTCCTCAATTCGTTTCCAATTTCTGTCTTCAGTTCTTCATTCATTAGATCCTGGACTGCGCAAGTACCCACAAGACGGTAATGGTCTCTCTCCCTTCTCAGGAGAATAGGAACCCTGCAACCAGCAAATACACAAACCACATCCCCTTCCAAAGTTGAATCTGGCCCAATCCGATGAATTCGTTCCCGGTTCCAAAAACCAGGTTCCCCTCCAGGGTCGCCTTGAAGGCGGTATGGACTCTTACATAATCTTCAATAGTCATCTTCTTCAAAGCCTCGAAAGCGTCTACAGTAGGAAAGGGAAACTCTGTGGCGGCCTCCCCGAGAAGCTGCTGGTCGAAAGTGGAAGCGAAATCCAACTCAGTTCCCAAGCCCAACTTTGGCAAACTCTTCCTAAATTTGTCGATGGTTCCCAAATCCTTGTATTCACCATGATTGCAGAGCACCCATATAAAAGCTACTCCCAGTCGATGAAATTCTACACTTCCAACTTCGATATTGGTGTCGTTTCCTACTGGATCATGATGGAACAACAAGCGTAGTAGTGTTTGTAAAAGAGGCACACTACGCCGATACAACCGGCCACGATATTTTGCCAAGCAGTGTTGGCATATATCCCAAGCTCTTCTCTCAACTTCAAGAGCGTATGATGTTGGTCCTAGATCTGTTACTTCTCCTATTTGCTTACCCAGCACCATCAACACACCAGGGACCTCTGGTTTCCAGATAAAGAGCCGCGTCTCTTCCTCTGCACCGTCTATACTATCTAATGGCTTCTGTATACTCGATCCGTCTTGAAGCGAACTACTCCAATCTTTGGCCCATGACGGGAGCTCAAAATAATTTCGATGAACTTTACCCACAAGACACAGAGTAACGGTTAAGCCACAGACTCGGAACATATTCAGAGTCGCCTCAATATACACCTCTTCACAGATTTCGAATAATCAGGAACGACAGTTGAGTCTGTGATGCCCAACAAACCATAAACCTTATCTCGCGGGTCGGTAGCTTGAAGTCTCAAGCTTCGAGAATAGGCATTGAGGTGATCTAAGGGTATATTTTGATGCTCAGGATCATGCCACAAATCGCGCAGCGGCTGATTTCGAATGATCGGACCGAGAATCAAAATACTCTCACTGTTGAACAGTAATAAATATTGCCCCTCATCCATGAAGGAAGGAAGCTCATATTTTTCTCTTGCGGCAATAAGCCACTGATAAATCATCTTCAAATGTCCCCAGGAGATGATTTCAGCACCACAGATCAGGAGAATGTCCCGAGGAAGGACGATCTCCTGTGTAATCCATATGCGTTTCCAGTAATCACGTTCCCATAAGAGCTTTAATGCATTCGAGATCCGAGACTTGGTCTGGCTCTCCTGCAACAGAAGGTCGGGGTATCGACTCAACCAGTCAAACTGATTCCCGCCTGGGGGAATGGCTTGGATCTCCTGGCTCACATTTCGTAAAGTCGATATCACTTCGGTGCTTCCATCAGCCTCAGGTCCAAGCCATGAAATGACAACCACGGAGTTCTGGTAGATATCTCTCATGAGCTGAACTTGTGAATTCCTCTCTGGGATGTCGTTTTGATTAATACAGATCGCGTCTACCCAAAGGAAAGATGGTAGGTGATTGATTGGGTTCATGGAATCATCTGCTCTGAATGCTCTGAGTTGTCGAAGAGCCGCAGCTAGATTGACTGTTGCTGCGAAGTCTTCTTCATTGACGAGAATTTTGGTAGTGATAGCCGCATTGCCCCAGACGTATGAGAGAGCAATATATTCCGGGTTGATATCCAGCGATACTGTCTGTACACAGCATTTGACGACTGTATCTGCATCTGAAGATGGGTCGATGACGAGAAGTCTAATCTCCCGATCTTTAAGGGGGGTGTATATTGATTTGGACATCTGTGTTGCATTAGGGGTGAATTTGGACCATACAGACAAAACCATCTCCCGGGACAGCAAAATATTCCAATCATATACCTTGACTATAGTTCTTATCTCAACCCGGAACAGATCAACTAGTTGAAGTTCTTAGACAAATATCCTTGATATTATTGAGTTCAAGTATTTGAGGTGGACGTGAACATATTTGAAGTTTTCTTTTCAGCTTTTCTTTTTTTGGAATATTCTCGAAAATGTGGCGTCGCTGCTGCCTAAAGGTACTTGAGAGCAGTACTTTCTTTTCTCACTAGCAAATATATAACGTTTATGATGGGGGAAAGTTTTAAAAAGACTCTTAAAGGTATTAAAACGAGCCTTTATATATTAAAATAACTCTTTAATATATACTTAAGGAGTACTCAAGAATACTTGCCCTCGGCTTGAGCTTACTTACCCATAGCTCAGGCTAAAGTAGCAGCTGCTCAGGTCCAGAGACGGAAGTGGAAATTGTCATGAGAACTTTCCCATACTGAACTTGCTGTTCCTAGATCATTGGGACGAAAGGGTGGATGTGCGTGAAATATGCATCTATCAACATTTGGCCTTCTCGATTTGGCGATCTGTATGGCTGCTGGAGATGACTCGAACTATACATTCTCTCCGTTTTTGACATCGATGCTACTTGCATCCTGTACCACCGGCGAAGGGAGATCTTTCAGCAGCACTTTCACCGCTGGTGAAATTGATGCGAGCCCAAGGAAAGATGTCTTCTTGTTTGGCGCCAACTGGAGACCGTTCACATCGTCTACCACCACCTCTCGAAGTTGATCGGAAGATTCATTCCATTCAAATCCATCTGGAGGTCTTTTTTCTAATGCCTCAAGTCGATGAGCAGCTTCTGTCTTAGCAGCTAAGCTAACGGGTGAGGGGTCAGTAGGCTGTAGTCCTTAAGGGCTGTCAGTAGGCAGTTGTTGTGACGTTGCACCATCAGAGGTTATCAGACCCAGCAGTGATTCACGAGACAAGTCGATGAGAGACTTCACAGGAACGGGACGCAGGAGACGATTGAACACAACCTGGTAGTCTTGCAACAAGGTACCACCTTCTGGTCTGAGAATTGTCAGTTGCGTGACCAGACTCGACTTGAAAGACTCACATCTCACTTGTTCTTCTCTGTCTCTCGGAGTAGATACACTCTTGCTTGCTAGCACGACAGTTGTAGCAAGGATGGAGACCGTTGCACTTCTCCTTCCGACGCTGACATAAAACACATGCTCTGACAATTGTAGTCCCCCTTATCCTCGATCGAAGTGGAGGATTTGTGTCTTCAAAGGCAACAAAGTCCCAAAACATTTTGATAAGTCCGTCAGTGCAATACTGATAGAGCCGTGGGATGGTTGTTCGAATCCTTGACGAAAGGGCGCACCTCTTCTCTCGAAACAGAAGCCCATCAAACTGAATGTTTCTATCAACTGACGTTCAGATAATAGCTCATTGCTAATTATAGATTTGCGGCGAATATGGGGTAGATGCAGAAAGACCCAGAGTCCAAAATTTAGGAGTGCAGTCCCTGAGAGGTTCAAGGCGAAAGATTGGTCCTCGACGCCACCTTTCTCTTCCAAATTTTCTTAGCTTTTGGGACGGCGCAGTGGCGTCACTGTTCTCCTGAAACCCTGTTGATGTCAATCGACAGACATCAGGCTGTCGGCAGAAAGGGTCGAACTCAAGTTCTGAGCACCTCTGCTGCAAAAGAATGTCCCGCCTTCATCTGATCTTCCTTTTGACCGCTACCCACGTCCTTGAACTACCGAGTTTCTGCAGAGAACGTCAAGGGAATATTCCCGCAGGATGCAAACTTCCGCGTGCAGCATGAGGGGCTCTTCAATTTTGCACGTGTGTTTGGATGTGGTACAAATGTCGTTGATGTTCAAGGTGTCAGCTCTAGCACTGCCTACGCTGTAGACGCTATGCGCTTTCTGGCTCGGAGCTCCAAAATCTCACTCCGCCCCGAAAGGGTAAAGCTCGTTTGACATAGCGAAGGGCCGACTTCCTTTAACCTCCTCTTCTTCACCTGAGGAGTTGAAGGCTGAGGAGCTGTTTAGGAACGCCTCATTGAGATCAGCGATATTCTCCGAGTTGAGCAAAAGTTTGTTCATCCCTTTGCGATGGCGCATCAAGCTTGATGTTAGCATTGAAGGTTCCTGAACTTCCAGTTCTATTCTGTAAATTGAAATGAGCCCCGGTTGATAAGTGTGGCCGCCGTGGTGAGCAAAATTGAGAAGTCTTGGTATCACGGCTTTGACGAACAATACATCGAGAAAGTGAGCGTAAGTAATTGAAAGTTTCTTGCAAATGTTTCGTTTTGGATTTCTATCTTTCTCAAATTTGAGTTCGTCTTGCAAGATGTCACCTCATAACATGCTCAAAGCCTTTGCTGCGGCAAGCTTACCCATAGTCGCAACTGCCGTGACAGTTCAGTCCGCAGTCCTTCTTGGAAATGTCACGAGTAGCACCACAGAAGACATCCGCGACCTTGGCTTTTCCGGCGTCGTAGGAGATGTCGCGCTGAACAGTTACGGCGATACGTTGATTTGCGGCGACGGCTTAGTAGAAGATCGGTACTACCAGACCCCACGTTGCGTCTTGCTTCATGCCAATTCAGCAGCATACTCAGAACCAGGTCCAACGACTCTCGAAGACTTCAACCTGGATGCTAACGAAAACGCCCAAATCTTTGGTGGGTACTCTACTAAGGAGTTGGCTATTGCGCCGGAGTCGAGCTATGGAATGGAGGTCACGAATGTGATTGCTGGACCGGGATTGACGACGCAGGGTATTCCGTACTTCTTGAAGAACTACAGACCAGATGGACATGATCATATTGTTGGTGGGGGTGTTGCGGTTGTTGATGTCACGGGCCCTTATCCGACTTGCAAGTTGCAACAGAACATCAAAGTGCGTACTCTTTTCCTAGTTTGTTCAATCTACAAGCTGACAATTATAACAGCCATTGGTGGGACTGCACTAAAGAGCCGCAATACGGTGATTATTCCCAAGTCCTAGCTGATGATGGCTACATCTACGTATATGCTGGCACTAATAAGACCATTTTCTACGATGGCGTCTACCTCACTCGAGTTCCTCACGACCAGCAGCAAGACTTCACCGAGTATGAGTACTGGGACGGTACTCAATTCACGAGTGACAGAATTTAATACCCCAACGAGACTCAAGCTGTGCTTGGAAACGGCGCTACTCAGGGGATGGTGACATGGAATCCTTATCCTTAGAGTTATCTTTACGTTTACACCTGTGAGTTTGAAATCATATTTGATACTGATATAAGGATGCCAATGTTGAGACAGCTGGAGCTGAGGTCCGAGGCAAGACTGCACCTAAGCCTGAAGGTCCTTGGGGACCTATGACAGAATACGTGTCCCTCTTCAATGCAACCGAGTTCGCCTTCTGCTACAGTCCGAGTCAGCAAACGAGGTATGATAGCTCAGGTAAGACGCTTGTAATCTCGTACACGGGGTACCCGAATATCATTCAGGCTATCAAAGTCGTAAGTCATGCCCTCTTTCATCGAAGTGAGAGGTTCAGAACTGACCATTCCTTGTAGAAGTTTGGGTAGAATAGCGATCGCAATGCTTCTGATGCAGCTGTGCAGTCATGGATGATATCTTCGAATAGAACTACCTGCGCTAAATGTCCCTCGTGTTTTGGACATTTACCTCAAGTTCCCAACTCTATTATTTTATGAATTGAAACCTTCTATGTTTCATTGAGGCCTTCCGCTATGCAATTGTTCGTATCGGCAGCAAGATCGAAGCGCAGCATGATCGAAGCGCCGGTGTTGGAGACTTCGAAGGTTTTCGGAGCCTATGCCACGTGCTTGTAATCGCTGCTACAAAACTTCTCCTCGGAAGTTTCTGCTGTGTTTTTTGGGGGGACTTTGAACGAGACTAGGATATCATCTTCACTGAATCAATCAATTCATCTGCCACTGCTAATTTAAGGGTTTCTTCAAAAGAGTTCCTTCCTCTTCGCCTCCTCAACTGCGCAAGTGCCAGCCTGAATCAACATCGGATGGCACTCAGTGTTGAAAGTAAATCTATCCAAACTCACCACATCCGGCTCCGCAAATGTCAAATACAAATACTTCAACGTCTCGGCAAAATAATAGCTGCTCAAATAATCATACGGCTGTCCTCCATACTCCGCATTCACATCCGTGATCTCCCAGTAAGGAGCATTTTCCGTTCTCGTGGTATTCAGTGCTTGGAAAATTTCCCAGTTGTACTCCTGCCACTTAGGGTCGCCGGTGATGCGCCAGCCGTAGAATATGGATTCGATGGTTTCGGGGAAGGATCTGTATTGCGCGAGCTCGACGAAGTAGCCCTTCTTTTCAGCGTAGGAGCGGGTGTTGGAGTTGTTGTTGTATTTTGGGTTGTAGGCGAGGTTGGATTCGTTGTACCAAGCGAAGGCGGGCCAGTGTCAGTAACTGAAAGGGATGAAGGGTGTGAAAGGACTTACTGAGAGGACCAAGACCAGTGACAGTGGTGTTGTACGTCACATGGCAGGATTCTGCTGCAGCTTCTCCCAGCGCTATCAAATCTGGTCTGTCGAAGTACTTCCCTCCAAGCATCAAGTTACCTCCAGCGAAGCAGGAGTAGTCATCCATTGACCATTCAATGTTTCCGTCATTGTCAAGCTCACTCAGGAAGGTGAGCTCGGGGTGGCCATATGGATGAAGAGCGATGAAATCTTGGGTCGAGTCAGCTGCTGTGAACCAGAAGTTCTTCCATTGATCATTGATATCCTCAGCTGGGTTATAGATATGAGTTTTGACGAGGTACTGTCAAGTGTCAGCTTCGGCGTTTTGGAACCTGTCGGAAAAGTACCTCCAGAAAACTATCGACCCCGCTCTTCCAGCCACCGTCGAGCGTGAGGAATCTACCAGTATTTGAATCAGTAGCAGTCCCGACTAAACCTGGATATCTCGGTGGTGGATTGGGCTTGAGAAGCCATGATTCTGCTTTTTCTGCCAAGTCATGGAAGGACCTGTCCCCGGTCTTGTCGGACAATCGGTACCACTCTAAGATCAAAGTTCCTGCTTGCGCTGTGTTGGTGACATTTAAGTATGTGGTGTGCCCAACTGTCAATGGGAAGCCAGCTACGGGCTGCATAGTTGTGTAGTTGACATAGGTTGCTGGCAGGCCAGTCGCGGTCTCGAAGCATGGCTTGAGATTGGTAGCGAGCTTTGCTGCTTGAGTTACGAGAGCATCGACATGGTTTTGGTTGTATGGGTTTGGGAAGAGACCGCTTGCTAGTAAGTCGTGAGCACTCAGCATTCTACCTTTGTGTCAGTCAAAGTACACGAAAATGAAAAATGGTTCATACCCGCCAATGTATCTGATGTTTATATCGAACAGCTCAACGAGTGCTGATGCTTTGCTGCTTTCGTTAATTAATGCACATCTAGGAGGACCTGCTAAGACGCTCTTACGAGAAGTCAACCGTAGCTGCATGCTCGAGCTGTCTGGCCACAATATTCGTGAGACCCATGATAATGGCCGTGTCCATTCCGTCAATGATTGTAGCACCAAAGCCATCGAGATCGTTGCGGCAGCCCCGGCTTACAGGGAGGAGGTCGTCGTTTCCAAAGCAATTCGCAGCATACTCACTCCATGATCTGATATATGCAGCTTTCACAGCTTCAGCTCTTGTTGCATTCCCATTTGTTTCAGCTGGGAAGGCATACTGTATTGTCTTGCACGAATTGCCCTGTGCTGCAACTGTGCCTGCGAAGACCGCGAGAAAGAAATGTTCTGAGAATCGCATTGTTACTGCTGTCTGCCTTTCTCTGGAATGGTCATCGTGCGCCTTAACTTTTACATTTTGGGAGTGCTGTGATAATTATAAGATGTGTGAGAAAGTTGCCCAACCTGGAAGCTTTGTGAGCTTTGTGATCTGCACCTCCGCAGGGGCAATGGTGGGGTGAGGAGCCGAAGTCTCCAAGCTTGAATCCCGGCTGCCCACTTCTTCGTCCAAAAATTCGAATTCGCACGTCAAGGTTTCGAGAGTTCAGGGGTAGCGGCTGTAGGATCTGGATGTCGTTTCATGGATTTGGCGATCATCGGTTGTTGGCCACTAGCCGCATGCGTTCGATATTGACTTTGCGCTCCGACTCTAATGCAGTAGTACCTAAATCTTGCATGCGATGAGGTGTGGCGGCGAATGTATCATGAAGGGCTGGCATGGCGAGGCTGGAGAGAGTCAAATTTTCTCTCACATTATTTTTTCAAGACAGTTTATGTTCTGTTCAAAGGTGTGCCATCATGAAGTTACTGTTCTTCGCACTGTTTTTGCAAGGCGCCTACACTACTACATTATCGAAGAGAGCAGGCCAGATCAACTGTATATTTGGGTTGTAAGTATCCTTATCACTTTCAGGTTCGTGAACTCAAGACTGACATTCAACAGCGGCGACTCATACACGGCAAGATGTTTCAACATCAGCGGCGTCCAACCAGCCGAATTCAACCCCATGGGAAATCCTCCAGATGACCGATGCACAACTTCAAATGGACCAAATTGGATGGAATATCTCACCACAACATACAACTCCTCCCTCATCCTCACCTACGACTTTGCCGTCAGCGGAGGGGCCATTCCCAACAGTCTCGTCGATCAGGTTATGTTTCAGTATGAGCCAATGTACACTCACAGCAATCATACCTGGACTGGGGATAACACTGTCCATATGACTTGGATTGGAATTAACGATATTACGATTGAATCCGCGATCTATCAGCACCCATCTGACTTCAATGCTACGCTCCCGCCAAGGTTTGATCAGTATTTTGGCCTCATGGAGAATCTGTACATCACCGGAGCGAGGAAGTTCATGTTCGTCAATATGCCACCACTGGACCGAACTCCCATGATCCAAAATTACACAGCCGATATTGTGCAAAACTTTGCCGAGGGGGTGTCTCTTTTCAATGATGTTCTCTTGCCACAATATGTTCGGTGGTTCCAGGGAAATCATTCAAATGTAAGGCTTCCTCTTTCGATCCTAAAATTTCTCTAAGCCTCGCACACCAGATTCAAACTACTATCTACGATGCCCATTTGGCGTTCAATTTGATTTTGGATGATGCTCCAGCTTATGGGTTCGTCAACAACTCGTGCTTCAATTCTACGGATTGCGTTTGGTGGAACAACTACCATCCTGAAGGTGCAGTTCATCAGAGACTGGCAAGAGATATGGTGACAAATCTTACACCTTTGGGGTGGTGATGAACGGTTTCGAAGTCAAGGCCAGCTGGGGAAATGGATGCGGGGTAAATTCGGCTAAATAAGCGAGGATTGCTTGAGGGGCAGTGACGAAGAGCATGCTCTAGCTTTCTGGTTGATGAACCAAATTTCGAATCGAAATGACAGAAGCTGTTTCCAAGACCTCAAACTTCTTGTGTGTTTTGTCTTTCAACTTGACACCAGATATTCATAGCTAGGCGCTGTCTTTCGCTCGGCCTTTTCGGCTTTGCTGCGCCGTCTGATATGATGACTTTCACCCGAGCTGACCCCGCACTTTCACCTCAAGGTACCAAACCCTATTTGTGCCACTCACGCTCCCCAACACGAGGCAAAGCTTAAAATTTAAACGTTACTTTCTTGATGATCAGATGGCTTTTTCCAGGATGGAGAGCCTCGCACTAACGCAGTGCAATACCACCTCCGGGCCAAACTCGGGACCTGCACTGATGATCCAGCTACCCCGCCATATATCATCTGATATCTCATGCACGGCTGAGAAATACAACTCGCAGTTGCGCGAATGACTGCATACAAGCTCGCATGCTCGCGGGGACTTCCTCTTTGATTTCCGAGGAGCTTGTGATAGCTTCAATATGAGCTCTGCCAAAGCTCGTTCCTTAACCTGGCAAGCTCACCATTGTTTGGCTTCAGTACTGCTTCCCCTGTCGAGAATCCTATGAACACTCAAATCTCCTAACATGCGTGTGTCACATTAGCTTCCTCTTACTCTGAGCTCGATGGTGCTTGCAGCTCCAACATTTGAACGCCACACCACTATTCCTCTGACTGTTGACTTGGGATACAGTAAGTATGAGGGCCAGCAGTTCAATGTCGGAGTTGGGATTAAGCAATGGCTTGGGATGCTATTTGCGTCTCCTCCGGCTGGAGAGTTGAGATTGATGTGCAAAGTGCCAAGGATGTGAGACCACCTTTATGTTGAGAGGGTACGGAGGTGACACTGACAAAGCAATAGTTTGGTCCAGGTTGTATTGGAGTAGGGCAGACTATTGGTCCAGAACTCAACGAGGATTGTCTGTTTATCAACGTCTTCTCACCAGCAAATGCGACAGAGGACTCGAAGCTCCCAGTCTGGTTTTATATCCAAGGCGGTGGTTATTCGGGTGATACGAATAACAACTACAATAGAACAGATATCATCAATCGATCCGGAGGTAATATTGTCTTTGCTCGGGTCAATTACTGAGTTGGTGGTTTCGGATTTCTGGCTAGTGAAAAAGTGAGACATGATGGGGATTTGAACGTTGGTATCTTGGACTAAAGAAAGGCTCTGGAGTAGGTGCAGAAGTACATCATCAAGGTAATCTGGTCTCCGTCATCTTTCAAGACCTTTTACTGACTTGGATGGCAGCTCGGAGGTGACCCAAATCATGTAGTCATTAATGGGGATTCAGCTGGGGCTGGCTCTGTCGCAATGAACCTTATCGCATACGGAGGGCGCAATGGCCATCTCTTCGCAGGAAGTGTTGGCGAGTCTGTCTTCTTCCCAACTCAACGAAAGGTCGGAAAACTAGCGGCTCAGTTCACCAACTTCGTCCAAGACGCTGGATGCACAGACGCTTTAGATGCCATGGCTTGCCTGCGATCCGAGGATTTGCCCACTCTGCAGAACGCAAGCAGCACAGGACATGCGTATCCCGGAGCTGCTTCACCACCAATCTTCCCATACTCTCCTTGTGTGGATGGTGACCTGCTTGAAGACTATCCCAATAACCTCTTCGCACGAGGCAAATTCGTCAAGGTCCATGTCATGATCGGCGATGATACTGACGAAGGAACTGGATTCGCAGCCAACGCTTCCTCTCCCCAAGAAGTCTCAACTTTCTTGCGCAACAATTATCCAGGTCTCACACCCTCAGATCTCCGTCAAATCAACAAAATCTATCCTTTGATGCCGCCTCTCTCGAAACATGCTGCTTACTTTCCGTCCACGGAGAAGGCATATTTCTATGGTAATCTCAGACGACATTTCCTACAATTTACTTCTAATGCAGTTAGTCAACGTCGCCGCTCTGCTCAGGCGTTACTCACCCTCGCCTCACCCCTCCGCAGGTTACTCAGTCTTGTTCCTGCTCTCCCTTCTGGTGACCAATCATGATCCAATTAGTATTCAGTTCTACAACGCCAAAGCTGTCAACTCTATACGACCATATCTAAGGAGACTAAGTCGGCTCCCCAGGAAATGCATACGATCAGAACCGGTCCTCTTAAGGGCGGTAGGGAGCCAAATTTGAACCCCTTGAAGTTTATTTATAAAGGGTGCGGATGTTGAACCCCGAAGCGAGTTTATTGGCGCTATAATTGCGAGCACGTTTGTAAAAATCAAACTCGGAGGGATCGCTTTTAAAGTATTATCTTTTAGTACATTATAAAGTGACACAAGTGTCTTATTCATATTACAGGCCAGAGCATTCTCAATTGTTGTACTACAATTAAGAGTACTCAACTCTGTGATATTCAGATTCAGTGCACTAGAAATCAAGATGAAACGAAACGCCTCAGAAAAACAGGGGCCTAAACCTCAAATTTCCGCGGTATTTTGCTCAGTATCGATCAAATTTGTTGAAATCCCAAAAATAAAGAGGGCGCCAGAATAGTAGATTACTCTCACACACACTACATGGCTTAAAGTTGCTTATTCTGGATGGAGGCTTGGCCGCTGAAGATATATGTGTGGAATTACTAGGCAACACATCTGCAGGCAATGATTTCCTGCTTGTAAGGAATCTGCACTAACCCGATGCATTGCGCGTTTTCCAACGAAGAGCCTTCCAAGGTGACGTGCGTCTCCTCCCCTTCATGATCGCATAGTTTCCAACGAAGAGTGGCTGAGCTTAGTTCCGTGCCGTGGCGCAGCACCTTAGCGACACGCAGCCACTGGTCAAGGCTTCCATTCTACCACCCAAACCTCAATTCTCATTACCCGACTCATTCCAGCTTTCTTTTTCATTCTTCCCTCCACTTTAGCCAGCGCCGATATTGCACAGATTTTCATTCTCCTTGTCCTCCTTGACACTTCATTTCAAAAGCCGTACCAGCGATCATGACCTCAGACGCAACGACAAAGAAATCCGCCTGGTGCCTTGCTACAATGGAAGAAATCACGGAGCGCTGGGCTGATGAGACAGATCTTGAATCAGTCATGTCCAAGAAATGGGAACATGAGATCCAGTCGTGGTTCCAGTGGTTCGAGACAACTTACCCGGAAGCGGACAGGAACAAGCCACTTCAACTCCTGAGGGAGAGCAAAGAGCGTATCGATTTCAGACTCCTTTTTATCGCCTTTCCCATCGAGGCTTTCTTACTAATACGAGTATTGGCTGCGTGCTATTCTGTCGACAAAGCCCTTTGTGGATTTTCTTCGCCGTCTTCAACTCGGCTCCAGAACTTGCAAAGCATGAACAAGCTTGAATATCTAAGCTCCGAGGAACTAATTGCTTGGTGGGAAGTGAGTCTTTGCGAATTAGATGAGTTGATCAAAAGTCAGGACTCTGTGAGCATATCCGATACTTTCCAGGTTGCAGATATTATGGCTGCGAATCAAACTCTGCAAGAGATGGAGCACAAGTTAATGGACGACTGCTGGCCAACGATGTTAGAGTATTGGGAGGTATGGCAAGGTATTCCAGGTGGGATTGTGGAGATCGAGCGCCAGATTGAAAAACGAGCGGAACGGCTGCGGTTGGCTGCTGATTCTCTCAGCACAACCTTCGAAAATGCCAAGAAACGTGCGGGGTCAGAGACACCAATGAAGAATACAGAAGCTCATGCAGCCGAGTCTCGAAGTCGAGAGGCGGTTGCTGAAGGTTGGCACCTGGAAACCTTATTACGATCTATTACAGCTGCTGATCCTTGACAAGGAATACGCCGAAGGATACCTTTTATAGATTCTAACGACATTACTCCCAAGCAATCTCTTAATATATCATCTGGGCTAGATACTGGTGAGAAGCATAATTGCCATTGGAAGCCAAATGCTAAATACTACAGTCCCTTTTACACCCCTTGTTGACTCCGACCTCAAGCACGAAACGGGTTTAACTACCACCATCGCTGAACGATTGTCTGGAATTACTGTATTTCGAGAAAAGATATTTGCCATCTATAGAGCTTCAAAGCGGTTCTTAAGGTTGAACAGTGTCCTCGCTTTCGCAGTCCACAAAAGTACCGCCTTGGTAGTATTTTCCACCTTTATACTATCTGCAGGAGCAACAGCCGTTCTATCCACTAAAGCAACAACACAAGATTCTGGATTTCTCACAGCTCTATCTCAAGGCTTTTTCACCATACTATCTATTTACCTAGCGGCTTTGCCACCCTTAAGGACGAAAATGTTGGGCCTTCGGTACTCATTCTGGTTCTGGTTCACCTTGTTTGTTTGCGGCATGATGAGTTTGCTTTCGCTAGTCTTTTACTATCGATACCCGGTTCTCTCTACTCTTTTCAGCTGTGTTTCTGGGTTCACTCAAGCTTTATGCACTCTGTTGCTTGTAGAATGCGTGGAGAAAGCTGTCAAGGCGGGGAGCATAGGTGGGGTGGAGCCACGGCACGCAGCGAGAAATGATCATGGGGATTGAGTACAGTGTACCATTTATTAATAAAAATGTATTTCCTACAGTTATTTGCAACTGAGAAATGGTTTAGAAGAGAGGCCTGGTGCTAGGGGTTAAACAGGAGTCCTGGTATATAAATGCAAGTAACTCATTTTTCGGATTTTGCTTACTCTCCACCCAATAACCCCATCTGAATCACGTGCTACTGGACAAGAGGTGATACAAATCGGCTCCGGCAGGGACCCTTGTAAGTTTGACATAGGACCGAGAACGAATGCCATCACGACATCTGTATAGGTTCGAAGAGTTGGGTTGAAGCTGGATTATCGTTCACATAAGGACTTAGGGATTCGAATTCGGTTCCTGAGAAAATCTGTGCAAGACTAATAGGAGAACCAGATCGGGTTCCCTACTTTGCCGACTTCTCGAGGAAACTATAACCGGGTTAAAAGGGAGCCGAAGCAGTCCACCAGGGAGCTAAAACAAACCCCTAGCTCTAGTGCTCAGGCTGACTCAGAGATTGCTCAGGTTGCTCAGGCAGGACTCAAGTAAGAGCGGCGACTCCTCAGGTCCACAAACGGGAATAGACTTTGGCAGGCTGAACTGTCGTCTGAGATTATATCGGTAATATAGAGTCTATAAATTTATACAAAAAGTTGATAAATTTATCAATTCTAAGTTTATAACTTATAGATTACAACTTTGTAAAAAAGTCTACAATACTATAATAAATTATATATTTTATAAATCAAAAAATATATACTTTTCTTTTATAATCAAAGAAATTAAAATGCTTCTCTCGTTCCGAAAGAGAGGGGCCCGCCCGCTCTGATTGGCTCGACAAGCGAGCCAGCAGACGGCGCCCTTTCTTCCTCCACTCGACGCGCATTTTGCTCCGCAGGCCTCGCGGGCGCGCCCCTGCGGGGGGCTACAAAGTCTTCGACTTTACTAAGAGGAAACCTTTTAAAGGCCCCCTTAAGAGCTGCGTAGCTAGAGAGTTATAAAGAGAGTAAGATTTTAGTGATCCAGCTTCCGGTGGCTAGTGGCCTTAGTGCCTTAGGCAGAAACGAGCTCCAAAGCCTCCAAAGCCTCAAAATACTCCAGGGGGACACCCTCTGGGACCCCCCTTAAAGAGCTGCGTAGCTATAGAGTTATAGAGAGAGTAGGATTTTGGTGTTCCAGCGTCTGGTGGCCTTAGTGCCTCAGGCATAAGCGTACTGGAGGGGTTTTGCGATCACGATCGCGATTTTGCAGTGCGCGACTACTTATTGATTAATAACGCAACAACAAATTAATAGTTTAGTTTAAAACTTGGAATATAAGTATATTTAATTAAGTTATAACTTATTTGCAAATATTAAAACGTTTAGAAAAGAGATTAAATTGATAATCAAAGTGTAGCGTAGTTGTAAGCAAAGAGGTTTTGGTGTTCCTCAGCGATTACTCTCCTCTATATCACGTGATGGGGAATATCCTTAATGGGCCAATCAAAGAGCCGTATTTGGCACCTTGTCAAAGTTTGCGAAAATCGATCATTCTGACTTCAACTCCACTTTTCACGTGACCCTCGAAAAACCTTACATGAGTCCTCATGGCGGACGGCCAATAAGGTGGCCGCTGGATCTCTAGTAGAATCAAGGACTTTCTGCATTCCTTTGCCCACCTAAAAGTGATATTTTGACAATATCCACTAATCTCCAGCGTGTTAGCGCTATGTCTTGCTGTGCCGTGGGGAACGCCGGGAAATTACTTAGTCAGTCGAACCTACTTTGAAACAATCAAAAGTTACTCCGTACGCTCCATGCAACCTCTCACTCGCACTTGACAGAACCCGCTTGCATACCAAACCACCCAAAGCATCATTGGTCTCATGTAGATCAATCATACAACACGTGTAGAGCATGGCTCGGGCATCTCGGGCATCTGCGCAATCACAATCATCAGGTCGTCGCGTGAAGCATTCCCGGAACGGATGTGTTTCTTGCAAAAAGCGACGAATCCACTGCTCAGGTACGAGCTATCCTTCAAATAACATCTCTGATCACTCACTAATCGACCTATGTAACAGAAGGGCGACCTTCCTGCACACGATGTCTCGATAGCGGCCAATTTTGTGAATATAACCTACGGTTGATCTGGGAGGACGAGAGTTCGAAAAGAGGGGTCAAGCATGGCCGAGGAAAGCATACTGAGGTGACATTCGTCGATCCAACGCCGCCAAAAGACTTGGCTGAGAAAGCAGAATGGATCCCGCCTCAAAAGCAGAGAAGCCACTTTCTCAACACGATCCGCGAGGATATAGACCGCGGTACACAAGTTAGATCAATGACAAAGTACAATGGATTACACAGGACTCCACGGTTGCGGTATGCACCCAGAGCTCTGGAGCTTTCGAGTGCTGACGGGATGCTGCTTCAATATTGTGAGTACCTTCCTTCAAGATACGATCATGACTAACTCGCGATCTTATAGATCAAGCCGAAGTCTGCCAAGCCCTGGTAGTCGTTGACGATGCCTCGAATTGTTATCGCCAAATAATACTACCTCTTTCTATGTCCTACGAATGTGTGATGAGGTCTATTTTGGCGGTTGGAGCCCTATACTTGAGTCTTAATCAACAATCTGCAACGGTTGACTATTATTCTCTCGCTTTACAATATAAACAGAGAACGCTACAACAACTGCGACATGATATCGCGTCCTTGAATAAAGGATCGAACAACCACGTTCTCGTGTCTATGTTTATGTTGTGTCTCTTCGACGTAGGTTTCTGTACACCTTTAGGCTGGACCGTGATTGACTCTTCTTAGATCGCAGATAATTGCCAGACCTCATGGGGAACGCATGTCTCAGCTGCTGCGAACTTGATTGGAATGAAAAACACACAAGCACTAGAACCCTCCCTAGTATCTTTCGTGTCGCAATTCTTCGCTACCGGAGATGTTATGGGTCGAAGCGCTTGTGGTGCAACGTCGAAATTCAGAACGATTACTTGGGAGCATCCTCAAGAGGTACTAATAGCAAGGGTCTCAAATTAGTTTTGCTGACGCTATATAGGTGGATAAAACGGCTGGATGTTCTTCTGAGCTCTTAGAGATCATTTCGTCGATTACCGATGTCTCGAGGCAGATGGTGAGAAGATTATTTTTATGCCAAAGTGCTTTAAGCTAACAATTTGTAGGCTGAGGATGTAAAAGCTGACAGCCCTGCTTTGGTCAAACACGTCAACTCCATCGAAAAACAACTTGACAATCTCACCCAGCTACTTCCAGCACCAAGCTCCGGATCCATCCCCAACCCAGAATTCCTAGTGCTAGCTCAGACCTCTTCTCTTATCCACAATGCCGCTAAAATTTACTTCTATACTGAACTCCACTCCGCGTTACCATCTACCAAAATCGTGCGCCTCCTTGTTAACGAGCAAGTCGCTCTACTTAAGCGCATACCAGCCGTGCGATCAGCGCATATTTGGAGTACATTTGTCACGGCTTTGTATACTTTCGATGACGAACAAAGAATCTTCTTTTTAGAGCAGTTCGATAAGCTAGAAGAAATAACCGCCACGAGGAGTTCAGCGCAAACGGGAAGATCGGTTGTTCAGACGGTGTGGAAGAAGAGAGACCTGAATGCGGATCTAGAGCAGGTTTTGGAACCTGGTATGAGCGACTGGGCGAGGTTTGTGAGGCCTATGAGCGAGTTCAGTCTGGCCTAGATCTGGCATGCGAGGACATATCGACAATCTCATTCTATCTCCTTATTTCAGAAGCATTTATGATCAGATTCTCGATATTCTTCCTTTGAATTGTTGCAAGTAGGGTTGGGATAAAAACGGTTTCAGAGATACGGAATACGTTTTGTTTCTATTTGTTCCAAAATAGGCGGTTATATTCCGTTCTGTTTTTAGACGGAACACATGATAACTTTATGCTTAAAATAGGAGTTCTCCGTAATTTCTTCAATTACAAAAGCATTATATGTAAGAGATTTGTATTAAAATTATCGATTTTATAAAGTAATCGCACTTTCACGTAAAAGATCTCGATTATCGAGGTATTTATACCCTCGTAGGCTTGTATTGCCTCAAAAATATCTGATAAATCACAAATATACTTATGCTTTCGAACAAGGACTTTTATAGGAATAGTTTTAAAATGGTTCAAAACATGTTAAAACCGAAGGGTTCCGAAAGCTGCCCGAACCCCAGTTGCAATTAGAAAATGCCCTTTTCAACAGGAGAGTCGGGACTGAAATCTTCCCGCCAGTCCATCGCATCCCAAATATCAAATTACAGCCCACAATTCCCATTCCGTCTCATGAAACGAGTTTCCAGCCCTACACCCTACTCCATTTACTCAGCGAGTCTTACCAAATCTGGTATATGCAGCAGGGATTTTCAGCCCTGCGGCAAGGGCATTTATAGTTGAATTAATTGGCTGCCAACTGGTAACCGCGATTTTTGATTGGCGTCAAAATAATGGATGTGCATCTAAGGTATAATAGCTGCCAATGGCAGCTGGTTGGCATTATTGGTAGGCTTTTAGCATGTTTTTTTTGTAGATATTATAAGTAAATAAAATATACTAATTAAGCGATTAATTAATAATATTGTATTTTAAAGAAAAATTATAAAATTATAAAAAATATATTAATCCAAATACTTTTATTAGTATATCCTATTGATATCCGCTAATCCTTAGGCAAAATTCTACGTAATATCTAGAGCAAGGAATTAACAAGTATAGGGTCTAGAATAAGCCTAGCCATAAATGGTTAGTGCCGTATAAAATGTGGGTCAAAAATAAAATCATTAAAAGTTGAAACTAAAGCCGATTTCGAACTCTACTGTAATTATTCCCTCTTTAGAAAATTTCGTTCGTCACAACATGTCCAGGACTAGGAGGAACAGCACCCGTATCCCACCTTGCTGGCTCACTCCCTAGCACAAACTCCAGCGTCCCACCATTCTTAATATCATCATGACTGATCCAGCTCTGATTCCACTGCTGTCCATTGACCTTCAAACTCTGAACGTAATAGCTATCATCGCTCAAATTTTCTGCCGAGATGCGAAGTGGCGTCTCGTTGCCGACGTGCATGCTGATGTTAGAGAACCATGGAGAGCCGATCAAGTAAACTGGTTGTGTGACGACGGGATAAAGACCAAGCATTTGCCACATCATCCAGCTGTCGATCGCTCCTGAGTCTGAGTTTCCTGGGAGGCCAGAACGGCCATTGTTGTAGTATCGGTTCACAATTTGCCGCGTTCTCATGACAGCTTTCCATTGTCGTTGTGGGAGGTAGTTGTATAATAGCGGGGTTGAGAAACTGGGTTCATTCCCGGGATTGTAGAGGGTGGTACCAATTCCATTGCCTCCGTTGACCCCAACTGCGCTGCCGAGACCTGGGATGAACATGGCGTCAAGACGAGCTTCGGTGGTGTTGGCGCCACCGATGAAGTCGATGAGAGTTTGCATGTCGAAGGGGACGGTCCAGCTGTATTCCCATGGCAGGGCTTCATATGTGTAAGACGTTGCTTCGCAACCTTCACCGCAGACTCCTGGTTGGTAGCCGGGGTCTCTGGATCCGTTGCGAAAGAGGGGAGCGAGAAAGCCAGTGAAGTTGTAGGAGGTGAGATTGTGCTGCCAGAGGTATTGCCAATTACTATGAAAGCGTCAGTTAAGCTTTGCTTCTCAAGGCTTGCATGATTACTTACGCTGATCGATTGAGATATTTCTGTTGGTTTTCAGGGTCGAGACCAGCTGCGACTTGTGCAACCGAAAAGTCATTCAAAGCATACTCCACTGTGCGACTGATGCTTCGACTGTAGTCTGGACTGATCCAACCAAGATTAAGCCAATCTGGAAGAGCACCTCGACCTTCCTTCACACTGGATGTCGGGTCACCTGCATCCTGCGTGTTGTAGGGTGTGAGCTCAGCATCTGTCAACATCGCCTGATAGCCATCATCCCAGTTGATGCCATAGTCTAGTCCCTTTACGTATGCATCTGCCAATACGTTGTCTGCATTGCTGCCACCTTGGACTTGTCCGTTGTAGAAACCGGATCTGCCATCCGGCATGAAAACCTCGTGACGCCAAATGTCGATCGCAGACCTGATGATCCCAGCTGCTCTCTCTGGCAGAATAAGCAAGAGAAGGCTATTCGTGCACCTGAATGTATCCCAGAAAGTGTAGTAATCGTCATAAGTTGGTTCGTCGGTTTGCCAGTGCGGGTTCTGACCACTCTTGTCTGTTGGCATCAGAGTAGTGTGGTACAGACCAGTATAGAACATCTCCAATCTTGTCACATTGGACA
Organism: Phialocephala subalpina; assembly: GCA_900073065.1. Classification (NCBI taxonomy): domain Eukaryota; kingdom Fungi; phylum Ascomycota; class Leotiomycetes; order Helotiales; family Mollisiaceae; genus Phialocephala; species Phialocephala subalpina. The sequence goes on along the minus strand of FJOG01000006.1, from coordinate 1,899,283 downwards.
GATCAGAAATCGTGATCGTGCTCAAGATGTCGTTGTTCCAAGTATTCTTGGCAGCTTGAACCACTTCTTGCAAGTCCCATCCAGGAATTTCTTGGTCTTTGAACTGGCATGCCATATCAGTTGACTTCCACGAAATCCCAATTTTGGACTTGATCATCGTTACATCGGAGGCGAAAGAGAAGATGGCCCCGACTCTATCTCCGAATAGATAGCTCTCGGGGCCTCCGTCAGCAGTGGAGGAGTTGCCGAATATTGGCCCAGATCTCAAATATGGCGTGTTTGGCCAGTATGGATCTGTGTAGAGGCCAGAGAACGTCTGCCAAGACTCGGGTGTGGTGTCAAATTCAGCGCAGTAGTAGACTTGATAAGCAGGAACTGTCGATGCTGTTAGCATGCTTTTACGCACAAGATGCTTCACTTACTTTCACTGAAAGCTCCTTTATAAATACCCCATCCTTGGTATTGCTTACCATCACTGGACACAGTGATTTTGCCATTGGCGTAGAATTGAGATTGATAACCTCCACCATTTGAAGGCAGATAGTGCGAAAGGTCAACGAGCATGTGGCTGGCATTGGTGTACTGCAAGATGCCTGCATTGCTGGTAGCAGACAACTCCGTGGTGATACCATTCTGGAAGGTCGACTTGTAATAACCAACAGATGCAGAATCATTTCCCATTCGAGGCTCCATGTACGTTAGGTTGTCTAGGACATTGACGCCATTGAGGGAGACGAGGGGCATCTGAGACACAACTCCATATATAGGTCCTCCACCAGTCCCAGAAACATGGGTCATCGAGAAACCGGTGATATTACCATCTGGAGTATATCCAGCATTTTGACCGATGCTCGTGTTGAAAGAAGTGGTATCAGGTCCCAACTTTACAGAACCGAAAGGGAGAACAGCTCCTGGAAAGCAGTTCCCGCCGTTGAAAGATGTTCCAGGAACCGTTCCTTCTGTGCCCAAGAAGGGCTGAACATATTGAGACCAGTCGGTAGAAGCGCTGCTGGTGCCACCACTGCTGCTGTTCTGAGCGACAGCAGTATTAATGAGACTGAGTGCTGCGAGGAAAGTCGACGAACGAAGCGCCATGATCAGCGAATTGTCATCGAGCTGGCAGTGGCGTTGACGTCTCCACACAGAACACCTGAGCCTTTATTTAGTGAGGTGCTTACCTCGTTACCTTCCCTCGAACTTTGCGGCAATGACCCTGCACAAGCACTCCTGTACAACGTCGCATCCTCAACGCATCGATTACTGACTTTTCCAGCCTCGCATATTCGTGCCTCGTGAAAAGCTCAAAATTATCCATTCCGAGCTCCGAGCCCAATCGTGGCTTAAGGAGATCGACATAGCCTTGCAGTAGTGTCTGACCTGTCGGCTTAACCCCGCTTCGCTCCCCTTTTCAGTGCGGGGGTAAGCGAGACTAGATGCGGGCACCAATGAGAAAGCTTTCTTGAGGGTAGGAAACTCTGAGCTTTCATGTACGCCAAGCTGCAAGGTTCGGGGAAAGGTCAAGATTTTAACTTCTGCTTTCAATTTCCGGGCAGGAACAGACGACAATGACATCAGTCAATTCTGTCCAGCCGTGTCAGACCTGTTCAGGCACGGCTGAGAATCCGAGCCCTTGTTCGTTATATTGGTCTGGGAACGTAAAGGAATATGAGCTTTGAAATTGAGCCTTGCCTGAAAATCTTCCTGTAAGTCCTCCATCGATTCGGGTCGAGTCTCGAGCATTGCCTGACAATACCTGTGCCAGGAACACATTGTTGGTTCTCAAGATGGTAGCCATGCGAAGTTTCACTGCACCCTCCCTCCTCCTCCTGAGCAGCAGTAGCTTCATTTCTGCCCAGTTCAGCAACTTCAACACCACTGCAAACGGCACCTTGCCAGTCTACAGCTCAGACACCGTACCCCTCATCACCGAGAACTCGACTGAAAATGAGCCAAACTACACAGCACCGTATTTCCCACTGCTTGGTTTCAAGGAATATGAAGGAAACCCCATACTCGCTCCGAATCCAGCAAACAACTGGGAATCAGCATACCTCTACAACCCCTCCGCCATTGTGATAGATGACACCATCTGGTTATTGTACCGAGCCCAAAATTCGAGTCGCACTTCCTCAATCGGACTCGCATGGTCGAAGGATGGGTATAACTTCACCCGCTACAACAACCCTGTTGTGAACGCTACGGAGAGCTACGAACATGTCGGCGGCTGCGAGGACCCCAGAGTCATAAGAGTTAATGGAACTTTCTACCTCACATATACAGGCTACGATCTCCACACAGCGCGTCTCTGCCTCGCTACCTCCACCGACCTCGTAAACTGGACGAAGTACGGCCCCATGCTTCCCAATGTTACAGATGTAGTATACAACTGGCAAGATCCACTTGCTTCCTGGGTCCCGCGACAGGGATGGAGCAAGAGCGGAGCGATTCTAAATGAAAGACAACCAGATGGAACATACCATATGCATTTCGGCGACTCCTTCCTCTACTTCGCCAACTCAACCGACCTAATCCACTGGAACTTCACCTACGACTCCCCCGTCTTCGCCCCAAAACTCAACGTCTGGGAACAAGCCCTCATGGAATCCGCAGCTCCTCCAGTCAAAACCCGCGACGGGATGTGGCTTAAGTTCTACAACGGCGTAGCGACTGGTTTGGGAGGATATAAAGCAACGCAATACAGTACTGGACAGATGTTGATAGATCCTGTGAATCAACCGTACGGGCCACCCATTGCAAGATTGGAGACGCCGATTTTGCAACCGACGAGTGTGCATGAGATTGAGGGGCAGGTGGATAATGTTGTTTTTAGTGAGGGGTTGGTACAGTTTCGGGGACAGTGGTTTTTGTACTTTGGGCAGGGAGACGCGTTTTTGGGTGTTGCGACGGCTCCTGTACAGCCGTGAGTCTTGAGGTACTGGGAGCAGCGGCTGCGAGAGTTGAGCAGTTGAAAAACTGAATGAAAGTATTCTCAGATAGATTTGAATGTTAGCAACTTCTTAGATTTGCGAGACAGCGGGAAGCACTTTGTGTAGCTTTCGAAGACTGCATGTGAAAGGGGCTGGTCGATTGAACGTTCATCGAAGACGCGAACACAAAATGGTATTGTAGCCAGAATGCTCTCTATCCATCGCCGATACATCGTAAACACACGCACGCTTAAAAATCCTCATTCATCTTGGCCCAGATATCGATATGAGAGTGGTTTCGATGAAGTGAGAAGCCCTCTAGCCTCGACGATCTGCTTATCTCCTGGCACAACATCGATCGCATTGTCGCCCAGTGAAATGCCGTCTCTTTCCTCAAACACTAGCCCCTTGGTAGGTTTCTTTGCAGTGACATGAATTTGCTCGCCAACAGTAGTGATTGTAACGCCGCGATCCTTGAGGAAGAGATACTTGAATGGTTGTGGCCAGTCGACGTCGCGTGAGATACAGACACCATCGATGAAGAGTCGAGCAGCGAGCACGTATGACTCTCCACACGCAGTGTTGATGGTGTCTGAAAGTATTTCAGTCGTGCCATTCTCGTTAACCTCAATCCCCCTCTTGGCGATTTTCTCCTTCACCTCCTTCCCAGTATTAACCGAGATGAATCGAAGCTCCACATCAGCAATGCACTTCTCAGTCTTATTACTCACAACCCAAACACTGAAAGGCAAATTCTTCGCAGGTCTAGCATGAGAGACACTCTAATCGTGATGCTTCCTCTGCACACCGATAGCTACAGGTTTCAGCGCTCGAGCCATGGTGTAGTATGCAGTTTTTTTCCGAAGGAAGTAATCCACAATGGTCCAAGACGTGCAAGGCTAAACGTCGTTCATTTGCTAGACGAGAGCGCCGCCACACTTTCGGTTGTCGCCCCACTGCTTTCGCCATCCACAGTAGGCGTACATGAGTGCCTCGGATTGTACGAGCTGCGTGAGGTGGATGTATGCTTCCAAATTTGTGGTGGTCTTGAAGTTCTCGACCAAATACGTGGCGATTCGTCTCTCGTGGCCGTCGGCTTTGTTGTAGAAGCCTGGAGTGTGAGATTGAGGATACAACTCTGACGGGTCCTCCACAAAGTGCTGGATGGTCTGGATGTGCGGAAAAGCTTCGATGCTAAAATCGCTATTGAAACGACTTCTAAGACTCTCGAATACCTGGTATTTCTCTTGAGTGCCATGCCAGACGTTCCATTGGTGAATGTCTCCCGTTGTGGGGTCCGAAGTAGGCTTGCCTGCCTCCGAATATGGAGAGCTCGGCCAGTACGGAACATCTGGCGATTCTTGTGCCATGACCTGGGGTAAGAGATGCTCAAAGATGTACCGAGAGGGGTAATTGGTCTTCACCTAGGATGCTGGGTCCTTGTCTTCGGAGTCATACTCCAGACCAAAGCTTTCTCGAACTTGGTAGTCTTCGTTGTTCCCAGCATATATTACAATTGACGGATGATGCCGCAACCATCTCAAGTTCTGCGTGCCTTCTTCTTTGACAGAGTCAAGAAACTTGGGCCAGGCCGGGTAGGAAGCACAAGCAAACATGAAGTCTTGCCAAATTAGGATGCCGAGCTCGTCGCATCAGTCGTAGAAGATCTGCTCTTCATAGATGCCTCCGCCTCAACTCTACATGACGGATCAGTAAGGTTGAGACTCAAGAGCGAAGTCTCATCACTGACCTCGTCATCACTTGACCACAATCAACCATCATCTGAAGCCATCTTTGGTACCTGTCCTTGGAAATAAGGGGAGTAAAATTGTCTGCTGGAACCCAGCAGTTTCTACCACCGAAGACATTGACTCCATTTACCCTGAAGTAAAAGGACTTTCCATGGAAGCCGTTTTTCTGTATGAGTTCACCGCGACGTAGTCTAATCCGCTTCGTTGCCGTATCGAGAATAATCTCGTCCGTGCAGATCTCCGCCGAGAAGTCATACAGTGGCTGAGAACCATAGCCATGCGGGTACCACAAGTGCGAATTCTCAATTAGAACTTCGTGAATCGCATGACCGTTCTCGACCTGAACTGCTTTTTGTACGATGATTTGACCTTGTAGCTTGAGAGTGAAGGAGACCAAATCGACGTTGCCTTCAACCTTAGCATGGAAAGTTCCTGCCGCTGTCTTGAGATACTTGCTGACATCGAGCTGTGTCCGGAGATCAGCTACTCTGGCGTGGTACATCTCCAAACGAACGGGTCTCCACGGTCCAGCAGTCATGAGAATTGGGCCCCCGTCCCGGCCCTAGTTATCGATCAGCGTTGGTCCTCACAGCTCGAATAGCTCGCATACCCAATGATACTGCGCCTTCCGTAGTGCAACGCGACCTGCCTCTTCATTACATGCGATGAACCGGTGCTCAGGAGGTGCTTTCTCCATTGCTCGACCGTGAAGCAGTGCAGAAGCAAAGTCAATTTCGAGAACTGCTTCCTTGGATGGTGGGAGAGGATGAGTGATATCCACTCTGTGAGTCAGGAACATATTACTATTCTCTAGAATGACCTTGCCGTCCAGCATGGTGGTAGCCAAAGTATCAAGCCCTTCAAATACTAGTACTGCCTGAGCAGTTTCTGAGTTGCTTGGGCGCTTGACCGTGGTGTTGTAAGTCCAAGTCTGCTCACCAACCCATTACACATCTATTTCATTGAACCCAATGCTTGAGTCTGGGATTCTGCGTTGACCCAGATCAGCAGTGGCTCCGGATTGAGGAGGGAACTAACCAACTTTTGGTTTTCCATCAGGTCAAGATGTACGAGGCTTGGGACCTTTGAAACAAGAAGCCAATTGCCATTGCCTGGAACATCTTTGGCTCTGAATTGCCAACCAAGGCTCAAAGTCACGCTAGAAAGGTGTCCGAGTTCTCGTGACATCTTGCTCAAAATGCCCTCCAAAGGCGCCTGAAGGATCGATAGATTAAGAAACCAGAAAGAGGAAACCAAAGCCTTTTCACGATCCACCTCGTTATCTAGGTGTTATCTTGCGATATGAATCTCGGTGATGTCATTGGATGGGAGCATGTGACTCCGCAGCCGCAAGACGGTTCAGGTAGTCATCATGCCGAGCCGCGTCTTTCTTTTCATCTGAAAAGAAGCAATTGTTGCGAGCTGCTCTTGGAAAGGAAGGCACCTTGGCCATGGGCGCCCATTGTCGAGCTGACAGCTGACTCGGCGTGGTGAAAGTTGGAAGAGAAGGAGCGTTGTTGACCTCTTGCCATTTTCGGCTCGGACGTCTGCTACAGTAGTTAATCCGCACCAAAAGGAGTAGTCGCGAGCCGCCACCTTAAATCCTCGGTTCCCTTTACGTGAAGGAGTTCAAGTTTTGTCGAAAGCGGACCGCACTCCTCTGGCCATACATGATTCCTTTGGGACTCTATTGTCATGTCGCCCGGTGTGTTTTGTGGTGATTCGAAAAGCAGTTTGTGGCACACTCGCCTCGGCTCAGTCAGTTCTCTGCCGAGTCTCCTACGGGGCCCGGACCTACTCCAGATTGTGGTAATTGAGAATCGTGACTTGAGACAACAGGAACGGGACGGCCTGTCAAGTAGGACGAGGTATAAACGAGGCTCTCACACCAACCACCCATCAATTATTCCCCGTTCGAGCAGTCGTCAAAACATCATAATGTTCATATCTGAAAAGGATACTTGCGTCGAGAGCGACCACACGCCTCAACACCTTGAACATGAACTCAGACAAGATGCTGGTCTTCAAAAGCTGGAAGTCGCCAATGTCGATTTCGCAGCTGCTGTCACCGCCAACAAAGTGAGCCCCTGGAGCAAAGGATCATTGAAGCTGTATGCATTCTGTGTACTCGTCTATTTGTGTTCGACAATGAACGGTATGTCCTTGTTTGAGATCTCCTGAATCGAAGCTTGAAACTGACGACCTCCAGGAAACGACGGCTCGCTCATGGGCGCCATTAACGTTCTTCCAAATTACACCAGATACCATGACTTGCCAGCTCAAGGCAGCACAGGAACTGGACTTGTTTTTGCAATCTTCAACTTGCGTTCTCCTTGTCCCTAAACTCAGAATGTGTCCAGCTAACAATACCAGATCGGATCAATTGCTGGAGCGTTCCTGATGTGGACAGCCGATTGGCAAGGCAGAAGGTTCCTCATCTTCTTCGGCTGCGCTGGAGTCGTCATCGCAACAATCATAACATCCACCGCCAAGAACTTATCAACCTTCATCGGTGGACGCTTCCTTCTGTCTTTCTTCGCAAACATCGGTACCAACGCTGGTTCCCTCTACATCGTCGAAATTACCCCTCCAATGTATCGAGGAACTGTTGCCGGCCTCTTCAACACCTTGTACTACATGGGGTCAATCATCGCCACATTTGCTATTTATGGAGCTCATTTGCACCTCTCGAAAAATGGTAATTTGGATTGGCGACTTCCTCTCTGGCTTCAGGTGGTCTGTCCTGGATTTGTCCGTCTTGGGATTTGGTTTCTACCTGAATCTCCGAGATGGCTCATTGCCCAGGATCGGTTCGAAGAGGCCGTCAGATACTTGGCAAGCATCATGCAGATGGCGATGAGAGCCATCCACTCGTCGAGCTTGAGATGCACGAGATTCGACAGTCCCCGAGAGAGGTGGGTTTGACGAAAGCCAAGACGTTCTTCGACTTGAGAGTCATGTTCAACACTCGATCTGCGAGATATAGGACAATGATAAATATTGCGATGAGTTGGTTTGGACAGTTCTCGGGCAATAAGTAGGCTTTCCTTGATGGAAATATGGATGTGACTGAGAACTAATTGACACAGCGTCATCTCGTACTACCTTCTTTCTCTGTTGGAAAATGTAGGTATCACAGACCCAGACACCAAGCTCCTTTTGAACGCGATATATGCCCTCACAGGGTGGATTGCTGCGATAGCAGGCGCTAGATGTCATGACATCTTCGGACGTCGCCAGATGTTCCTTGGTTCTGCAGCAGGTATGGTGGTCTGCTTGGCCATCACTGCTGGTACAGGTTGGTACCCATCCATTATCTCCAATCGGGTCCGTAGCTGACATGTACAAGCTGCGGGGTATGTCAACACCGGCTCGATACTTTCATCCCGGGCTAGTATTGCCTTCATCTATATCTTCGGCGTCGTGTTCGCCTTCTCCTGGACATCGATGCAGCCTTTATATCCGATCGAGGTGATGTCCGCCGAGATGCGCGCAAAAGGCGTCTTCATCTTTCAGGTTAACACCCCGCACTTTGAACTTCGGCCCCGCCGCTGACACCCCTCAGATAACAGCCGGCCTCTCAGGCTTCGTCAACACCTTCGCCGCCCCTGTTGCGCTCAAGAACATCGGATACTGGTTCTGCGTCTTCTTCGTCTTTTGGGACGTGTCCGAGTTCTTCTTCATGTACTGCTTCTTCGTTGCGACGAAAGGGAGGACGTTGGAGGAGATGGATGCTGTATTCGAGGTGAAGAACCCGAGGAAAGCCAGGACGAGGAAGGTTGTTGTTGCAAGGACGACTGTCGTTGACGAGGAAGGGAATGAGCATGGCGATGTGATTAAGGTGCAATCTCGAGTTGTGAGTGATGATCGAGACTCGAATGGCGTTCCAAAAGTATTGAAGCAGTTTCAAGAGCCCAAGCAATGGATGCCCAACTTAGACTTGCGTACCTGAGGTTTTGAAATTGCTCTAGGAATGCAATCGAGCTGATTTTTGATATGAGCACGAAGCTGGTGATGTTAGGAAGGGCGGAGGGGATCATTTCGAGAAGTAGCTTCTCTTTCGGAGGGTGATTGAGCGTGCCGCCGAAGACTAATTAAAAGACGCTGGGTGGCGGAGATCGAATAAAACGCCGCCCAGATCGATGCGATGAAGGTCCCGTGTGTAAGAGGGTCCGTCCGTTCTATGTTTAGCTGGGGGGGAGCATCGTTAGCGAAGGAGAGGTGAGACACCACGAGCTGGCGATGTCTGGCATCGCCTTTTGAATCGTGTTATAGTCTTCGTCGCCGCAAGAAATAGATACCTCTGTCACCATTCAAAGCAAGTACGGGAACCCCCTCTCTGTCCAACTGACAAACCGTTGCAGAGACTTGAAGTGATATTTGAACTCCATCATGAAAGGGAGGAATTCCTGGCGAATCTTCCGGCAGGTCAAGGAGATGTTCCGCCATGATCTGGGCGGAGAGAAATGGCCTGCAGGTACCAGAAAAGAGCAGATCTTCAGTCTGATTTCTGCAGGGATATCGAGGAAAGGTAGAGCCGGGAAGAAGCCATGACGATGATGATTGAGTCACACGTGATCAAAATCGGGAATTGTTTGAGCCTCGATATCGGTGATGAGCCCCAATTCGCTGAATGAGACATACAACGGAACGCAATTATAGGTGGCGAAGGTGGTAAATTCGAAGGCAGTGTGAGGTTTGAAGAGACAGAGACAGAGCCAGCCGGACCTGGGAGAATTTTGAAAAGATTCGAGACTCCTAGAGTTTTGTAGCGTTATACCCCTTCACCAACAACAAAATATGAGTCAAAGAGGGGAATCGACAGCTACCAGTACCCAAGTAGCGTTCGGGCGTGCCAGCTGGAATGTGGGTGAAGGAAGTCACTCGGAACAGTGGAAGCCTGAAGCTCTGGCCGGTTGAAAGGTACAATCGAAGCGGTATTGGGACGGGAAGTTGAGGACAAGAAGATCCTGGAGTGAATCTCGAGCTTGAGCCAGGTAGTGCAAGGACTTGAGTAGAAGTCTTCAAATTTGAACGGTGGTGAAGCAAAGATGTCGAGGTCTCGGGTCGGATCAACAATTTTTCCGGCAACGTGTTGAGATAAGAGGAGATTACAAACGCGTAGAGATCTATTTTTGGACGGAAATTGAATACATTCCTCATCTTACATCGTTTTACAGAGAATTTCAGTCGCGATGGGTGTGTTGTGAGGAGCTCGTGGGAGCCTTATGTGATCGAATTCGAGTGTTAGCAAACCTCTCCCAAGAGCAAGTCGATCTGTCCTCTCCATGCTCATGCAGAGCTAACTCGTTCGGCAGAAACCCCTTATTCAGGCCTATTGATTGTCAATTGAAGATGTCCGCTCCCCAGACCCTCAAAGGACTCAAGTCCGGTCAGTACAAAGGAGCAAAGCGTATCAAGATACCCTGCGGCCTCACAGAGTTCCCACGCGAAATCCTCGAGCTCTTCGATACCCTTGAGATCCTCGACCTGTCCGGCAACGCGCTCTCATCTCTCCCCAAAGACATCAGTCGGCTTCACAAGCTCAAAGTCGCTTTCTTCTCAGACTGCAGCTTCACCGTCTTCCCCAAAGAGCTTGCACAATGTCGTTCACTCGAGATGATTGCTTTCAAAGGCAATCACATGACCACCATTCCGGAAGGAGCTTTTCCTCGAAAGCTGCGGTGGCTCATTCTCACCAACAATGAGATCGCAGAGCTACCAAAGAGCATCGGACAGTGTCATCGATTACAGAAATGTATGTTGGCAGGGAACCAGCTGACCTCGCTGCCAAATGAGATGTCTCACTGCCGCAAACTCGGTCTGTTGAGATTGTCATCAAATCAATTGACCAGCATTCCTCACTGGCTTTTCGAGCTTCCAGAACTCTCATTCCTCTCATTCGCTGGCAATCCATGTGCCTCATCCTTCGAAGACAACCCTGTCCTCGACGACATCACGTGGTCCGAACTCGCCGTCCACCAACTCCTCGGCGAAGGCGCATCAGGAATCATCTCGAAAGGAACATGGAAGCGACAAGCAGACGTGAAACAGGTTGCTATCAAATTATTCAAAGGCGAAGTGACGAGCGATGGGTCGCCTGCTGATGAGATGAATGCGTGCATCACGGCTGGTCAACATCCCAATCTCATTGATCCGATTGGGAAGATTCATGGCCATCCTGAGAAGCGTGGACTAGTGTTGGAGTTGATTCCTCCGCATTATAAAAATCTGGGGTTGCCGCCGACGTTGGATACCTGTACGAGGGATTCGTTCCATCCAGAGACTGCTTTCTCGGTTGGGAATTGTAAGAGTATTTTGCTTGGGATTGCGGCGGCTGCTACTCATCTTCATGAGAGAGGGATTGCGCATGGGGATCTGTATGCCCACAACATCTTGATCGACAATACTGGACATGCGCTCCTGGGAGATTTTGGCGCTGCGACAATCTATCGCACCGATCATGAGAAGGCCAAGATGCTCGAGAGGATGGAAGTGTTTGCATTCGGTCATCTGATTGAAGATCTTTTGGGATTGGTTGTGAGAAGAGTTGATGCGGATGATGTTCTGAGTGAGAAAGATGCAGGTTCCATTGAGGGATTAAATGCGCTACA
>FJOG01000006.1:1874112-1887424 GCA_900073065.1 Phialocephala subalpina | reverse complement strand
TTGGAGATGTTCCAACCCTGTCGTGAGAGAACGACCGTCTTTCGCAGAGGTGTACGAGGAGTTGTCAGGACTTTAATGGGATATATGGCGTTTGAGATAGATATATTCTTAGATGTTAGATTTTAGATTGTTTAGATTTTGTTTAGATTTTGTTTCAATAGACAAGAGCTGATTTGCTAGACTGAAAGTTATGGATCATAAGACGCATCAAAGTGAAAGGATGCTCCGTTTTTCAATCTGGGTATATAAATTCACAATCCGAAAAAACTCTACATCATCAAGAACCATCTTCCTTCGCTTCCTTAATCTCCCCCTCAATCTCCTCCGCCTCCCTTTCCGCCTCCTCCCCTTCCAAATCCCTCGTAACCCACCACCCGGCCGCAGCACCCACCGCCGTCCCAACTCCCACAATCCAAGCCCCCCACCTAAACCACGCTCCATACCCCATCCATCCCAACACCACGTCTGCCAGCCATCTCACGACTGGCGTGACCAACTCTTTCCTCTCATATTCCAAATCCGGACTCACAGTGATAATGAGCGCTAGTAAAGTGATAAGTATCAGGCCGAGGAAAACGACGGTAAGGACTTGGATCGCGGCTACTGCGTAGGTGATGTTGCGGGTCGTTTGGAGGACTTTGAAGCCGTGCGCTACGAGGGGAGTTACTTGATCGAAGGCGATGCGGGATTGGTCGAAGGCTAGGTGGATTTGCTTGGAGTAGGGGATGCCCATCTCTGCCGTTTTCTTTGAGCAATTGTGGGGAAGGACAACCGAATGCAACGCTCCGTTATATGTGCCCCGACGGCAACATAGAGATTTTTCGTGAAAGATATGAAAACGACAACAAAAGACTTCGCATGGAAGTTGATCAATTCGCTGGCAAGAATGACGTCGCTATTCTCCAAAGCTGGCCACTTATCAGCCTGAACAACACACCCATCATGCTTGGGACCCCGCACTTGAAACTTGGAAATCGCCGTTCACGTGGCGTCTAAAATATCAAAACATCTCGAAATCTAGTAAATGAGTTCCATTCGAGTAAGGAACGAATGCACTTCAGTCTAAAACACAAAATGCAAATTTCTCCCAGACATGAACTGCTCTGATTTCATACAGCCTGCCTGTACCAACACAAAATACAAGTAGAAGGCACAGCCGAGAAAAAAAGCCAGCCTAAACGAATCCACGAAAAAAAAGGAAGGAGCGACCAAAACCTTAACCAACACCATCCAAAAAGCAAATATATTCATACAGCTACACCACAGGAGCATTCAAGACCCAAAAGAGTAGTCAAAAGAGCAAAAAGACTCTTCTGGGAGGGCTCGAACCTCCAACCTCTCGATTAACAGTCGAACGCGCTAGCCAATTGCGCCACAGAAGATGTATCAACATCTTTTGAATTTGATTGGCTCGGACTGTTCTTGTTCAAATCTATATACCAAAGTTTCAAAAATGGAGTGCAAAGTGCCGGACAAGGGTCGGTCAGGGGCGGAACGAGCCGAACAAGCGAGCCCAAGCAAGTTGGAGATAAAGCCGAAAGCCTTTAACCTAAACTTGTTTAGGGAAAGGTATTCTACGAGGAAAAAATATTTCAAGATGAGACAATTTTGCACGTGATGCGTTAACTACATTCAGGTAAGAATCTTAAGCCTAGGATTCAAGGCAATCCAATCGGTGGTGCGGGAACGCCTTCGGCAGCGATATTCTCAGTCTGAATCCCCAATCTGAGGGTTAAAGGCAATAAAGGAGGATGAACAATGAAGAGAATTCACGTGCAGGTATCCATTCAACATGTTTGCAAGAGGGCATGGGCTTTGTATTTCAATTCGATGCTAAAAAGTTGAACAATGCTTGGCATCGATTGTGAGGATGTCAAGGTACTGGGGAGCTTGGACTTGAATTGAGCAACAACTCTCTCACACAAAACTTTAACATTCAGCAAGAGAGCATGTACAAAATTACTCTAGCAGGAATCAAAGTCTGTCTTCGGCTAACTTCTGTGATGACCTTCTCTACTCGTCCTCTTCAGTCCTCTTCAGCCCTCACCATATGAATCGTTTCTGGTCTAGGCAAGCCTGAATCATCTACGAAGCGGCTACATCCAAATTGGTCGATAGCCAGCATCTCCTCAAACTCTAAGCTGCGAAGCTTGATCAAACGATATATGTCGGCACCAGGGGTCTCAATGCCTTGGGAACTAGTGACTTCCCAGGCCCATTTATCCACGCGAATTAACTGCAAGGAAGGACACAATGATTTAGCTAGCTGAGCGTACCGGTGTGCAATTTTGGAACGCTTGGTCACGCCCGGCCATAAGGTTGTCTCTGATGGGAACACCAAGCCTTCATGGGCCGCTTGACTCGAGATTCGGAGTTGCCTGAGATGCTTCAGCTTTGGCAGGTGATAGCAAATAAAGACTAAACAACACATTAGTTTTTCACGACGCGATAAGGTATGTAGGATACTGACCCATGCTTCAGGGTGTAAACACAAGGAAAGTCGTGTGAGTTGCCTCCCGCCATCATACAATCGATCAAGAATGTTAGCTTTCTCCGAAGGATCCGAGCTTGGGTCGGATTTCGAGCCAGAATCTTGCTCGGAGTCCGATTGGTCTGCCTCACGTTCCTCGATTGTGCACTCTTGATCAGATTCCAAGTGGAAGTCTGAGTTCACAGCCTCTGAATCCGTTTCTGACATGTGTGAATCTGAATCTGACTGTCCATGAGCCCCATCGCCGTTTATCACGAGGCGATTGTTAGTCGAGTACTCCCACACAGCGATCATTGACAGCTTGGGCAATCTCAAGGAGTCAAAAAACAATAAGTCTATATCCTCCCTTCCACCATAGTTGTCTGTGACAAGTAACTCTTCAATAGCCATGCCACTATTATTGATCCAATCTCTGCACTTTCGACTCAGTCGTGTGACCGAAAGCTGACGGAGTGACTTAGATGGATTGAAGAGGTTCCAGTCGACTTCAATCTCTTTGAGATCTGTATCATCAAAATCTTGAATCGTGTGGCCGTTGAACAGACGGAGGGTAGTTAATTGGTCAATCTTGACCAATTTTGCTAGGTATCCGGCGGACTCGGAGGACGTGGGACGGTCAACAAATATCCCATGGCCGAGTCTCAGGGTGTTTAGATTAAGAGGTGCAGTGTCTCTTGGAGTAACAGTAGCATATTCTATACAAAGTTTCTCCAGGAAATGCTGCTTCTGCTGCTTCTCGGGCGAAACAACAACCTCTATGAGCCATCCTACGGGGTCTGCGCCGCAAGCCATAGCAAGTCCTAGTTTGCGCAAGCCTTGGTTGTTGTGAAGTAGGTTGGCGATATCTTGAACCAGTCTCCGTTCATCTCCGCAAAAGTGATAGAGCTCCAGGGAGGTCAAGTTTCGAAAGCCGTTTAGGTCCGTCCAGCATGTTTGAGATCCGACCACAGGCTCAGTCATGAACATGATTGACAGGTTTCTTAGCATCAGGTGATCTTTCAGTGCGGTCAAAAGCCCTTCGTTATTGATAATGAGGGACGTCAGGAAAGGTTCTTCGTATGCTTCGTCGATCCACCTAGTTCAAACACTTAGTTCGAAGGAATGCACGGAATAAGGGAGGATCTATACTGGAAAGAGTGCATATTGGGCATTCGCTTTACGATATCTGTCACCAGTACGGCATAACCATTGTGCGTACCGGACTTGTATGAGCTTCCCGACTCGTCGAAATCGTACAAGGTGACCTCGAAGTGTTTGGCATGTGCGAGGCGGTTTGGCAAAGGTTCCGCAAGCCACTTCGGCTCCCATCATCATCTCGACCCAGTCGCAAACAGTTTCGCGGATGTAGGAAGGGTAGAAAGATATCGTGGAAGGTATGGCAGACTTTTATGAGCTGTAGGAACGTGCGGGGGCTATGGATCTTGATGAAGGGGTGTATTAGTTTGGTGCGCAATTGAATGGAAATTGATGCTCATACCTGTTCAGCAACCAGAGTCCATATCTCTGCAGGAAGATCTGCAAGCCACGCCACGCTGGAGTTCTCAGAGTGTCGCGCTTGAGGTATTACGAAGTCAATACTGTCGGTACTATCCTTGGAATTTGTGACCGCAGGTTGAGGGAGATCAACGATGAACACTTGCGCTGCAGGCATTACGGAGTCTTCACTGTTAGTGGTGTCTTTTGATGTCGTCGTCGCTGAGATTCCAGAAAGGTCTGAGTCCTGCGCTGGAGGCATTGCGAAATCTTGACTGTTCGTGATGTCATGAGTGATGTCGCAATTGTTTGGAGAGACGCGCCTACACGTGAATTAACATCGCTCGACACGCTAGCACGTGCCCAACCGAGGGCGTTAAGTCACTTCTGCGCGTTTAGCAACAGGCCGAAGGAGCCTACACAAATACCAGAAAACAATCTGGCAATATTCAAACCTCAACATTACGAGGTCGGATAAAAAGAGAAGGAAATTGTGTTTAAGTTCAGACCTTCTCAATTACTTCTCGAAAACTCAAATATCGACTTATTGCGGTGCCGTCCGTTGTGTGAGGAAAGACATCCCAAATCATGATCAGCATCCCAGGCACTTTATTGTCTGGAGAATTGAATCTACTTACTGCATTTACTTACTGCGTTTCGAGGAGACTTTACTAGTGTTCCAAAATCATGTCCAAGCCGTTATTATTCATTTTCATGGCGGGTTATCATTTTCCGAACGGCGTCGACGACCTTCCGCATTCGAGCATTAATGGCATCATCCTCCTTCCTCATCACACTCATATCACTTACACAAGCTAAACTTGCTTTGAAGAGATTCTCGAAAGCATCGTTATTGAGGCGAAGTTAGTCACCCTAAGCACCGAAAATATGGGTGGAGATATAGAGATGTGGCAGCTATCCTAATAAGAGTATAATCTACTCGTGCGAGGGGTCAAGTTGACCACTTTAGCAAAAACAGAGGCTTCTGAATGGTTGGATGAATTTCTAATTTGAGATCGATTCACGGCTTGAGGAGCTGACTTCCTGGCTTCACGAGAGAGATTCATTCTCTCGACACTGATTCGTCACCAAGATCTAGACAAAGCAAAAGACAAGCCTCACAGTTGAAAGCTTGGTGATTCGGTCAAAGCTACAGCTACTCCACTTGAGATAATAGCCTTGGCGGAAAGCTGGACAGAGTCGGGCCCGAGTGTGGAACACTCGCTCCTATCAATGGACATGGAGCGCATCTGCAGCCCTGTGGAGTATGGACCCGGATATGACAAGGGCGTGAATGTCATTCAACACCACGGTCGTCACCCTAATGCAAGAAGACAGGCAGCAATGTGTTTGCAACAAGGCGTTCGCAGCCTTACCCCTCCTGATCTCAATCTTGCTTCTGATAGCAGCCGTAGCGACGATCCTGCTTAAGAGCTTGACGCTCGCGATGATATCCTGGGGTATGTGTCTTCGAATACGAGACACAATGAGTATTGTGGTGTGAATCTTGCTTCGAGGTTGACTGGGCTGGAGAGAGCGAGGACGATAGAGAAAGTGATTGTGAGGATTGGGGATGTGAAGGGAGATTCCGGGGTGGGACATATTGCGTTCGTGACAGAGATTAGGATATACGGCCTTGAGGAGGACTCAATTGTATGATTGATGAGCCCAAGGATGAAGACAAGGGTCATAGAAATATATGTGATGCCAGGGCAGTGCTCGTTCAGCGGAATTGCACTTGTTCCCTGTAGTCTGAAAGATAGCATGGCGTACATGATCTTACATGATTTGCTCAAGAGGAATATCAGGTCCCGATCCATCCAGTCTCCGTATAGGCCGTCCTTCACTGATAGCCTCCCGAACCTCCCTCATCATGAGATCCAGGCGTTCGCGTTCCTCGTCGGGCAGCTCCCTGCAGTGTTCTTGTGTCCCAAGTAATCCAGACTCTTCGACGAAAGTGTGAGGTGCAAATAGCTCTATGGCTATAACCTCTTCATATTCTAGCCGCCGAAGCTGAATGATGCTATAAATGTCCGTGTCTGCTTGCAAGATGGCCCCTGGAGGAAGAGTGACATGCCACACCCATTCGCTTACGCTTATATACTGCAACGAAGGACAGAACGACTTTGCCAACTGGGCGTATCGCATAGCCATCTCTCTCGGTTTGGTGACGCCTGGCCATAATGACGATTCCTTCCTCAGGAAGTTGCCGCAATGAGCGCTTTTTGAGTCCATTCGAAGTTGGGTGAGATGTGACAGCTTCTTCAGCTGGGCGGAGAACAAAGTCTAAGACAGTAAGTTGATATCCAAAAGGTCGACAGAATCAAACGAACCCATTGATCTTCGAAGTCTAAGCATAACGCCAGTCTTTTGAGCTGCGATCCACCACCGCACAGCCGACTAAGAATGGTAGGCGCAGCTTCGTCTGTAGTTGCCAGCGAGCTGGAGATGCCTTGACTGGGAGATCCTGGGAGATCAGGCGCTACTCTTGTTTCCATTTCGGACTGTCCCGACTCGGCTTCTGAACCCAATGGTCGATCCGAACCGGATTCGACGGTCACCGGGTGTCTTAGGTCGATGACTCCATCATCCATATCCGACTCGGTGGCCTCGGATTCTATCTCGGAATCCATGTCTAGCTCGGATTCCATGTCTATCTCGGATTCCATGTCTATCTCGGATTCCATGTCTATCCAGTCATCAAATTGTGTTCTTTCAAGGTCTGTTCCAACTGTTCTTTCCCGTACGAATAACATTGACAATCGAGGCAGCTTCAGAGTTGCAAAGCGATCTAAGTCTCGTTCCCACACGGCGTAATGATCTGTGACA
Source organism: Phialocephala subalpina (assembly GCA_900073065.1). NCBI lineage: Eukaryota > Fungi > Ascomycota > Leotiomycetes > Helotiales > Mollisiaceae > Phialocephala > Phialocephala subalpina. Next base: position 1,880,631 of record FJOG01000006.1, on the reverse strand, counting down.
ATGAACTCCTCGACCGAGTTGCCACCACTATTGAGCCAGTCTCTGACATCTCTGGTGAATCTGGACACGGAAAGTTGACGAACCGAATGGCAGCTAGCGAAAAGGCTCCATTCAATCTCGGTTTCTTCGAAATCCCCATCCCTCTCTTCGGTAACATATCCATTGAAAATATGGAGAGTTGCCAACGTGTCACCATTAATAAGTTTGGAAAGGTAGTTGCTGTTGCCAGGAGCCTCCGATGGGGACAAGAACATGCCGTGGCCGAGTCTCAAGGTGTGAAGGCACAACGGAGAAGAGGTTTTCATAGAGCCGTATCGTATGCAAAGTTTCTCTAGAAATTTGATCTCATCAGGAATGACGAGTGCTTCTGGGACTCCTCCACAATCACCATCGCAAGCCAAACCGAGACCTAGCATTCGCAATCCTGGATTATCGTTCAAAAGGTTGGCAATTTCTCCAACAAGCTTGCTGGTGCTTCTGTAATAGACGTCGTAAAGCTCAAGGGATGTCAGGTGTCGATATCCTTCTAATTGAGTCCAACAATTGGCTGCGAAGTCTTGGTCGTAGTTGACTACGTATTGACTGGAAAACTGAAGCGACAAAGTAGTGAGGGATGTATAGCGTTTCAACGTTGCCAGTAATTCTTCGTCCTGGAGAATTAAAGATGGGCCATATCCATCTTCGTATGTGGAGTCCTTCCATCTGTAATATATTTTATTTAGTTGAATTGCAAGTGGTGGGGAGGTATCGCTACCTGAAAGATCGAAGGTTTGGTATTTCCTTCAACAACTTTGCCACATACTTGGCGTAGCCAGTATTCATATGTTCTTCGTAGAGAATTCTCTCATCCTCGAAATTATGCAGTATAACCTCGAAGGCCTTAATGTGTGCTAAGCCATTGGGCAATGGGCGGTCCAGCCAGTCCGCTGGCGTTCTTCGACTCAATCGTAGAGCATGTCGCTGATGTAGAAAGGGCTTAAAGGTATCATAAAATGCATGGCAGACTTGTATCAAGCTCATCAAGGTCTGCGGACCACGTATCTACATCACCACAGTCAGATTTTCGTCCATTCGAACCCCTCCCAATTGCACGTACCTCTTCAGCTACCAGCGTCCATATCTCAGGCGGCAGACTAGACAGCCAATCCACCCCAGACCTCTCAGTAATCGCAGATCTAGACATCTCGAGTTTATAGTTCGACGCGGTGTTGGTGATTGATGGTTGTTGAATTGTTTATTTGGGGAACATTGAGATGGGAGACGCGCTCAACGCGTGATCGACATTACAAGGTTAGTAAGAAGGGCTAATGTCACTGCGCAGGGCTTGGGATTCAGGAGCGGAAGGCGCTAAGGTTCGGTAGTGTGCCCTGAATTGGGCAACTTTGATGCAGTTTTAATTACTGATTCAAAGCTGGAGATTTCTTCATCGCACAGGCAGGTATAAATGGAGTCTCGTGCTATACGTTGAGCTATATATTGCAGGAACGTGTGGTCATTCATTTGCAATTTTCCAAAAGCTAAATCTAAAAGAATGGCGTCTCAGACCCGATGTCTTCTAAAATGCATGGAATGCTCCTTCTATAAAATCCCCAATACGCATTCTTCCCAATCCGACGTCTGCAATTCCCTCTTCCTTATACTTCATCCATTGGCGCTCTTCGTCTGATACGCCTTCCTCGGCATATCCAAGCAAGCCTGCTTGGTTCGCAAACTATCGAGACAGAACTCGGTTTACAGACCTATATTTTCATTCTCTCGTTCTATAGAAAGTCTGGGATGTGTATGTCAGGACCCTCTCCAATGCTGGTGAAGAGTCTCCTGACAGGCCGTCCCTCTCTCATCGCTGCATCGATTTCCTCCATCTGCAAGTCCATCCGATGACTTTCTTCTTCCGACATCTCCTCATGCCATGTCTCCTTCCCAAGCAAGCCAGATTGGCACGTAAAAGTGTGTATTGAGAAAAGTTCGATCGACATCATTTCATCGAAGTCTAAGCGACGAAGCTTTATCAAGTCGTAAATATCGGAGCCTGCATCAGCCAGATCTACTCCAAGCGGAACGGTGATCTGCCATGCCCACTCTCCGACTCGTGCAAATTGTAGCGAGGAGCACAAATATCTTGCAAGTTGGACGTACCGCATGGCAATTTCAATATATCTGTTGATACCGGACCAGATTGACGCCTGCATGGGTGGAAAGCGGCCACCGTGGGCACTTTTGCTATCGAGCCTCAGATATGTCAGATGCTTTAGCTTTGGTAAGTGGGTAGCGAACAATGTCTATCATGATCAGCTTGAAGTTCAAGAAGGTAGGGTCTTTCTTACCCATTGGTCCTCGAATGTGATGCATAGTGCCAGACGTGTCAGATGCACTCCGCCATCAGGAAGCCGATCGAGGACAGTCATTACACTAGGATCCATCCTCGGGGATTCGAGTTCGGAAGCATCGAGGTCCATTGTGTCAGCTTCCTCCACCTCCTCAGGGTCTGACGCATCTGAATCTGTATCATCCCAGTCATCGTCCTCGGTTCTCTTATCGACCCAGATTTCTCGGACATAGAGCATCGATAAATGAGGCAAATTCAAAATATTGAATCTGTCCATTCCTTCATTGTCATACATGTCGTAGTGGTCAGCAATGAGGAGCTCCTCGACAGTTTTCCCACCGCCTCGGAGCCATTCGATCACATCAGATGAAATTCTTGACACCGAAAGCTGGCGGATCGACTTGCAATCTTCAAAGAGGGACCAATCAATCACGGTCTCTGCTGGCTCATCCTCCTCCATGTCCAGCAGTATGCTGTTGAAGATGTGGAGAGTGCGGATCTCGTCCAGCTTGACAAGCTTCTTGAGCCAATTTTCAGTAGTGCCGGATTTCTTGTGGTTGAGGAACATGCCGTGACCCAGTCTCAAGGTATGCAAGCTCAATGGAACTGTGCCTTGACGAGAAGCATATCGTTCGCATAGTTTCTCGAGGAAATCGTAATTGTCGTTGGTTATTATCATCTCTGGATTCCCATCACAGTCGGCATCGTGGGCTATCCCAAGACCAAGTTTCTGCAGCCGCGGGTTGTGACACAAAATTCGAGATATCTCCTTCACAAGCTTGTCCTCTTCACAGTAGAAGTGGTATAATTCGAGTGAAGTCAAGTTATGAAAACCGTGAAACTGGGTCCAGAGTTTATCGGAGCCAAAGCCATCGGCAGTATACTGACTTGCAAACTGTATTGAAAGATTTTTGAGGGCTCCCGTATCCCTCAGTCTGTTCAGGAGTTGAGTATTCCGAAGAATCAAGGTTGGAGTAAATCCATCCTGGTACGAGCTATCAGTCCACCTAACCAAAAGGTTAGCATGCATTAGTACAGAAGAGTGGTGCTCGAACACCAAAGACTTTAGATTCGGCATCACTTCAAGGAGATTTGCCACAAAAATAGCATATAAATTGTTCATATTTCCTTCATACTCAACTCCCTCGTCTTCGAAAACATCAAGGTGCACCTCAAAGTCTCTGACATGATGTAGGAAGCTCGGTATCGGCCAAGAGAGCCAGTCTCTCGCAGGCTTACGACTTAGTCTGAGGCAGTGTTTGCGGTGGAGGGCGGGAATAAATATCGCATGGAAGGCTCGACATGTTCGAATGAGTTGTAGGAGAGTCTCGCGACTATGTATCTATATCGGTGCTAGTCATTAGCAAGAGTCAACATCCGCGGGGTCGTTTTCAACTTGCCAACTCTGCCACGAGATTCCAGACCTCGGGAGGCAGACCAGACACCCATGGAGGGACCACAGATCCAGTAGTTGTAGTTGCAGCCATCGATAAGTTGTATATGGTTGGAATATTGCGGAAGATAGGTCGTTGGGTACATGGAGAGTCTCGATTCAGAAGCCGACGGGGTGAAGTCGATTAGATTAGCGCCCGCTTACAGCCGCCTAGCACCCGAGACTTGCCCCTGTAAACTACGTTCAGGTGCGCAGCCTCTTTGAGTTTAGCGCACCCGCTTCGGGGATGGCGCTTCGCTTACCGAGCTGCTGCTTTTGACGACGTCTATAAGAACCCCCCTTCTTCCCTCATCAAATCTCTCGACTAATTCCAAAACTTCCCACTTTACTCATGCGCAGCTCCTTCTTTAATTGGATGCCAGCCCCGCTGCCTCGTCTTGCTCTCAGCTTTAATCTCTGAGCTACGCCCCTATTTCCTTTTGCTTCGCTTTAATTACTAATAATAATAATAAACATTATACGTCCGTGAAAGATTAGGGCCATTTCATTACTATAGCCATATTACTACTAAGGGCAACGAATCATATTATTTGCGGCGTTACTATAGATCGAGAGCGCATTGCGTTATTACTTTTTGAGATATACCGGAAAATATTAGGATCCCGTAAGCAAAAGTAATAGGATTTGATATCTTAGTATGCCTACGATCTACGGACTATTATTTCTCTATTTTACTCGACTTAATCTAACTCTATTAAGGGATTCTATTAATCTCTTTCTCGTGTTTTTGCGCTATATCCTTTCGTTTTAATTTTCTTGGTAATTTTAAAGTATAAGCGTATCGTCGGAATTAAAGCCAAAGCAAGTCACCTATTACTATTCAAATAGCGGACCTCTAGAGTTCACACTATAATTCCAATGTAATAGCGCTAGCGTGGTAAGTAAAGGAGCTAAAAGTTATATTACTTTAAACGTAATATAATTTAATTAAGAAAATATTTAATTATTAGCGTTATAATTCTTAGTTTATTATTATCACGTATTGGATTAGGTGTCCTATTATCGCAGCCTTTGGTTGGCTTATAGCTACTATCTAAGGCTACGCAGCCTTTATAATTTACGTAGGGCTCGCGTAAATTTACGCGTAATATAAGAAGTTTTACGGGGGTTATATAATTATTATTCTTAGGTTATTATTCTGTATATAGGGGCCCTTTAAATCTTTGGCAAAAAAATAAAGATTAATTTAATATTAATTTGATTTATTATTGCCTCCTTTTATTTTATACTTTATATTTTAATCTTTTTACCCTAAAAGTTAAAAATTCGATAATAGCGCGTACGAAATTATAATTACTAATAATAATAACCTTATTAACGACGGAGAAAAAATCCCTATAAACTTTCTTTTAATAAGTAATAATGTCCTTCGCTTTTAAATTTAATAACTCTCTTAGAACTCTAAGGGAAACGGTGAATTTCTTACTTTTAAAATATTAAATAATAATATAAAAACCGCTATTAATAATCTTCAACAAATTACTAAAAATTCTAATTAAACTTTAAATTATAAACGATAATTTAGCGCTATTCCAAGTATTACTTTTAGCGTTAGAAATAGAAATACTGTAATTAAATCTCTAAATAAATTTTTTAAGTTTTTAATTAGCTCCGATCGCGTCTAAGAAAAGCCTCGAAACTTTTCCGCCGATTAAATAGATTAGCGCTTTCTTGCGCGATAATAAGAATAATAAGACCTCTTAAATTAAGTCCTTGATACGGTTTAGCGTCTATAGGCTTAAATCAACGCCGAAAATAACGCGTATCGCTAGCGCGGACTCGAACGGAGTAAATTAACTCCTCGCAAAAAGTATATTCGCGATAAATACGATTAAAGGCCGAAAAACCCTACTAACGAATTTCGTGGCCTTTATGCGTCAAGTACTCTTAATAACGAGAAAAAAAACGGTATTCTAAGTATAAAAAGATTTATTCGAGCTAATATTATAAGCCTTAAAATAAACTCTTTAACTTCTAAAAACCTCTCGATTAAAAACCCGTTTTAAAATTTAAAACTAATTTTTGATCTTCTTTTTAAAACACTCGTTTAATTTACTTTCGAAGTATTTATTTCGGATTAAATATTTAACTTTTTTTAAACTTTAATATTAGACTTAAAATACGAAAAAAAGGTTAAATAAAGTTTATTATTCTCTTTTTATTCTACGAAAAAAAAGATATCGCAAAATATCGAACTTTTTTCGACGCTATAAAAAACGTTTTTAAAGCCTAATTTTTTACGTATAATTCGCATCAATTAAAAATAAATATTATAATAATACGCTTTAAAATAAATTAGGAAATAAAAAATAAATAATCTTTCTTATAATCCTTTATTATTAGCTTTTTCGGAGTTCGAATATCCTAAGCAAATTAAAAATCTTAAGTATATAATTTTATCGCGTTATTTTAAAAACGCGAAACGAATACTTTCGCGAAATTTTAATATTTTACTTAAAATAATAATAAAAACAAAATAATATTAAAAGTTTATAATCGAATGCGCGAGTATAAACGAGATTTATTAATGCGTAAAAAAAGCGATCGCATATAAACCCTTTTGAACGCTATTATAAACCCTTTTACGAAAGAATAATAATATAATAAAATTAATGGGATTTTTCTTTTTATAATAAACGTATTTTTATAAGACTTTTAAAAAGTTAAATTATAATTTAAAACTTTTAAAAATGAAAAAAGTTATTTCGATTATAATATAAAAAGAAATAAAACGATAAAA
>FJOG01000006.1:1821622-1862075 GCA_900073065.1 Phialocephala subalpina | reverse complement strand
CCTTGACGTCCTAAATTGCGTATCGTTATGCGGACAAGAGTAGGCCATTCTCCCTTCTCTTTTTGGGGAGGAGAACTAAAGATAAGGTCGTTCTTCATTGCGAATTGTAAGCCAAAAGGATTAATGGTTGTTGTGATAATTGATGATAAAAAGAGAGTGTAGAAATTTAACGCGTCGACGCGTCTCGCTTAGGTGGGCCGTGCGTGGTGGCCCCTACTCTTACTATTTGCAAAGTAAAGCCAAAAAATTTCCAATAGATTAAACGCGATTCCTTTATCGCCGTACTATTCGATTTAAATAAATTCGAATTATATTAGATTCCCGAGACGATTATCCTTACCGGAGAATCTTTTAAAATACCACCAAATACTTTAGTAATAGCGATTCCTTTAGTAAAAAATGGAAATTTAAGAATCGAATATTATAATTACTCTCAAAATGTTATTATACTTATTAATTAGAATATCGAGTCTATTATTTATTTAATTGGGAATTCCAATGTAAAATCAAATGGCCAAGGGAATTATCTTACATATTTTTATTATTTAAAATGAAAACTTAATTTGAATAATAAACGGGTAAGAAAATTTTTATTATATACTTACGTTCTCGAGTAAAGTAAATTGTATTCAACTCTCGTACGCATGCCGAGGTTATATTATTGGAGGGAAACTTGCGTTATACAAGTAATATAATAAAGTCTCTGGAGATAATTTAAATAGTAGAAACGCATCTGCTGATATTAATTCCTCAATCGAATATGCTACTTTTAATGCCTAGTGCACTTGATTTGGCTATATACACATAGATTTTCCCGTATTTTCGAGTATTTCGAATGTTTATTGCGGCCACGCTAAAGTATTCGAGTGAGTTTGCACGGAGAAAGGTTATAAGAACGCGGTGATTTCTGGATTTATATTTTCGGGCATCTCGAATGTTTATTACGGCCACGCCAAGGTGTTCGGGAGAGCCTGCTCGGAGAAAGGCTATAGGAACGCGGTGATTTCTAGCGGCTCGGAAGTCCATTAAGGGTACTCAATTTCCAGTTCATGTATCGACCTCATCCTTTGCAAGTCTTCACCAATCGCTTCCATTAACTGCATCAAGCTTGGGCTTGGGCTTTTAAGTGTCTACACTTCCTCCAATTCCCTCGATGTATAACGTGTCCGCTTAACTAAGCAATTTGTATTATTTAATTGATTATAATATCGCTTACTTTGAATTCCGTTTGAAGCAAATTAACTTGGAGGAATATTACTCGAGTTAGAGTTTCCTTGGTATATGGCTGTGACTGCAAATCCGTCCTCCATCTTGAAAGTCCTTTCCTCCATTTTACGAGTCTTTTAATTAAAGTCGACGTATTTTCTCAGGCGATTTATTAGTGCACTACGGATACTTGCAAGCTATTGGGAAGTCCAATTAGCGTTGATAATGCGTTAGATAATAAGCCGAGTAGTAAATACGTTATACCCTTTAATTACTCCACTTAGAATTATCGGATGTTTTAATCGATACGCAAGCAAAATGTTAATATCCTCGTCTCGAAGTCGTTTTTCTTAGTTTTAGTACCCGTTAGTCTTTTGAGCTAATAAGATATTGGAATTTCTCACTTTATACGGTAGTTACATGGCTACTAAGTAGAAGGAGTAGTTTTAGCCCAACTCTTTGAAGAAGCTTTATATAATTTTTGTTTTTATCGTATTTTTCTTTTACTTTTACTCGTTCAAGATGTAATTCCTTAATTATTTCGTTGATCGCAATAATTAGTCGGCTTTTGCCTAAGGAAAGCTTGGATTTACTTAGCGATTCTCTTCTTTGCTCAATATTATGAGTAAAGTATATAATATCAAGGCAACGAGTATTGATCTTTGAATTAACGGTCATTAGATGGTATAATTGTCAGAACGCTACTTAATTAAGCTTTGTTGCTTCCCAAAATCCTCGCGCTACTTGGACTAGATTCTTGACTCGCCCAGTGTTATTGAATCGAAGTTTGTTGCGAAAATGTTCGAAGAGGACAAGCTTTGATTGCTCTAAGGATAGCAGAGGACGTGCGATCCTTGAGATGTTATTTAAAGATCCGAGAGAATTTGATAGTGTTGTCGATAACGCGGTCGTGGGAGTGCCATTTTCTTCGGTCGAAGACGATGAGAGAGGTGCCCATGGTGTCGAGAACGGTAGAGGATGGCTCGCTAACCTGACATTCGTTTTGATCGAAGTTATGTTTGCTCCAGGAGATGGGAGGGGAAACACGAATAGTTCCAGGTTGCATCGTTGGATGGGTAAGCCACGTGACAACCCAGTTTGGCTTAGCTCCTTTGCTCATCTATATATTCCCGCTCTCCACGCTTCGTTAACTATCATCAAGGAACTCCGACCTGCGCGCTCTTCAAGGAAAACCCTCGTATTATTCGGACTTAATAATATCACGCTCTTATAAACTCTTTCGCGCTATGGCTGTCCTCCATGAAGATGCGCAGGTCGTTGGCGATTCAGACGATAAAGTCTATTACTTCAATTTCACCACCTCCACCTTCATGAAACGCGAGAAGCCTCTTGCCGAGAGAGCCGTTAGCAGGATGACGGGGAAACCTATCGAAAATCCATGGTTCAAAGAACGCTTTCAAAACGAAGCCGCTGCACTACAACTGCTCAGAAGTCAAGCGAAGATTCCAGTACCTGGCTTAAGATCATGGGGAGAGGACAGCGAAGGATTGCTGTTTCTTGAGACGGATCTTGTTCCGGGAGTCCAACTCGAAAGGGCTGGGGATGAGTGCCGGATGCCGAACCTCCATTCCCTCAATGGCGAGAAGATTGGCAAGAAGTGCGACCAATGCGCCGACTTAGCTCAGAAGAATTTCAATCAATTCGTCGAAGAAAAGCTTCTACCTGAGCTGAGGAGTCTCAAATCATCCACGACGGGACTCAATGGATTGGTGATTCCACCCACGTGGATCCTGGGCTCCGTCCACCGACCAAGTTGGGAGCCCAAAACGTCCGACAAGGAAGAATATGTTATGACCCATGGCGATCTCGGACCCCACAACGTCATGATGGATGTGGAAACATTGGAGGTGATCTCTATCATCGACTGGGAGTACAGCGGTTACTTTCCCCCGGAATTTCAGAAATGGGGTGCTACACGGGGGGGACATTTCGCACATTTTAAGGATAAGGATCTTGCTCGCGAACTGGCTGCCACTATTGATCTATAGGGATCTGGTTACTATCAATCGTTCTTGGATCTGTTTATGACTACCGGCGCTTGGGAGAACAACAGGACTTCTCTTCCATAGCAATAAATTCGTTTGGTCTGTTCTTGATGAACAACTGCTTTCATATACATTGGTTGTGGCCTCGTTCATGTCAGCTTTTCTCAGGATACAAAACTAGCAAGCCCTCGCATGATCATAGAGCGTTGCAGACGAGGGTCAACGCTTAGTTCACCACAAGGTATGCATGCACAAGTGTTTGATTCCATGGATTCAATTCGATAGTGACAGGAAGTGAGCACAAGCTCCAAGCAGACTAGGCCGACCGGTTGAAAACATGCAGTAATGATACAGGATACCAGGTAATTCCTCCGTTACCTCGCAATCAGCTTCCCATCCTTTCCACCCCTCATTTCAAGCTTTCCTATCCCCAAACGCTACACAGCTATGTTAAATGCTTTCATTGAACGTTGTGGTCGGGTCCCACTCCGTCGATATATCGTCCCTAAAGATCGCGATTTCCGTGCATCTAGCAGTGGCTTGTCCACGTTGGCAGTCTCCTACGCCCTACCCATCCAACCAAAGCTTGGAATTCAGAGGGCTCTTTAGTGGAGCATGCAAATCGATCAAGGATGTTCAGGGTAATAGCAGAGAGGTCTATGGTTCACGTTTTTCTGCCCCCAACATTCTCAACGGCCCAGCCATCCGTCGGAACTTCACCCGACTATGCCTTCGTACTCTTAGCTTGCTAAGAGAAGAAGGGCTTCGAAGATGCTAACCGAACACACTTTCCAGGGCAAAAATTTAGCCGAGCTTTTTAAGGGGTTTTAAAGGGGTATATATCACATGTTGCAAAGATCGGTTAATTTTTAAGTCCGTTCCGCTCGCTTTTTAACGTGACTTCTGGTCGTATGACTATTTTCCGAACCGTGGGTCTTATCTGACGTCATTACCCTAACATCCTCTTTGTGTCGACAACTAGGTTGGTATTCTATAACCGTCTGCTTGACGTTGAACTCTAAGGATGTTGAAGAACCTTGAAACACAATTGGGACAAGAGGCTGGCTACACGGACTTGGTACGCGATTGCTTGAAGACCTTGCTACCTTATGCTAAGATGTCTGCAATTACCCTCATTTATCACTGCAACACCGACGAACCAGACACTGAACCGTAGCCCTTCAAGCACGCTCTCATCTCCAAACCCTTCCTCATCCTCCTACCGAACATTAAATACTTCCGTGACTAGGAGATATTTGTGGAAAACGTTGCGGAACTAGTCCCGCCACTTAACTGGGACCTTATCCAAAGGATAATTATGAAATGGCTCTCATACAACGACCCTAAGCAAGAATACAATGATGAGAACCCACATACAAAATTTGGGATGATTCTTATAGGAGAGCTTTGGTACTTTCTTGAGTTTAAAGACTGCAGAGAGCCATTGCAGCCCAGAAAAACCGGAATTCTCGATACAGCTAGTAGTGGAGGACTCACCACTAGACGCCTTGAAGGACCTACTGTCCCGTCGTGGAGGAACGTATGCCATCAACAACTCTTTGAGGATTAAGGTCCCTGAGTCAGAGCTCTTGTCTGACTCTTTCAATAGTGGCGACCCATTCCCTGACGGATTCGACGGTACTTCCACTACTGACGCCGATGACGGACCAACCTTGGCAGCTTCCGCTTTTACGGCAGGTGACAAAGTTGCGGTTCAAGTTTGGTTTGGAAGTTACAATTTCAACGATAGATCCGGACCGACGTTCAGATTGCTGAAGCTGTGGAAGTTACAACCAAGTCTTTTTGGATCGCCAAGCCAAATCAGGGACCCAATCACTCCACGTAAGAGAAGGAGATGATTCAAAGAGTCATATGACACATATGGTGCAAGCTTGCCCGACTTTTCTATCTTTCATCTCTCGAGGGTGAGTCTCTTAGTTAACCACGCAGTTAAACGTACTTGTTATAATCGCGTGTTTTTGATCTTCCATCTCCTTGATAATTTTGTATTTCTCCGAAGGCACTAGGACTGTTTCATATATCACGTGCGGGTTATTACCTTTGATATTTTTGCAATGTTCTATGCCTAGACCTCTTCTAATAAGTGCGAAGGCTTCGTGCGAGCCGGAGGCTAGCACTCTTGTTGGGAGGGAGGACACCATGTAATAGCCGAGATTGGGAAAGGGGTATCACGTGGAAAAAAAGACCGACCAAACGAATTCTCTCTTGGCGACAAAGCCTTGTCAAGGCAGATACATGACTCCCGAAAGCCTACTAGTGTAATGAAAATGGTTCGATTGCTCACGGCTTCCCTGAGTGCGAAGATAGTGACGCTCACCTTTAACATTCAACTGCATTGTGAGAACGGACGGTCCTTCGTCCTAAAGTTGGGCAAAGCCATCTCTCCTGCCAACGCACCAGGATGTGAAGTTTCAAAGCTAGCAGCACTGCAAGTCTAAGAACGCATCACGGAATATCCATTGAAATGCCGCGCATATCTTCCAAGGCGCCGGTGAGCCAAACTCAAGGGTCGGTCGACGATGATCACGAATGCAACGAGAAGGTGCTGTGGGTCTTAATCCCGACTAATCCTTTCGCCAACTTTATTCACTGCATATACGAAGTGCATTGCAAAGAATATAGCGTTGGAGCAGCATCTCAATCAAGGTAAGCCATATAACGCGCCAAACACTTCAGAACTGGCATGACGATCGTGCTACATCACTTGCCGCTAAAGGAATAGAAGTGTGCGAGGCCCTTCATGTGCACGCGGAGGAGGAGTGCTTTGGATCCCCAGCAAAATGCATAACACAGGCTAACTTGTGACAGTCCTACGCGACGAAACTTCGCGAGTAACTTGCTGTCTACTACAATTATACTCCCTTTCTTCATTTGGAACACGCTGCCAGAAGATCTGTGAGTCTTCCCCCTTCGACACACGTTCTTAACGGCAAATTTCTTCGGCGCTACGAATATCAAACCTGGCAAGAGTGCTTTGGTTGTCCTACCGCGCCACGGGAACTTGCACAAGGGATGCAATGGAGCTGAGGAACTGCATAAGGCATCTTCCTTCGATCGTCACGCACCAACTCCGTAATTGGAAGGTGAATGGCCACGGGAGGGCATTTGGTCTTTGGTCTCGGGGCTGGAGTGCCTTGGCCACAGCAAGTGCAAGGCTCACGCTGCACCAGTGGATTTACTCCCTTAGCTTCGGGCTTGAGAGGCGCTGCAGGTGACCCTCTTGGTCTTTGCGGGTCTAAATGACACTATTATTAGGAGGTGGAAGCGATGAAGCCCCTGGTTTGAGACGCCATCCAGCTGAAGAAACCGCATGTCACGTCAGCTCCTCAGGGGAACAGCAGCTGATCTGGGCCCGTACGTGCATTGGGGCGAGAAGTATGGAAGTGGGGAAGGGATGGGGACTCAGAAAGGGCGATCCGAGGCCTCAAGGCAGACTGGATGCTCCTTGGACTTGGGTTCTGACAGCATAAAAGGCAGCGAATTTCCTGGTAAACTGCGTTCAGGTGCGCTGCCTCTTTGAATTTAGCGCACCCGCTTCGGGGATGGCGCCTCGCTTACTGAGCCGCTGCTTTTGACGATGTCTATAAGAATTTTTTTTCTTCCCTATAAAATCTCTTGACTGATTTCAAAACCTTGCACTTTATTTATGTGCGGTTCCTGCTTTAATTAGATGCCAGCCCCGCTGCCTCGTCTCAGCCCCGATATATGAGCTACGCCCCTACTTCCTTCTGCACTTGGACTTGGAGAAGCTGACACAAAGCTAGAAGTTGCGCCCAAAGCTGCATGCTATAGATAGAGAGATTGACAGAGATGGTCTCCAGTCTTTGCTGCACCCCTTGCTTTTGTAGTTCAAAAGTCTGTTCCTCCTCCTTTGCCGCAGCGTTTCGTACTTCTGCGGATCACGGTTGGATTCACCAAAGATTTCTTCCAAGAAGCTTAGAAGAGGTGCATGAAGAACTCGTAAAAATCACGCTTATTTCCCCGAGAGCTCAATTTTAGCATAATTAGTGTCAGACAACGCCAACTCAAAGGCAAGTTTCACAACCTTGATGACATCTTCAGGCCCGTCGGCAACCATGTCTTCAAGCACAAGGCTTGCGCGATCGAGGATATTCTCTACACCTTTTGTCTGCAGAATGAAAGTGGAGCAATGGAGTGCGGGGTACTTGAAAATTTGACCTCGGGTGAGTGATCGTTCGCGTTCTCTTCTCCGGTCTAACATCTACTGACTCTCGGAGGCGATATTTAACAGGATCTGTACTGAACCTACACAGCCCATTCACTATTAATACCCAATGACAAAAGAACAACAACTTAACATTCACCAAAGCTTTAGCCCCGAAAGATTCAGGTCGCCACACTCGGGTGAAGAAGTATCAGCTCTGTTCACTTCCCGGCTTATGGACAACATCTGAAGCATTCTCCGACCACCCCAGCTGCTCAAGATGCCAAGGTCCTTCATCTATGACCATTGCCACGATTCGACAAGGTATTTAGTTCTTGGCGAATACTCAATGTCCACAACCTCGCCCTCTTTTCTCAGTTTGAGCTTCATCTTCCTATCAGACGAGTCTGCTGTCCATCCATAAAGACTTCCATCTATGATCTCATCACCTTCCTTCAACCCAGCTTCAGCGGCCCGAGATCCAGTAATAAGCCCAATAATCTTATGTTCTGAGATTGAAGACTCGTTGAATCCCAGCTCATATTGCGGAGCATCACTTCTTGTGAAGTTGAGAGCCAAATACACGCCATCTTCTCTGTCAAAGAAAGGTTCACCATCACTCATCGCTTCGTACTTTCTGACGCTCTCCTCTCCCAGCTCGCCTCTAAGCAGAGAGACAAACTCATCAGGCCCATACGAAAGTCCATTCCGCTCTCGTCTCAACATCTCCAGGACAATGTCATCTACAGTTCTCTTTCCTCCGGAAGCCTTCTTGATCCAACCATCCAGTAGCACAAAGAACATGAAGCCTCTGAAGTACGGCACTCTTTGTCCATGAAAAGTGCTCCATCCCAAGTCCGAGACTTCAGCATTCGACCGCTTCAATAGCGGACTGGTATAAAAAGCCTGCGCATTGCCGTTCACCACCTCCAGAAACCGCTTTGTATCATACAGCCCGAACCGATATGGAAGTACTACAGCATAGTACACAGCAATGCCTTCCATGTACCAAGTTCTATTGGCACCACATGGATCATCAATGGAACATTTATCCAGCTTTGGCCAGTTGTGCACCATTTCGTGAGCCAAGAGTTCAAATGCTGCGTCGAGGTTGAGAGCGATCATCTCGACCATGTCATCAGACCATTCGAAGACAAAGCTCCGATGAAATGCCGTCCCACCGTAGGAACGTGTTGTGGAGCGACGAAGAAAGATCTTATATCCTCCGGATTCGTCCGAGAAAAAGGATGCCATTTGTTGAAAGAGGGGTGTGAGGCGCTCGAAGAGATCCTGCAGAGAGAAAGGAGGTGTTCCGAAACAGTAAATTCCAAATGATTCGGTGTGGTTTGAGATCAGCGTTATGTTTGTGGAAGTTCCTTGCAGAGGACCCACGGTAAAGACAGCTTTGGAGAGTGTGTCTATGTTGCCTATGGTATGGGAAGTGATGTCCTCGCTGTAAGTCCAGACTGCCTTGGTGTCTGGTGGACAATGAGAGAGGTCCCATGAAACAGAGATTTCCATTTCTGTCTCTGTGGGAATGAAAGCGAGTTCGGGGATGAACGATACCCCGCTGCCAATGAGTCCTCCTTGGTCTTCTCGTAGGTCAAAGCGTGGCCCTGGTCTGGTGGTAGGCACAATTTGTCGTGGATATGCAGTGAAGATTAAATTTATGGTTCCACTCGTGGATCGGAAGGGATACCAGGTGCGACGCAGTCTGTCGTCATCCTGGTAGTAAAGCTCGAGTGAGCCAAAGGAGTCGTACGCTGTGATGGGATTGGATGTGCTATAGTTGGTTGTGGGAACATGTCCCATCTCGAGAGGCATGGTGAGGAACTTGGTGCCGAGTGAGAGCGACTCAGCTTGTATTGATAAATGGGTGAAGATCGAGTAGCTACCATTCAGGAGATGAGGCTGGAGTGATACTGCTAAGGAAGGCGTATGATCCGTGTGATGACTTTTCGAAGCAAAGAAGAAGACTGAGCAGAAGGCCTGCACAGCATTTGGAAGTACGGAAGTCAACATCGAACGGACTTCTAAAACTTTCCAACATACAGTGCGGGAAGCTCGCTGTTTGATAGAGAGAAGTAGTATCCTGGGGGTGGGCTAGTGTCTTATCGTCCAACAGCCTAACGGCTAATGCAGCTGCCAGCTGACCGACCATCACTTCTCGCTTACTCAGATTCGATGTCCAGACCTCTGATGTAACGTGGGTCAGAATCTGAAAGATCTCGGCAGTCTTGAATGAATTTCATTTTTTTGATTACGTTGTGTTCTACTTTGGTCACAGCACTTGGAATGCGGGAGCAAGGTCAGGACAGGCATCACGAGATTCAGATTGCGACCAATCAGAACTTCATGGAAACAGCTTCTCATTTGACAGTTTCAAGCAAGGAAAGTCCTCTAATCCAAGCACTGAGAGTAAAGACTGTGCATGAACCAGCTACACAAACTCCTCCGACCGAACTTCCACCCATCCAATAATTCCTCCCGCCGATCTACCCTATTTGGCCACTTTCCCGCTCGGCCTGAAAGTTTGGGACAAGACATTATTTACTTCTTGTCATAGGAAGCATAGAGCTCGTCATCAACAAGAGCTCCCAGATCGGCGCGCTTCTTCTTGTCGTAGGATGCATAGAGCTCGTCGTCAACAAGAGCTCCCAGATCGGCGCGCTTCTTCTTGTCGTAGGATGCATACAACTCATCGTCAACGAGTGCACTTAGATCAGCACGCTTCTTCTTATCGTAAGAAGCGTACAGCTCGTCATCAACAAGGGCACTGAGGTCGGCTCTCTTCTTCTTGTCATATGAAGCATAGAGCTCGTCGTCGACAAGCGCTCCAAGATCGGCACGCTTGGCCTTGACCTTATCGTAGGATGCGTACAGTTCGTCGTCAACGAGGGCGCTAAGATCGGCTCGCTTGTCTATTTCGATTGTCAGTTATCAGATCAAAAAAAAAAAAAAAAAACGCCGCAACAAGGTAGGTAAGTACTGACCGGAACCGTGTGGCAATGCCAAAGCTACGGCTGCAAACTGCAGAACGACGAGGAGTGCAGAAGTAGGCTTCATCTTGCTGAGGATTGACTTAGGATTATAAAGTGACTGTTTTCAGAAGCTCGAGAAACTGAAAAGGTAGAGAGTTTGCTTGAGTGCTCAAAAGCCTGCTTGGTATGGAGAAGATGCCAGTCTACTTATAACCTTTTCTTCTGAATTCCAGCATGTTTGTCACATCACCTTTACTCAATTTGAATTCCGTAGAAGGAAGTGTTCGGCCGCTGTAGTGGTTACACTGCTGTTCTGAATGAGGTTACTGGGAATTATGTGCATTCGGGGTGAGCCGAGAGGACTTTCCGAGAAATGCTTCTCGTTTTGAAAGTATGTAATTTGGAGTGCATACGACGTGCTTCTAGACCTTCTGACACTATGCAGTAGCTGGCAACGTCACATCCGAATGTTCCACTCCCATGGCTTTCAGGACGAGGAGTTGTGCTCGGGCTGATCAACAGACCGAGCTATATCCAAGCACTACTCCATTATCCGTAACAGGGAAGTGAGAAATTGTGGACCGTCACTTTCAGGTCTTACTATGATCCTTCACCGCATGTCGCGCCTGATGACCGCTGACTGTATCTCCATCCCAGTGGGGAGAAGGTTGTCCAGTGCAGGCTACGAGTGTTTCACTAACGAACATGGTCTGTGAGATATTCTCAAATCCTGAATACCCCCGAGCTTTCCAAAAGAAAATGTCGCTCTATAGGTGCCCAGTAGTGGTAGTTTCATGCTTTCTCAGCTTTCATTTTCCAAACAAAGATCGTTCAGGAGGGGTCACAATTGGAGGTGAACACATTCAAATTGATGATCTCAAATCTCACGCTTTGAGAATTTCAAAGTGACAGAATTGAGATGATATCTGAATTCCAAAAGATGAATTACGCAACACCTGGTAAAACTTCACCCCATGGCACAAGCCTGCCACTCTCAAGTCCAGCCTCTCCATTAGCCCAATCTAGGATTCTATCAAAGTTCCTACACTTATGCGTAGTAGAAAAATCCGGCAGCGGTGTTAGCTGCGTAGGAACATCATAGAAAGCAATTGGAGTGACGTCTCCCGAGCACTGGAGATGCTGCCGCAATATCTCGACGCAGTGGTCTGGCATTCAATGTTAGTTCTCGGCTAATATTAGCTGGAGAAAGCAACGAACCAAGATGGACATGGCGACCTTCACGGGTCTCATCTTCAAATATTTCTGGGTAGTATTCTTGGAATGTCGCTTTACGTAAGGAGTTCTGCTTGTCAAAATTGTTGTAGCTTCCAAACTTGTCAAATGTTCAGGGCAACGTACCAAACAATGAAGCAGATGGAAGACTTCCAAGGTGGCAAGGTAACCACCCCCAGCTTCCTCTGGAAGCTGATGATAGTCATGAGCCGTCATGGATCTATTCATCAATTTGAGTTCTTCTGCTGAAAGTCGCAGAGCTGGTGGCCCTTCAAATGAGTTTAGAATTAGACATGTTCGTTTTATCGTGGTAGCAAGCCAAGCTTACCTGTCGATATTCTTGTCCATGCTTCTTCGAGCTCCGGGCGAGGTGTCCCCACGTATTCATTACGCTGAACAATATTGCCATTTATGGTGACCGTTTTGTATTCAATCGCATCCATTGCAGGAGCTGCCATGGCTGTCAATTCTGTACCATGAGGATAGTTTTGGGTTACATACACCACAAAGACATTCTTTGAATACATTCTTGCTCAGTCCATATATTGCTGAACCTGTACCAAACGACAGAGGAGTATAATGCAAATATCAGGAGGTGGAATACGACAGGCTGAAGACTGAGGTAATTATCGTATCGTCTCGGCAATCTGTTGGTCTCTCTTGGTCCTAGCAAGGCCTCGTCTGCCTCATTCTCGTAGTCTTTTTGATGAACTGGACGGTAACTCGTCGATGTTTCCATAACGATGATGTGTGATAAGAAGTGAAAAGGGGTTGTTTGGACAAGCGAACATGAAGATTCTCCGCGCTGCCAAGTGCGAATTACTTTCCCGGTGCTACTTCTCCTCAAGACCTCAGTTTCAACACGCGAAATTTGCAATATAAGCTTCCAATCGCGAAATTAAAGAATTGATTGTCAAGTGATCAAGAGGAGGCTACATAAATAGGCGCAAAGCGTCGGTGGAAGCAGCTTCAAGGACCGGGGTCCCCTGCCCCTGCGGTATTAACATGTCAGCTTAGTTGGTGGAACATCCCCAAAAATTCTGTGGTGTCGTACTCCAGTTCTTTGCTGTTCGGCCGCTGCACGTGGAGCCCGCCTTGGACTGTTTTGCGAGTTGTCGAATCGGACCACTCCGGCCTTCAAGAACAATAGCCAACCTTCCCGATGTTGCATTCTTTTGCAGCAGACCTGACTGTATTTCAGCGGCAAGAATTATTCCCAATAACGAAACTATTATTGTCTTACAATGAAGTTGGTCGAGGCCACTCTTGACATCCTGGTATTTTCCACAGTGCTCGAGCTTTCTTTCACCCAAGATACTACCTCCTCACTTCAAAGTCCCAAGCAAAAGAAACTTTTCCCGCTCTCCAACGCTTCATTTTTTATTCCTCCAACAATTCATCTTTCTGCCTAACATGTTTAGAAGATTCTTGTACTCTGCGGTTCCCGACCAAGAGCAAGGCAGCGAGAAGGGGGATCAAAATTATATGCCACCTCAACGAATCCTGCTGATTCTCCGAGTATCTTTGTTTCGGCTCTACATTGTATTGATTCATGTTTTTGTCATTGTATCAAGTATCTTGATCTCCTGGCCTGAGTTCAACAACTCCTGTGCTCCTCACAAACTTTTGAAACACGAAATTCGTCAGTCAACTCTTCAGGTCCAATGTTCCATTGCTGATTGAGAGATATTGTAGCCTGGGCGGAAAATATTGTGCAGTATGAAGAAGTCACTTTTGCACCCAGTGGCTTCGCAAAAGGCCCTGAGCCTGCGACTCTCTACGAAGGCATTCCCACGCCATGGATTGATGAAAGATGGCGTCACTTGACGAGTGGTCTGTTCGGTCTTTCATTTCTCCCATAATCCCACTATTCAAAATTGAGCTTTGAGCTGATGAAGATAAAAATGTAGTCGGAATGTACTCACTCACTCCGTCTGAATACAAAGAGCTTGATCTCGACACGGCGCAAGTAATCAAGCACCCTGGCCAGTACCTCGTCACAATCGAAGTGTTTCATCAGCTCCATTGCTTGGTAGTGTCCCTTCTTCCACCGCTTTGATCCTTTCTACCTTGCTAATTACAGGCCAGAACTATCTCAGAAAAGCTGTCTATGGCACATCAAGTCATAAAGAATCAGATCATTCCAAATCAATGCATTTAGGTAATCTCTTCGGCAATCTCTACAACGCAAAGACGACTTCCAAGACTGACATTCCCAAGACCATTGCACCGACTACCTTCGACAGGTTCTGATGTGTCATGGTGATTTGACACTTATCACACTTCATCAAGACCTAACCAGGTCACCTCCATACATGCCAGATTTTAGCATCAAGCATACATGCAGGAATTTTGATGCTATTTGGGACTTTGCAGAAAAGAGGAATATTTCGGGGCTGTCCGTTGAGCGAGGTTGAGAAGAGAATCTTAGAAGCGAGGATAAATGATACATCGTCAAAAATGAATTATTTTCACGGTTCACCATTCTCGCCTGAATCTAATCCACCAAATCAGACATTTTGAGAAGTTTTAAGGGTCATATCTCTCAGTGCCCGTTTGCTAAATTAGTAGGACATGTGAAAGGAGCAATGCAGTCATTATAATAGACAATGATTACCAAATATCCTCGGAGACAGCCAGCATTTCCCAGCACATACCCAAATACAGATACGGTGCACTTGATAGTGCGGCTACGAGGTAAGCCATGATACGACTGTTATCCCAACAAAATCTTAATTTTACATTGATGAGTAAAGCTATCATGTTCGAGGATAGCTGGAAAATCGGTATAATGACGCTTGTGATTGTGGAGCTGAGGTTAGATTAGCAGGCAAAGCAACGCTGTAGCGCTGTCTGCTGTTGTTGAAACAAGCTTCTTGGTTGCAATAAGCAGTCGGGTTCCTGTGCCTCGGTAGCCTCCGGCGTATAATCCCTACCCCCTGCACGTAATCGGCCCGCAATTGCGTGATACCCGACATGGCCGACAGGGTTTTTGCCGTGCCAACCACCGTTCTGAAAGCTGACCACCCATTATCTATCTACCCGTTCCTGATGCGTCTGCATTTCTTAGTTGGAAGGCCGGATTAGTTTCTTATCCTAGATTACTTATCCTAGATTACTTGTGCGGGAATGGCGGTCAGGGAATAGCGCTGAGCTGAAATACTGTCTGACAGCTCGCTTAGTTGCCCATGCTTGGGGCAAGACCAAGCATACACTTGGAGACTGACAGCTCTCACGTTAACCACCGTCAGCGATGAAACATACGATAAGCAATGGAGTAGACTCGTGTAAATCTTCTAGCAAAAAAGGAAGGTGGGTATTGAACAAAGCTATCGTTTACCATAATCCTTCAAGCCTAAGGGTGCCGCACATGCGCTAGACATGCATCTTTGATTGGCCCAAGCTCCTAAGATGCTCCCAAAATCCAGACTTCATGGTAGCTAGTCCAGAAGGCAAGGACATGGCGTAGCCAAGTTTGTAGCGCCCGCTCAACGGCTCAACGTCCGCTGCTGAAGCTCGGCGGGGACGGAATACCCGGTCAGTGTTCTTCAGGAAACGTCCCCTCTTTCAATAACTCCGACACAATCCTCAGCAACTTCGCCTCAGACTAGCTTGTCACAAAAGCTTCTGCCAAACTCTGCTGTCTCAACCGCCCAAGTCAACACTGTCAACAAAATCATCAATCAAGATGTTCCCAAAGATGTCCTTCCAGCAACAACGTCTCAAGCCCGACTATCGTCCTCTTTCACCAATTGAAGATCTTGAATCCACCAATTCAATGGAGAAAACCTCATCTGAAAGAGATTCCGAGAGCTTCATCCCTCATTTTCATGCTCCCATCCAACGCCGAACCTCGAGGCTCACCAAATTCTGGACTGCCCTTCCATGGATTCTGACAATCGTCTTTAGCTCACTCTCTCTTCACACCTACATCAGCCTCAGGGAGAAAACAAATGAAATAGGGTTGGGCTCTTTTGCCAGAGGATATGTCACTGACTTTGGTTTGTCTTCCTTTCAAATTCCGTGGGATGATCGTCTAACACATGAGCGACAGCACCTGCCCGTGTGGCAATTCGAGTTGAACAAAAGACTTTTACGGGAAGTCCACAGTTCGACTCCAACGCAACTGCATTTGTGCCGCACCCAGATCCAACTGAATATGTCGTGGACCCTTCACCGGAGCTTGATGAGCTGTGGGATGACTTGACTGATCGTAAGAAATTAGCCACTTTGACCATCACTTCTCCTCCTATTTTCAGATTCAACTCAATTGACTTTAACATAGGTCGATATATCCTCATCTCTGAGGAAGAAGCCTTTGATACTTGGGGAGACGAAGCGAAACATTTCTGGAATGAAGCCCATGGTGGCTATGTTGCTGGGTGAGTTAGGCCAAGAGTTCAAGTCATCTGACGACTAACAAATAGTATTAGACTCGATATATTCCATACACTTCATTGCGTGGTATGAAAGCGCTCTCCACCCGATCAAAATTGAATGAAGTGCAACTTCTGACTTGACGTAGAATCAACTTCGCAAGTCGCTCTGGCCAGAGTACTACTTTAAGAATGCCAAATTACCTGTCAACCGACTTCACTATAGTAGGCTATCAACTCTTCTCTCAATTTGAACTGATGCTGATCATGTGTTCAGGGCACTGCCTTGAGCAAATTCGCCAGTACGTCATGTGTTCTGGTGATTTGACCCCAGTGCCAACCCGATACTATGAGTCTGTGGGGAGAAACTATGCGGACAGTGACGTCCTGCATACTTGCCGCAATTTCGGGGACCTGCGGGAGTGGATGAATGAGAGATATGACGGGAAGACAGCCTTGAAGCCCGCACCAAGGGGATTTCCTTGAATGAGTTTCGTGAATATTGAGAGGGAATCTTAAGAGTTAAGATGCAGTGGTTACACAAAGAGGGAGAAATCAGATTGAACCTTGAGCTCGAACATGGGACTTGTAACTCGCTTTTTGATAGTTGTAGTGTCGAGAATGGAGTCAGAAGCAGGAATAGATTTTTACTTCCTTCACAACAACACATGACTGTCTCTGATGAAGTTTGCTTGAATGAATTGCTGCTGAGCCTACACGAGGTCCCAGAGGAAAGAAAACAAGACAACACCAATCTACCCATGCTTAAATTCATCATCATGCGCTCCGCAGGTCTGGATTGAGAACCTCAGGGCGGCATTGCGGTATTACCATTTGGGATCAGTATCCGGTGAGGCAAATCGTAACCCAGAGCATCTTCAAATTTGGGAAAACGGTGCAGACCCTTGCGAGCTTCTCACATTAGTCACGATACCATGTAAGACGGGGTTGTTCATCCATACCTTACCATGCATGCATACAGTTCCCGATACCCTAGTACTCCCTTGCATGTCCTCTGCATAAGCTTTAGTTCAACTAGGGTACATCGATATCAATAAAGTTAGAAGCACGACCCCGCAGGAGGTCGCCGGTGCCAAAAAGACTTGCAGGTGCATCATGTCCGAATCCTACGTGCTTACCAGCTGATAATCACAAGCACTAACCTGCTGATGTGCATCCGACTTGCCGACCTTTGACTGCTTCAACGACGCCGACGTCCATAGAGAGTACCTCTCTTTACTTCCATTCAGTAGATGACCACTTAGAGTGTCTACCCCATCCAGTCACTTTCCCAGCGTCCTTCTCCAAAAATCTTTTCCAGTACCGCAGTCACAACGCATACCAAAATACCAACACGATGTCCAGCACCACCTCAAGCTCAGAACAGACTATTCGAAATGAAGTCGTCGACTTGTACGACAGCGCTGAAGACTACAAGCCCTTCATCGACAAGCAAAGCTTCCAGGAACGTCTTCCCTTCCCTGGTCGTGCCACAGTCCCTCGGCTCATATACTGGGCTTTGAGCGGTGTTGCAATTCTGGCTATTGCCTTGCTCATCACTTCTACCATCCTGTTCTCGGGCTGGAAAGTCCTCAATCAGAGATGTAACCAAGCCACAGTGATCCAAGCTACCTGGGTCGAAGGCAAAAATGGTGCTCCTCCTGCAAGAGTTGCTCCGATATGTAAGTCCTGTGACTCCTACTCCCTTGGACTGTGTGGCCTTGTCAGGGAAGAAGAACCTCGTTGATGTGAATTACCATAGTCGACAAACCTACGGTGTACTTCTCGACAGGCGAGGATGAAAGATACATGGGCCCGAGAACTCCAGAAAAAGATGCACTGTGGGAGGAAGATTGGCCTAGTAAGCTGTCCTCTTCTTCACGATAATCCGAACCTGAACGATTCATTGACTGTCCATAGTTGGCCGAGGATTTGTGCGTATATCATCGACCGGAGAGCCAGATTCAGAACCTGCGCACTACCAAGTAGCTGTCTTCCATCAATATCATTGCATGGTGAGAGATTCAACTTCTCCTCTTTGGGTTCACCCACTAACCATGATATCTAGGCTGTGATGAAAGTTTTCTACACTCAGGTGTACAATAAAGAACATCTGACAGAGCATGATATGTACCATATGGATCATTGCATCGAGTATATTCGCCAATCGATTCTATGCAACGCTGATATGTCGCTCGAGAACACGTGGTTAACAAGCAAGGGCCAATGGCACACGACTGGAGGCAATACTACTCATGTCTGCAACAACTTTGCAGCGCTGAAAGAGTGGACGGAGAGGAACAGGTACACGGACCATGCACACTTGTTTGCAAATCTGCGATAGATGTGAGTCGTGTGACGCATCTGTAGGCAAAGAGGTATGAATCAACAAGCAAATGACTTCCGATATGGTGTACTCCAATGGGTGAGATGTACTGCCGTCGGATGGGAGATGATCTCAGGGATATATAGATTTCTCAATATCAAGCCTTTCTGGGATGCAGCTTTCCTGGCCATACCAGCAATACCAAGAAATTATCAACAACTCTCTTGATCATAATCTCAGACTTTGAGTGACCAATTTCGAGTGTATAGTTCCAATCTCAATCGAGCTGATCAAGTCCTTGAACTGCCTGCCGATTAAGTCTGAGACTCTGTTCTTGAGGGACTGAAATTGGCTGCCAGGGCATATGGTAATGTGCAAGAAGCTGGAGACCTCATATGTTCAGCGACTTGCCTACAGCAACAGCGAGTCCGGTGTTGGGTGGCGACTGGTCTCTATCTAGCACCAGGTTTGTTTTCAATAGCCGATGGTTGAAAAAAAGCCGCCAATGTAGGACCAGCCAACGCGCGAAGAAAAACCCGGCGCCATTTATAGGATAGCCGTGTGGAGTCATACAAAGAGTTGGGTCTCCGTGGCAGATCCAAATGGAGGGCGTTGACGAAAGGAAGCCATTCCGTTTCGGCCCCAACAGCGCTTGAAGCGGGAAAGCTAGACTAGCGCCATTCGGCTAGCTATTTGACGACGTTCCTTGCCTTCCAGCACCTACTTCCACCGTGTTATTTGGGAGCAATATTACGACAATCCGAGCCAGCTATCGCGCTCTCTCTCAAACCCATCTCGACACCATTTTCAATTTCGCTACTTCGAGCAATGCCACCTTGGACAGCAAAGTCATCACCACTCCACTGGGAGCCCTTCTCCGATCATCCTATCTCCGAAAAGCTTGCCGCCATGAAAGCAGCCATAGACTCAGGAGCGGACCCCAACAAGCTCGATCACCCAACAAAGAACGGCGAACGGCGCCCGGAACTCAGCATCGGCCGTCCTCTGCACTATGCCATCGACACGAGGTTTGACCACAGTCGGTGTCATGAGAATCTCCCTGTCGTAGAGCTGCTCCTTCAACATGGTGCTGATCCACGGCTTGAGGGCATGGAATTCACAAAGTCGCCGATGGATGAGATAAAAGCAGATCTTGAAAGCCCGGACTCGAAGCAGCTCTCGCAGGAAAATGTCGCATTCTTTAGAGAGGCGTTGGAGATAATGCAGAAAAAGGCACATGAATTGGATGGTAGGCCGTGCCTTTCTGATGTTTCATTACGAGTTTCGACTGATCACCTTCAACAGAGCTCGAAAAGAAGAAAAGGTAGACGTTCCTTTTGGAATTTTCCTGGATCGAGCTGGCTATGTCTTTAGTTCACTGAGACTGATGAATATTTGGGTTGCAGCGATCGATGGTATGCGCGGGCTGGCCGCCCCTTGGGCGAAGTCTTCAGGCATTGACTTGTGGAGAATTGGAGATGCTTTGCTTCATTTTGGAAGTCGAGATTTAATTGCTTCGAGAGTTCATTGCTACGGGGGAAAGGTCTTCAAAAAAGAAAAATGTTGGACTTCACTCATCTGCGTTCCAATTTGGTTTGAAGATGCTGGCTTTCAGCGTGGTTTTTCTGCTTTCATGCGCATTTGATGCCTAGGTACATCACCAGATCCCACAACAGAAAAACACAAGCTGTGGCATTGAAAAGCTCAAAGTCAAATGTAGCTTTGAGAACATGAACTTCAGTATGGTCACTTCATTTACATAGAACCGTTGAGTCCCTTTTCGTACATCCCGTTTACTGAATTATGAGACTCCAATATAGTACGCGTCCCCACTCCAGAAGCTAAGAGATCACAGTCAGTTAGCCACCACAGTCACCTCGATTAAGTTCCCGTGATTTGCTGTTTTACCACCAAAAGTTACAAGTAATACTTCAAAGTTTACCTACATCTCCACCTAATTACCAGATATTTGAGTCGTGGGATCTTTTAATAGGAGCATTGCGCGTATTTCTTCCGATTTTTAATAAAGTGGCGGGTAGTTTCCCAGCAAATTTTGGGCTAGTAATAAAAGAGTTAAATAAAATGATGCAATTCGCTAATAAAATCGCTTAAATATTGTATCCTCTGAGTTTAATACCCTACTTCTCTATCAAGACATTTAATAAAATACAATCCGAGGAAGTAATTTAATTAGAATTATTCGAAATACTTGGGATTTTAATTCTTGTGCATTTTTAAAAGGTGGTTGTTGTAATGCGCAGCGTGGAATAAGGCGAGTTTTGGTGTAAAAACATCAAATCACGGGAACTTAATCGAGGTGACTGTATGTCCTAAGTTCTATGCTTTCATGAATTTTCGGGAGACTTATTTATCACATTCATTGTCTAGTACTGGGTTCCACCAGTCTGCAAGGCATTAGCAACTCTTTTGTTTGATCTGCTTGAATTCAGGTGACACTCTTACAGAATTCATCAAGTGTGATTCCATTTCTCGTCAGGGCTGCCCGACGAGGACTTCAGGCACACCAGACCCAAGCCTTCAACATGTCTCCCAGATATTGTGTCCGCTGCTACCGCTACGTTGTTGTAAATTACCGTCTCGTTGTCACAGCTGCTCACCACCATCTGGTTCCAATATGCTGCGAATAACTAGCATTCAGAGGTACATAGATATATTACATTGTCGTTCGTCCAAAAGTAAAAGTCCACAGACTTCGTTCTTTTGAAAAGAGTGGGGTCGCAGGCAACGGTTTCATTTCTGGAAAATTCTTTGATCAGCCAAACCCAACGATCCAAGAAGACTGGATTTCTTACAGAGCGGTCAAGCAGCCTATTGAAACCCCCATACTGTCTGCAAGGATTGAGGAATTAATCGTTGACGATAAGCTGTACTGTGCCATTGCATATGATGCATTAAGAAACCAAATTAAGAGGAGTTGTAGAAGCATTTTCCTGAAGGCAGAGACGGTGATTGTTGATTCGGCTGGCATCCAAGTCGACCAGCTTCGGTGTGAAGGAGCAAGGTATGAACAATGTCGCGTGGAAGCAGATGTAGGAGTGCGGATATCTGGATAGGAACGGGAGACTTTACCCAAAGCTTGGTTGATTATCACCTAACTATCAGTGCAAAGACCAGAACGCATTTGTCAACTGTCACCCCCCTTTTGAAACCCTGCAAGAAACAAATTGCAAAGTTTGATATCATCTACCGTCTGGAGAGATATAAGTCTGACTATGGTGGTGGGGTGAACTTTGGCTCGCAGAAGCGTACCGGTTAGAGGGATAGGGGCAGTGGAACCACCCTTTAATCCCGAAATGTCTTTGATGTCCGCTCCTTCTAGAACACAAGTTAGATCTCGTATAATCGTATTGACAGTTACTCTCTAAGAGTGGAGCCCTTAGTGTACCAAGAGACTTAGCAGTGCACCTCGAAGAGATGAGAGCAATAAATAGGTACCAAGTAGTCGGAGTAATGCTTCCGCTCTCTGGCGGAAATAAGCGAATGACCCCCCTAAACAAGTGTCTAGCTACGCTCTATGTCCGAAGTGGAAATAGAACACTCTTCTTGGTGTTTCGAAGTTGAATTTTTAATTGGAACGATCCTTCCCCTCTCCTGGAAAACAACCCCTATTGCTCAATGCCCTAGGAGAGACAACAAGCTTTTCTAGGGTATTTCGAAGGTATAAAAGCGATATAAGGTTAGAAAGTTTAGGGGAAAAAACGAAAAAGAATAAGTATCTTAAGGGTAAAAATCCAGATTATATAGAATGTTTTTGAATAGTAGAGAATGATATCGTTGTTATTGGTTGAGCGGAAGGTACTAGCTATAATTATATCGGCGCATATGGTGAGATATTTAGTTTATATAAAATGGGGTAGCGCTTTTTTGAGGGTTTTACGAAAAAGTATAGCGGGAGATTTTTTTTTTCAATTTGTGGATTTTAATGCGGGAGATCTTCGGTGGTGGACGAAACGAGCGTACTTATGCCCCTTTGTAGATCCTTAGGTTAAGATAATCGTTGTATAAAACAGCAACTAAACCTGCTGAATTAGGCGGCCATCGCACCTGAACATTGCGTTTAGCTGTAAAGTTAAATGTCCCCTGGAGATTTGCGACATCAAGACCTCCTCAAATCTTTCACAAGCTTTCAGACAACGCAATTCACTTGCAAGTTGCTCTTCTCTCGTCTTAAAGCTTCATCATAAAAAATAACTCTTGTCTCCATTACTGTCAATCGTCCGTGTTATCAAGTGCTGTCAGCTCTTTTCACACAACTACAAAGTACAGGCTGACATTCTAGATTTGCATCCGGCAGCTCCTCACCACAAGGATAAGTCGTTAGGAGAGCGTGCAGGTTGTGTCTGAATGAAGACGGCTACTTTTTCGGTTCCACAACCATGCTGTTGGAAGGCTGGCCAGGGTTGTGGTTGAAGTGCTCTGTGCCTTTATTCTCCCAGCAAAGCTGTAAAAGGGGTATGATCCGAGCTGTTAATTTTGTCCATTACATTGTTCAACCTTTACTTTTCTTGGTTTGTCATGTTCAAGTCATGCCTTCTGTTCAGAGACTGTTTATTTTATATGAGTGGTTGCACTACAGGTTCTGTTCCGCTACGGAGTGGTGCCCGCGGCGCCTTCCACCTCTGTAGGTAGCTCCTACCATATCTTGAGAAATATCTGAGGAAGCACATCGTGAAAGTCAGGCAGCAGCTGTCTTTTTAATCACTCCAACATAGTCTTTATCCTACGTCTTTACCTCGCAGGTCTTGTCCTAGCCGATACAACTTATCACAACCGTCCACCTTGCCAAGATATTACAGATCGGAACTAAGGTATCAGGAACAAAAGCTCTACAGGTATGTTGAATCCACGACACCTTTTACAGAAATGGAAAGCTCAATTTGATCCCAGCATGTCTCAACCACCGAACTCGAACTCCAACCCCGAGCCCGTCATGAAGGTCATCGGCAGCAAAGACCCCGCCATAACCTATAATGACTGCATCGCTGTGCGCGCCATCCTTTTAAACCCCATCAACCAGCAAATCGCCATCATCAAGGTCGACAAAGGAAAATACTTCAAGCTTCCCGGTGGTGGTATCGAGCCCAACGAAGACCATTCCATAGCCCTCGCTCGGGGAATCCTCGAAAAAACCGGTTGCAAGACCGATCCGGATATCGGTCCATGCATCGCGAAGTGTGAAGAGTGGCACAACGACCTCCATCAAATCTCCTACTGCTATGTTGCCAAGGTGACCGAGGACACTGGACGTCCGGAGTTGACCGAGCTTGGAGCTGCCGAGGGTTTGAAGCATAGTTTTGGAGCTGTTCAGGGAGCATTTCTGGTTATGTAGGAGGCTAAGCCGATTTCTGAGCTGGGAGAGTTCATCAAGGAGAAAGATTTGTACTTCGTTCAGCACTTTATGAATCTTCTCGATGCAGAGGGATAGAGTCATGGTTAACTGCAGGACATAGGCAGCTCGTTGGCTTGCGGTGGTTTGGGCTGGTAGGCAGTTGCTAGGCACGTGGGGTTTCGGCGGTATTCTGGGTTTATGCATGAATTACTTGCCGTCTGCACAAGTCAATCCGATGCTTTCTGGGGATCTCAGTACAATTAACTTTGTGGCCAGGTGGTATCGTCACTGTCAATGATGTCAAATCTCTATACCTTATAGCCAAGCGTCGGAAGGGATTGGGCGACATCTGCAAGACCCATCACCTCAGCCTCGTCCATGATTCTCAAGGAGGATGTCACAGTCATGACGCCTTGTTCTTGAGTAAAATGCCTCATTGAAGACTACGAGGCATTTCGATGTATCTGTACGATGGGACTCTGGGCATTCACGTCAACACAAGCCCTCTGCTGGTATCGAGTTATGTTCTCAAAGCGGCAAAAGAAGTCGACCCAGAGATCCAACTTCAGTGGTAAGTGTCATCTTCTCAATACAATTTCGCTCTCATTTTCAGTGTTCTAAGTCTCTTGGGACCATGTGCTCAGCCACTTCACGCAGATGAAAGAGACACAATTTACAGATTTCTGGATGTTCATAGGCCTGATGGCGCAACTGTGTTGAAGCCAGACGTGTCTACCTTCACGCTCGTCTCGGCCAATTCCCAGATCAGAATACCAATGCCCAGACTAGGATGGCTCAATGTCCAGGACGACACAGGGATTGATGGATTACCTACGAAGCTGAGCTTCACAAATCGGCCGGGCCTTTGGACGTTCTGGAGCCCGGAATCGACAGATTTTACGTGTGGTGTGTTGAGAAGCTTTGTGGCGTCCTCAGGTAGAAACCCTACCGAACGTCCCTGTACTCCAGGGACGTTCAATCCTACTTGTGAAAAATACGAAAGATGTACAGTACGCTAACTTGATATTCACACCTCTAATAGGAGCATGCTCCTTGGATTTAGGAGTACCTGTATTTGCAAAGCACCCTAATATTATGATCAGAGAATGCTATGCGACATTTCAGCCACCAATTTTATCCCCTTTGGATACCATCTAGACACAGTACGTAAACTTGACGCATGCCAGAGACGACGTCAACATCAAGAAGTTCCTGACTGAGCTCGATCTTTCCAGATCCAATGTTAAAACTGAGGATATGAATGATGAGTTCCTATATCAGCGGGATAGGGAGAGACTTGTGGATTTGGTTGGCAAAAAGAGTCTACTGGAGAACAATATTTCATCTTCTACAATGATTACCGAAGCCACCATGCTGGTAACTCTTCGGTATACTCTGGACGATAACACTTGGTTTGTGATCGGCCATGCGAGACCAGATGCCGATTCAGTCGTGCGACGACGTCTCGTCTACCTGGACCGAGCTTCTATCCCCTGGACAGAGTCAATCCCAAGAGAAGTAGAAGCCGGACCTAAGGATTTTGATGTATACCTGGATGGTAGAAGACCAGGAGACTTCATGGCTCAACGCGACGAAGTAAGGAAACTTCTTCTCCTCGTCGATGATCGATGATAGCTCTCACCCCCATCTGATATTTGGAAACGGTTCGTAGCAGTCGACGAGCACAATACTATTGTGGCGACCTGGAGGACCAACCCCAGACAGCAAATCCATAGTTGAATGACTAAGAATATATTCGACCTCGATTTCTTTATCTTCGTTTTTACGCAGCTTAATAAGAGGCGAATATAGTTATTGCGCTAAATTTATCGTGTCAAATACTTTTTTATTATTATTGCCTAATATAATACTAATTAAATATAATTTTAAATTCCTATTTATTGAAAATTATATAATTAGAATATAAGGGTTTAAATAAATAAAAAATTTAAAATTCATTTCGAGTTTCGAACCTAAAAATTAAAAATTAATAATTAAATCCTTCTAAAAAGAATTCTTTTAATTTATTTTCTTTAGAATTAAATTTTATATTATATATATTAAATTAATTATTTATAGTTAACTTTATTTATAATTTGCAAAATATAGAAATAAAAAGCTTAATTTTTAATTTTTATCGCTTGATAAAACCTATTAAATTATTTCCTTTATATTAATTAATATTATTATAACTTTAAACTCTTATAAAAAAATATAATTTAAAAGTTTATAATTTAAAAAATATATTAAAGCGTAAAAATAAAAGAAGATAAAAAGCATTTATAAAGTATAAATCATATTAAAAAATTTTTATTTAAACGAGAATTAAAACGATAATATTTTTAATTAAAATTTTAATATTAGAACTAAAATATTATAATATAAATATAATTAGAAATTTAATTTTCATATATATTTAAAGGAATATATAATTAGTATAAACTTTATCAAGTAATATAATTAAGTATTATACCCTTTCCTGTATTAAGTTAGATTAGGCAGAGGCCCTAGTCAAATGCGAGTTGAACGTTCCAATAGTTGCACACGAAGGGGAAGTATCAGATGGTTGGGATCACGAGATATGGCGCCAGAGGCCCATTTAGGCATAGTTCAGCGATACCCCGCCTATCGTATATATATAGCCTGCCAGAACCCCCTTTTATCATCAATCCAGTCCTCTTTTCCATCTCACAGGAAGCCGGTTTTGCAAGCGACTGTACTACTCCTCATCAATCCTTGTCACTTCCTGCTGCATTCAAACATGTAGTTAGTAGGTGATCACTATATTACGATGGCATGCCCAGACCTAGTAATCCTAACCCCGCATACATGCAAGCACTGTCGACAGCTAGTTATTGATATTCGTGATTCGAATTCTCGGGGCAGCGGCCACCATGGAGGGCCAACAAAATCGCAGTTAGGGGTTGTCCTTGATTTCACCTATAGGGACTTGATTCAAGCCGCATCTGAAGGTTGTGTACTGTGCCAATGTATCGAAGCAGAGAACCCACTTGTTGACTCACGGGACATTCGAGAACAGGATTTCCTCAAACTATGCATGAAAACAGAGCAATTACCACAGATTGGCTTTGATGTGCATTCCATCCATGATCTCGCGTGGTACAATACGACTTGGCATTCCAGATTAAGCTACGCTGGAGATGGCTCTAAAGGCTTCAAAGTATATGCCACCTCAGTAATTCCTAGCTCTATCTTCCTATAAAGATCCTTGCTTTTAGTAGCTTCACTAACGTTAATCAGAAAATCTCGCAGCTTAATATATCAGTACACGACCTGTCAATATAAGGCCGGCATCAAAGTATAGCTTTGATATGGCTCGTAAATGGTTCACGGAATGTCACCAAATCCATGAGATGTGCCGAAACCGTCGAACAAGTTATATGCCATCAAGGCTGATTGAGATTGAGCACCAAGACAGAAAGTGGCGTCTGAAATTACATCCTACGTCAGGCAAGACAGAACCCTATGCGGCACTGAGTTATTGTTGGGGTGGGGACCAACCTATCAAGACTAAAAAAGCCACACTTCAAAACTTTTTGATAACAATTCCATACTTGGGGCTGCCAAAAACTATTCACGATGCTGTCATTACGACTTCTGAGTTGGGCTTGCGGTTTTTGTGGATCGACTGCCTTTGTATCATTCAAGATGATGTTGAGGATAAGGCGAAAGAAATTGCCCAGATGCCGCATATTTATAGCCAAGCAGCCATAACGATTAGTGCTTCGCGACCAGCAAGTGTACATGAGGGGTTCTTAGAGGTGAGAGAAGTCACAAACCACCCAGAACTTGTTTTTGAACTTCCATTCCAATGCCCCAACGGCGATCTTGGGTCAGTAACGCTTTTTCGTCCTATAACTCCGGAAGGAAAGGAGCCTTTGGACCAACGTGCTTGGGCTCTACAGGAACGCATTCTCTCATCTAGAATTCTAGAATTCGGCACGCGTCAGAGTAGATGGATATGTCCTGAGACGAAAGGAAGGGATGGATATTCAGACGGATGGAGAGTCCAACCCGAATGGTCGCCTGAAAGAAGAGATAGACTGACAATCTTTCCGATATCTTCCTTGCCGGACCCTGACAATCAAAAAAGCCTTCTTGGGGAATGGGACTACATAATCGATACATACACTCGTCGGGGCCTGACAGAAAAGAGTGATCGAATTTTGGCTGTTTCTGGAATTGCTGAACGTTTTAACACCATGATACAGGGCAAATATGTCGCAGGCTTGTGGCTTGAAGGGTTACCCGAGTCACTTCTTTGGAAGATTCGACATACTGGAGACCTGATAAACAGACCAACAATTTATCAAGGGCCTTCATGGTCGTGGGTGGCAGTTAATGGGAATGTTGACTACCGTCCAAGAGATTGGGCGTCCCATTATATATACCGGATTCAAATTCTTTCCCACTTTGTGGTATTGGCAAAAGGGGACGCACCATATGGAGCTGTCATTCTTGGCCGACTAGAAATCAGAGGCCGAATAAGAGAGGCTAGATGGGTGCGTCCAACAAAATCATGGTCTGGGAATGGAGATGAGCTCCGGGACCCCCACATCGAAGGATTAGAAGGACTGTTGTCTGCACGCCTTTACCCGGATGCTTTAGAAAAAGAGTTCGTTATGGGAGATGTAGATTCCACCACTGTGCATCTTTTAGATGTTTCAAACGATGGTGCGAAGGATGGAAGGGGGCATCGAGGCCTCGCTTTGCGAGACACTGGTAATGGTTGCTATTCACGGCTAGGTATTTATCAATTTGCCAAGGTGTGGGAAAACAAGGAAAGACAAAAGCTCTGGGAGATGCACTGGAATTGGTTTGAACAATGCGAACCTAGACTTATCACACTTGAATGAAAGAGATGGGCTCAATAAGCATCTAAATTTACGACGATACTGGAAATCCAAATGTATCACGCAATATAACATTTGTTTCAAATGCAGGCATCCAGACACGCTGACCAGCATGAACAGCCTATCTTTCACTTGCAAGGTATAAGGTCCAGTTGTAGGGGCTATTCAGCTAATGGAGGACTATGTGTAGCGTAGGAAACGCATTTTAGGGGTTAAACGTCCTTAGTATTTGTCTTCGTCTTGGAGTTGCTAAATGGGAAGTTGGTGTGCAAAAAGAGGAACGCGGTTTTGCAAGATGCTGTAATCCCTAGACCTTTTCGTCTAGTAGTTCGAAGGCTTCGTGCGAGTCGTAGGCTAGTACTCTCGTTATATGGGAGGTGCAAGGTCGTTTGTTCTCCCTATATATAGAGGGCCAAGGGAGCATTTGCCTTTATAGTACTCCAGTGTTGCCACTGGACTTCTAGCATCTTCTATAACAGCGTAGTGTGTGTTGGGGAGGTCTTAGACGTCACTGCCTCTTGGAGATCGATTTTCCGATGATACTTCCTTCAATTTCTGGAACAACCTCAATCTCAGATCTCCATAATCTTCCCCGGCATTCAGGTTCTGAGCTTCCAGAAATTGTCAGCTTTGTCACCGGGTCTATTAGCCGACTTACCATTCAATCTCCAGCTCGAAGCGGCTGTAAATGATTTTCTCCAAATCAAGCCTCCACTTCAACTCGGATGGTTGTGTGCTGTGAAGTCTCGACGCAGTCTCCACTAGACGTTTTGTCCGACCTATGGTAGAAGACTTCCATCGCTTCTCTCCTGCTTCGAGCCCACCATTTTCAGCAGCATAGTCAGAGAAGAAATATTTTCCCAAGACAGAAACGTGTTGAAAGGCTTGAGTATGGTCTTTTGGCCACGGATGTGCGGGGCCTCTGAATAATATGTTGTACTTTTTACATAGTCTCCTTTCCTCCCTGTCCCGATCAACTTCTTTACTCATAATTGGAAGCCCTTGCAATGCGATAGTTTTGATAAGCGATTTTGAATGATAGAAAATAATGAGATTGGGAAGTTAAGAAAATTTCTCGCCAGGCAACAGTGGGGTGGCTGAGTCGCCGAAAAAAAACTGTCTTGCGAACCCAGCAAGCTGTGGAGTGCATCGTATTGACAAGCACGGTCATACGCATACTCTGTCGCGCGCCACAATTGATTTTAACAGACCTTGTTAGTCGGATTTAGGAGCCTTGGGAGCCTGAGGCCCCAATTACTTGCCCCCAATTACTCGCCCACAATTACCAGCCCCCTGATTTTGGGCATGTGCAGCTTGGGCACGCTAAAAGTACTACTAATTACAACGCCCTTCTAATATATACTTCTTATAAAAAATTCCAAACCGTAAGGACTAAGAGGATTAAGATTAGTAGTTAGGGTCTAGAGTTAGTGATTAAGATTAAGGTTAGAAGAGAGGTAAGTTTCTTTTGAAGCCCAAATTGTGGGGAAGGCAAACGGAATTAAAAAAGGTTGGGGAGTTTTGTTGCATATCGCAACTCCCCCCTTTTTAATTTTTCTTATTACTCTGACGCCCGTGACTTCAGAATTTTTGATACTCTGTCGGATCAATTGTGGCGCGCAACAGAGTGGAGCCCTTCACCCGACAGAGTACGTGTACGTCCCTTG
Source organism: Phialocephala subalpina (assembly GCA_900073065.1). NCBI lineage: Eukaryota > Fungi > Ascomycota > Leotiomycetes > Helotiales > Mollisiaceae > Phialocephala > Phialocephala subalpina. The sequence continues at coordinate 1,831,870 of FJOG01000006.1, read as the reverse complement.
ACAGGCTTCGTGATCAGGATAAGCTCATCCTTGACAGTGCGTTTACTGCCTCTCTCGGAAGCAGCTTAAGAATAGCTACCTAGGCGTTAAAATGTCCCTATAGGGTAGAATTTTAGGCCTGAGATAGCAACGCAGATCAGGTGAAAAGGGATAAGAGTAGCGACAACGGCCTCTTCAAGGGCATGTTTCCCAGCAGTTTTCTAGAGATTATTCTTTCAGGAGTTTCATTTGATCGAATCTGTCTAGCTCATTGCAGAGTGTCCAATCGGTCAGCTAACTGATCAGTTAAAGAGCCATAGAATGTACTATTTTTAGGTACAAATGTGCCTATTTTAGGGCAAAAATAGACCAAAAAGTCCTGATTTTAAAATAATATTACGCCTCGAAAATAAGATCTAAAATGCTTCTAGAATGCTTTCAAACTACACCGATTACCTACTTAGATATTTCTCTCTACTTGAAAATAGTCTAAAAGTTTAAAAGCTTCAAGACTTGAAAAGCATATCTTCAATTTTTCTTAGTGTAACGTGACTTTTAATCAAGTTTTCAACTGATCAGTTAATCAGTTTAAGTCAGTCAGTCGGACCCTCTCTATTCAGTCAGTCAGCTGATGGTTCACCCTCGACTGATGACTGACTGATTGACTGATTGGACACTCTGGCTCATTGTCGTTGAGCTCACTGTTGCCAACATTGGGACTGTCTTCTGGCTGTTCACTTTCATCCTTAATGTCCATGCGGTGGAATTCCTCGCCGTTGCCAACGAAACTTTTTGCCACGAGACCGTCAATAATAAACCCCATCTTCGAATGCAGCACTGCTGGAATAAATCACAAGCTAGACATAAATGGTATAATGGTAACCCTGAGGGTAATGGTAGACGAGAGGAGAAGAGAAGATGCTCGAAACGGCGATGGTGAGATTAAGAATGATACCAAAGGTAATCGTACTATCCTCAAATTGATCCCCTCACTCAACAACTCCTTCAGAAAGTCCTAAATCTGCACACACAATCAAAGCTCCAAAACACACGCAACTGATATCTCAAAGAACCTACATTAAGACATCTCCAGCAAGCGGCAGATTCGACTGTTGTTCTTGGCAGAACATCGAGTATCTCCATACCCAGACAAGCGGAATCGGAGGCACGCTCGCAACAGGTGAATTCCAGCCGATCGGCTTCTTCTCCTCATTTTGCGGTGGACCCCTTCAGCTATGTATACTCTTCCCTCCGGGCTCCCGAGTGACAAGGAGAACCAAGAGGACCACTTTCGAAACTGGGAGGACGAGCTTCGATAATATAGAGTCTACTTCTCGGACTGCTTATCGACGCTTGTCCTCTCCTCGTATCGAGTGGCTTGTTGAGAAGCTCTCGATCACCGTCATCTGCTTTGGGCGCAGTCTCAATGTCGCAGCCTTGCTGGGACTTTCTCGCATGCAGGAATATCCGAAAAGGCTCGCTCACGCCGAACAACTCTTCAAACCAGATATAAAAAGATCCTCTCCCGGCCCGAGACAAAACAGTAAACAATTGTGCCATCTGCGTTCAGCTGCTATATGAACCATATGCTCTGGGATGCGGTCACACGCACTGCTATAGAGATTTCCACCCACTCTCTCCCCTGCTAACAAACCTACTCTGGCGGCGGAGGAGGAGCGGGATACGCTGCCAGCGGTCTATACGCAGGAGGGGTGAAAAGGAGAAGAAGGAAGGCCTGGTGAGAGCAACCTTCAATGTTCTAGCCTCACTTGAGGTGTCTTTTTTGGGGACATTGTTCGAGAGCTTCTTGAGCCGAGCCACCACTTGATGGCCCATGAAAATGTCCCACGCCGCAACGCACAGTTGAAATGTCAAGAATATCCTTGATTCCAAACAACAATGCAAGAAGCCATGCATTGAGGATCTCTCAAGAAACAAAAGCACCGGGTATTACGCATTCCATCAACGCCTCTCCAACCTATCCCCAACACTGACTCATACCTTACCACCCTCCCACACCCTCTGCGTCTCCAACTCCACATCTCCCGCTCCCATCTCTCTACCAGCAAAGAACTTCCCCTTCATCCCCAACTTCTTCTCCGTCCCCCACTTCCTCACCCAAACCAGTCCCCTCACCACACAAAAAATCAAACAAATAGCAACCGCAATCCCAAACACATATGCGACCACCATTCCCTTCCCCACACCCCCAATATTCTCCTTCTTGCCTTGCGCATTGATGATATTATTCGGAGGATTGAAATTCAGAAAACTGTAGACAAAATAATGTTTCGTCCCATAAGTAAGGTACGCGAGTCCGAGATAGAAAATGAGAAGGATTATGAGCCAGAGGAGGTGGATCCAAGGGGCGGGGTTTATCCTCGTGAATATGATTTCGAATAAAGCGAAAGAGGAATTTAGCGCGTGTTGGGAGATGTTGGACCAGAGCGCGAATGTGGTGTCGAAGGAAGAGAAGAGGATAGCCCAGTAGACGATTGTTACTAGGAAGGGGAAGGTGGTTATGCTGGACCAGAAGAGGTAGTGGAGGGCTTGGAGGGGGCGGGGGAGGCGGTTGAGGAGGGGGGTTCCGCCGTTGAGGGCGTAGGTTAGGGTGTGGAGGGCGGAGATGGCGAAGTAGAAGCAGGCGCCCCAGTAGCAGAGGACTGGAATGAGATCAGCATAAGGAGGGCGGATATGGGGAGGTAAGTGAAGAGTGTGCTTTGGCGGGGCATACCTGTGAAGAACGAGAATGACTTGTGCACATCGTGTATGCTGTATCCCTCTTGATTCGAAGCTTCCCAGCCGATTATGAAAAAGGTGACAGTGAAGGCATAGAGCGACTAGGAAACAGGTTAGTATGCGACATTGTAGAATTGGAATGTCCCGAAGGAGATACGTACAATCAAGGCCCTACACCCAAACAGCGCCCATGGCGGCAGCAACCACGACGTCTCAAACCGATGGCTCGGATCCCAAAGATCACGCCCAAACTGAAAAGCCTCAAACTTGTTGTACTTCCATTTTACCATCTTGTCGTCCCCCCTTTCTCTCCCTCGTATCTCTCTCGGATTGTAAACGAATGTCGTCCGTATACCAGATACAGATCTCTCAGCCTAGTCTCAAGATCCAACGCACGATCTGCGACGGCAGCACGACTATTTAACTTCAAGAATCATTCGATGAAAGAAAAGCTTGTCTTGTATTTCGCATGAAGAGAGTATTCGACGAAGAGCCACAATTGTCGTCGTCGTCGATACCCTCCACCTCCCAAACCTGTTGCAAGCGATGGTATATCCTGGTTGGATTTTCGGGATTAGTTCCGAATTGGGAGAGATGGGCGAGGGGGTGATGCACGATAGATTGGAGATGGAGATCTTGGGTGGAGAGTGGTGTTTTGAGTGCCGGATAAGGAGTTTGATTCGCGATGGAACCAGATTCAAGTGAATGTTGGATGGTGAAGAAAGATTGAATTTTGGACTGGAGATGTCATTCTTTTTGCTTTTAGATATGGCGTTTTCAGCTAATTACTGGTGTTTAGGGTTGGTTGCACAAGGCTGTGGGAGTGGTGATCTAGACCTGAAAGAGACGTCGCTTCGGTCGCTGCTTTGCGCTATTCTCAGTTGAGAAATCTCGCAAGCCATTCTGCATCGGTACTCGACAAGCAAGCATCACCATGTCGGTATTGAAGTGGACGAAACCTTCGAGAACAAACTGATACACGGCAACTCCTGAAAATTCGGCCGAAATATATTGAACTTATGGAGACACTGCAAAGAAATTCTTCACGATGGCTTCAGTGTGGTGTGCAACGACGCTGTGGCCTTCTTCGTCAAGGAAGATGGTTTTTGCGCTTGGCAGTAACGAAGCCGCATGCTCAGCCATAACGAACGGACAATTGGCATCCTGCTTTCCATGCCAGATGGTCAAGTCTCTGCCTGCAAGATCGATATCCTCCAATTCGAATCCCCAATCCAATGCCAGCAGATTCGCTTCCTTCGAGATACCTTCAGCTCCTCCTTTGCAGCTTTCTTTGCAGGCCTCAAATATGATCTTACCGAAGTTCCCCTCTAGCAAAGCCTTCTGATCTCGCTCCGGCAGGTCTATTGAACTTTTCTCGAACATATCCTTCAGTTTCTTAGGGTCTGGATCGCGGGCCGCGCCTCCTAGTTGCCAATCCAGCATCCATCCAAGGAATCCAGGTGTCCAGTACGAAAAGAACATCACCGCTTTACGCGACAAACTCATTCCTTTCGTCCCAAACGACAGCGGGTATATGGCAGATACGATCTGGCCTCCAAGACATTTCTCTGCGGGTATACTCTTCAAACAAGCGAATGCATATGGTCCACCTCCGCTGACACTGAGGAGCCGGAATTGGGATACATCGAGATGCGCCGCGAGTTCGAGGATATCGGCAGGATAAGAGAGAAAGGTTCTGTTCGGATCGTACGACGAGAGCCCGCTCCCAGGTCGATCAGGACAAATAATTCGGAGGCCATACGTCTTTCCTAAATCATCCCACAAAGCACCTTCGAATCTCGACGAGGGCATGCTATGAAAATAGAAGACCGATGGTTTCGTGCTGCTTGTATCCCCGTACTCGCTCCAGGCTATGGTCCGGCCATCGGACAAGGTCAAAGTGTGAGTTTCTGCAGACATGAGGATCTAGAGAATCGACGGTTTGTTTCTAGAGGCGAACACGAAGAACTCATGAAGCCACATCCCACATCATGGAGACAACGTCTACAACGTCTTCAACACAGCCTCAATGTTTCGACTTCACGGCACAGCAGCACGAGGCTTTGAAACAGCCTTCCCCTCCTTCCCATCACGATTCCAGGCTTCCCTCAAACACCCCAGAACCGAAATTGCAGTCCTGATCAGTCACCAACGTCCGCCACGGACGTTTCTTTTCCCCTATATGAATGATTGGTAACTGAAGCCTGTCTTGACGCCCATATGCGCCATCTATCGAACTTCTGCAGAGATCCCCGCACAACGATGCAATAATAGGTACAAATATAGAGAAGCCTGTAGGGTTGCTATCCTTATCTGTGCTCAGCCCCGGATTCGACAGTCACGTTCAAATCTTCTCGCATTTTCTCGGTTACGTGGAGCCTGCTGTTCATTTCACGAGATGAAGAGACTATTGATGTCTCTCGTAGAATTTACTCATGTATTGGCCGTGAGATGAAGGTGGAGATGTTCTCTGTATTACTTCTAATTGGTCATTTGGAACGGGAATAAACTTGACAGCGATGACAGGATGACAGGTAAGAAAATGTGTCGTGTGTGGCTTTCTGCAATCGAGTCAGGCCCCAAACACGCCTCCAATCGTTCCCCCTGACGGCGTGGCAAACTTCTCCAGGCCACTATCCAAGCCGTGCCCAGGTCTATCGAATTTCTGCATCGGGACACACCCCAAAGACCGTTCTGGATATGTGCCCCTCCTTTTGCAGATGAAGACGCCGTGACCAAAGTGATTAATATATTGTACTCGAGCATCCCCTGATCGGTTTCGTGACCTTTTGAATTTTTTCCCTTTCTCTCTCTTTTGAACACAAAGGGAGTTCCCGAGCACGGTGCACCCGAAGTTAAGTCCCAATTGAACGGAGTGCATACTTTGCGTCCAGAACGGGCGATCCCGCACGGAGCAGAATTTCTATTTCGAGAAGGGACGAACCCAAGCTTAACCTACTTCGAAGTAAAGCTTCCAGAGCTCGGCAACCATCACAAGCTATCCCCTGGCTAGAACGTTCACAGACACGAATTGCAGTGATATTCCACGTTCCTGGCTAGCCAAAGGAGCTGTTCGTTGGTGGAGAAAGAGTCCGAACATCCCCCATCGACTCCTCTCTGCAGCTTCAACTCCTCCTGTACGCTGCATCTATCCGTGCGAGGAGCTCAACCGTCGTCAATCCATACTAATTCAATCGACCGCTCAATCCAACTCGCCCCGGAAGCACGGGATCATACCTCTACTCCCGAACAACCGCCTCTTCTTCGTCCCCTCATCCTGCATCGTCCCACCATCAACAAGTTCAGGGTTCACGCCTGCGCGAGAGCGAAAGTCGGCCAGCCAATGCCAACCTCACCATCGATGTAGTGGTACCACTACTCAAGAAGGACGCCCGTATTCGTGCATAAGTGCCTGCAGCGTGCAGGATCACATCTGCAGTCATGGCGACCACCAACACTACACAAACGACCAACAGTCACTTCTCGCTGTCCTCATCCTTGGGATCAACATCTGAAGAAGAGGGGGATATAGGACTTCCGATTTTCTTGCAGCCTTATCGGTATACCGAACCGATTACGTCCGAACCCGGACCTGAAGTTGATGTGCTGGAGGGATTGGAGCTGAATGAGAACAGACCGGATAGCGAACTTTATCTTCCGCCGAGCGTGTTCAGAGCTGAGGATTCGAGTTCGAGAGGAGGCAGTGGCACCACGACGCCGAGGAACGAGATACCGCAGGAACATAGACATACATTTGGAGACCCCGAACCAGCAGACAGGATGGGCGCAGATACAATGAAAGAGGTTCAGGTTCCCACCCATCCGATCCCCTCCATGCAAGCAGCCTTCGCCGAATCGATGCTGGAAGCCAACGACGTTACGACACCTCCAGTGCCCAAAAACCGACCTGGAAACGCGGCTGCGAGGAGGAAATTATTGTTGGATCAGGATGTGAGCGAGGGGACGCATGCTGGGAAGTGGAAACAACGGCCTGGTCAGCGGTATCATGAACTATGGAAATTGATAGCGCAGATTTCGTTCGGGGTTTACCTGCTTATGAATGGGATTGCGAAGGATGATGATCAGGTTATGTCCATCTTGCAAGGCCATGTAGATGAAGTCGACGAGTTCCTAGAGACGACGTTGGAGGATTTCGATTTGGCGCAGGAGGATATAGAGGAGCGGTTGAAGTTCCTGAAGTTGCCGCTGGAGAATATCATCATCTTCGACGCGATGCTAGAGGACCGACAATTCAGACTCCAGATCGTGAGTGGGAATGAGAGGATCGAGCATGTTATTACGAGGACGGCGACGGCGATGAATGATGCGTTGAAGGATGTACAACAGGGTCTGGATGCGTGTAAAGAGTTCACGATATACCTTGCTGAGGAAGAGAAGAACGAGGTCTGGATGAGGGATCGACCGGATATGCAGAAGGTGTTTGATGCGATGAAGGGGAATGTCGAGGGATGGTACAAAGCCTATGTTTCACTGCAGACAAAAGGAAACCATCTTGGGGTAGCATTGGTGCAACTGGGTTCAATAGTGGCAGAGATGGACCGTCGTGCGGGGGAGATCAGCCGGAAGTCAAGAGTATGATTCTTCTTTTCTTTTTCCAAATTCGCAGTATTGACAAAAAGCAGTTCTCGACACAGCCTGCTACAACACAGATGGCTTCGCCCCCGTCTTCCCCTCCACAGTCGAAAGAGATGCGACGCTCGATGTCGAAGAATCTCCCGTCCGACCCGAATCTTATTACTCCAGCTATACGAGCCACTCTCCCCGCCTTCCAGTTAGTTACAGATCGTGAACGAACACCTTCCAATGCCTCGGAAACATCTTCAGAGGTCGAAGCACCGGAGCCGGATTTCATTCTGAAGCCGAGAACATACAGCCCTGCCCCTTCACCGATACCTCCTTCTGCGCCTATGCCGGTCCAAGAGCCGCCGCCAGAACTAACGAAACGATCGAGTCTGCGGGAACGCTTCTCGCTGAAACGAAAGGAAACTCCTTCGGATATCACACTCAAGGTCAATGTTGATAATATTCCGGACGAAGAGTACTGGGGCCCCCGCCACCGAGTCGTTTCTTCATCACAGCGCGAACGACCACGAGAGGTATCAATCCATAATGACCGACCACGCAAAAATTCCAACACCCATTCTCACCGCGAAACTCGACCTCGTGATAGTTCCCTAAATACCCCTCCATCCCGAGGTCTGGATTCAGCATACTGTTCCGATTTCGAGAAGAATTCTTCACCGTCGGCTGCTCCTCCTCCTTCGATACCTCTCCGCCAGACACACTCCCATACTTCTCAATATAGTACGAGCAGGCCATTTCATCAACACCCCATCCCGTCCCCCCTATCCGACCAGCAATTTTTTCGCCCTGTCCAAGCCTCCCCCAACTCCCCCTCCAACGACCATGGACAGCCGGCCCCTCCAATCCCCTCCACATGCACAGCAACTCCTCAACCTCCAACCTCTCTCAACGCAACAACTACCACGCCCATACCCCCTCGCAACTCGGTAATCGACGCGGCGCTCCATCAGCAATGGGTATGTCCGTAATGACAGATTTCACGGTGATGACGGAAGGAGGGACGGAGAAGAAGGTTAAGAAGAAGAGGAGTGCGTTTGGGTGGTTGAAGAAGGCGTTTAGTTTGAGTGAGGAGGAGAAGGCGGCATTTGAGCAGAGGAGGGTGCAGAGTGAGGCTGAGAGGGAGGATTGGAAGAGGATGAGGGGGGAGGTTGCTAGGGGGTGGAGGGATGGGAAGAGGGTGAGATAGGACACCTTCTTTGCTTAGACCACTACGCCCTCGTCCACGACGGTCTCGACACGAACACGCAAGTCGAAATCGAGGAAGATTTGAGGGACTAATACCTAATACCGAACACACCACACCAAAAGGAGCGAAGAGCACACCACCATACGCAACATAATGCGGAAGAAGAAAGGGGGAAATCTGCCGTTGTTGTTGATCATGAATGTCTGATTGTTGGCATAATCTTGTACGATGTTGATACCCGTCCGATGCACGTCTTTTTTTGTTTTTGCTGTTTACTTTGTTCTTTTCATTGCATGTCTGTACATTATAGCGGGCGCGGGCGAGCTAGCTAGGTCTGATTGCACTTGGCTGCATGGCGTTTGGGTGGGAACTGCATACACACACACACAATAAATAAAGAAGGGATGTGCTGTTGTCGGAGCTTGGGATGGATTTGTCGAGGGGTAGACTGGGGATGGGGAGGTGTACAGATAGAGGGGTCGGGAGATGATAGAGTGGGAAGGAGAAAGAAGAGAAGTGGAGTGGAGTGAATGATAATCTCTGTTCCGTGCTAGCACTCTTGTGCCCTGATGTTGTGATCGAAATCACTCTGAAGTAGCGCCTGTGCTATGCCATCAAAGCTACCTAGGAGGGTATATAAGCAAATGCTTTGCTACTTGTGTCTCCCACAGCGCTTGGAGCTACCAGGAGAAGTACTACTGGGAGTCTGCCGACCGACCCTTGCATTTCGCTGTCTTCCCCCGTCTCAACCGTTTCTGCTCCTCGTTCTGGTCTCGAGTTTTCTTGCTTTGGAGTCTCGAGTCTCGACTCGAAACCCGCTTCTGTGTGTGTCTGAAGTTCATCTTGTTGCCAACGTCCGTGCACTTGCTGTCAACTTTGTCATCCTCTTCACCTCCCATCACATAATCTCTTGTCGCCTCCTCTCCATTCGTAACTCCCACCACGCACGTCCCTCTCATTCTCCCATCTAGGAACAGAATATACTCCTTGTTCCAAAACGGAGGATTACACCAGGGCTGCACATGGCATCTTGCCATTTCGTTTGACTGGTCTTGATTATTTTTCTGTTTCGACCGTGATCGAGGTTTTATATCTAGAATGAGTTGGGGACTTGATGACTCATGGCTCCGATTCTTTGGATAGAGTCTTCATTCACTTTTCTCAATTTCGTCAAGAGGATGTGGTTTCGGGGTATTTAAGCATCAACCTCACACTTTCTTTCCGATCGAACCTCGCTTTCGCTCTGCCGTCTCCTCCCTAGGACCTGCGCGGGTCTCGTATTGGAAATTGATTACTAACTTTCTGCGATTTTGGATTTATGCTTCTGCATCTTTTTCTGGTTGGATCCGAGTTTGAGGTCAAGTCTTCTTGTAGGTTTCAACATATTAGATGTCAGATTTCTGTTATCAAGTTTTCTTCGCTGTCATCTCATTTTATCTCTTCTACACAAATACTCAATGGTCCTCAGTAAGGCCGAAATATCCAGTCAAAACAACGAGCAGAATCTAACATGGGAAGTTCCAAGAGACGCATGCAAGGACATTGGGGATCTTTGATCGCTGGTCTCTCGTGCATTTAAACATCGGGTTCTAGTACCATGTCAATCTTGTTCGTTATTTTGATGACAGCTGAGAGGGTTCATATGGTGGGTATTTATACCCCACCTGCTATTTGCCTCTGGAGTCGAAATTCTCCGATTCAAGCGCTTCTACTTGAGCGGCTACATTTGCAGGGGGGGG
>FJOG01000006.1:1792998-1821235 GCA_900073065.1 Phialocephala subalpina | reverse complement strand
AATTGCAAATTCAAAGACATTTCATGCATCCTAATACAATGCTACAAGTGGGCAGGGTCGGGGTATATGAACAAGTACTTCCCGCCGTCTACTTTTAGACCTCATCGAAGGGCGTTCTTATCAACGTCATCGGTGCTCGTCGTTTCGAGCTTTGGTCCATAAGAGAAAGTCTCTGCTGTCGATATCTGGGTTTCGGACTTCGTCCTTGATTTCTGCTCTGTCAATCCCGGTATTTCTTGCTTTCAAGTCCGAGGTCATGCTCCGTTTCAAAGCTTGAGATGACAGTGTTGATGTCAAGCCCGATTTGCTGCCAACTCCCCTGTGCCGTCAGCTCATCAAATCCTACCTCATCTATCCACCAGTTCTCCTCCTCCAGCATACCAAGCTGCAATCACAACAAGTAAATCAAACAGCCTCGCAAACCCTTGCATAAATACAAAGAGAGCACACCAAGAACCCACACAGAAGGTCATGGTGGCCATGGTCCATGGATAGCCAGAGTTTGGGCGGTGTCGCTTTTACTATCTAGATGGCGGTGAGGGGGTGTTTATATACTGCTTTATCGAGGTGGCAGAAAAGATGTATGTAGTGAAGAGAAGTGAATGATGTTGCTTCTAATAACGTGAAAGCTAATTTGGCTTCTCACTGAGCTTGCTTTTTTTCCCCCCTGCAGCCATGAGAAGAATGGAAGTATGTAAGTTCCTCCTTACCGCTCTGACGACTGGTTACAAGACAAGTTCTTAAGCAAGGTGGCATCAGGATGTGAGTGAGCTTTAAGCTTTCATGAAGGGATGAGACCTTATTTTGCTACGCTGTACTTTGAATTAATCTAGTTTGGTATCTGCAGGATCTGCATCACTACACTTTCCTTGCGAGAGGTAAGACTACTTCTTCGTCTCAGATTGAGATGGTAGTATTGCTATCAACTCCACCTCATTGCCATTTCATCCAAGTTCACCTCGTCAGCTCACCATTTTCCTTCCTCCAGAATGCAAAGCACTCAACCCAAGCGAAACAAACAATCTCCCAAGTCTAGTGTATACTAACAAAGAGACTAAGGGTAGCTACCTACAGAGGTTGTGATTATCTCGTCATAGTTGTTGTTGTTGAGGTCTTTTTGGCGTTATATCACCCACAAGGCGGTCAGGAGGTGTTTATATAGCCGCCCCGGGTGAAGTGGCAGAATGAATGTGGTAAAGGAAATGTAATGACGGATGAATGCGATGTCACCTAAGGGATACGGAAGAGGAATGACTCACAGATCCGCTCTCTACTCACCCAAGATCGACTATGCCACCACAAGCATGAGGTTATATAAAACCATCCTCACCGCCTTGCAAGCTTTCTTCAAGCATCAAAGAGGAATATTGGCAGAGAGAGATAAGGAACAACCTGAGAAGAAGGTTTCCTGTCCATATTCTCCCTCTTTTCTTCGTGCATGTGGTTGAAGTCTGTATAATGTGCTACACTAACTTTGTTGCAAAAATGCGATCTACTTTCTGCTCAACTTGAGAAGAACGTATTGGTGTCGACTTTTCACTGCCGTCAACTTCGTTTTGCTGCCATTCCATCTTACTATCGACTCATTTCTGAGTTTGAGTACAGCAATTCTTCATGACAAAGTACACCCGCTAGTTTAGGTCCACGCAAATGAATATCTGAATAGCTAGATTCCTTGTAGCTTGCTCTGCATCACTTGGCCTTCCTTTATTCTTCCCCGAAGTGGTCCCACATTGCACGGATAACAGTGGTTGAAGGAGACAAAGGTGGTGTGGAGGTGTTTATATACTGATGCTGGCAGAACAAAATTTGAAAGGCAAGTCAGAGTTCTCTGGCCGGGAAGTGAATGCTCAGCCACTTATGAGGTCATGAGTCATGCCGTTCTCAAGATCTATACAATTGCAAGAGCATTCCATCCTCCCCCACATCATCTACTAGTTTAACACACTTTTTAAGCACACCGTCTGAGATTATACTCCTTCAAACAACCTACCTGATCACAAAGTCATTCGACACTGCATACTGGCTCTCTCTGGGTTATGCAGTGCCTTTGGACCCGCCATCATCTGTGACTGAAAGGTTGAGCGAAATCTAAGCCCTGCAATTGCTCTGAAGGTTTGAAGCAGAGGCTCCTTGAGGCAGTGAACTTTTGTTGTCATTTGCATTCTGTTGCCAACTTATTTCCCTTCTTTCCATCTTCTTGAAAGTTCAGACAGATCTAAATTGGCACATCCAAATAGCACGACTCGTGCAAGCCTGCTTGTAAATGCTTGAATGGGGCAGCAAGCGAGCCCCTAATAATGAGCTTAGCGAGTATTGAGAATGGTATTCCTGTCCACGTGCTGCAATGGACAAGGATCATTAAAACAAAGAATTCCTTTTTAAATAAGTAATACCAAGAGAGTCCGAAGAATTGACTGAGAAGGCAGTCCTCACAAAAAGCTCAGGGCCGATGAGTTCTTATTTCTTCCACTGCAAAAGCGCGGGGTGGTTGCGGGGTATCGAACCCCTGAAAAGTATGGTCGATGCACTGGTAGTCGGAACAGAACGTGAGAAGTGTGGGGTGAGCCTCACCAACGATATCTCAATTCCTAAGCATTCATTGTGGATTGCATGGCGTTTATGAATGTGAATTTTATCGAATCCTTGGAGTCAGTCCAATGGAGTTCCGCATCTTTCATTCCCAGCCCCACGGAGCTGAACATCTGATCACGCCCACGAAGATTCAGTCTCACATGCGAGCGGTTCCGATACCGGAAACCACTTTCGCACTTGCAGTTAGTACTTATCTCCGTTGCTTCATCAAGAGAACGAATACTTTTGTGTCTGTTTCTCCTCTCCTCTTGCACCTTCTTGTATTCTAGTCTATACGACCAAACATGGCTGGAATAAGAGATGATGCTGCGGTCAAATCTGGGGGCGAATCTAATCCTCTCATAATACCAGTCTTGGATGACCCAATCACCATTTCAGAGGTCGAGCAACTTGCTCGAAGACGTTTGCCCAAGGCAGTGTATGATTATTACTCTTGTGGGGCCGATGATCAATATGCCTTAAGAAGAAACGTCGACGCATTTTCTGAGTATGTTGATGTTCCAATATCTACTATTCTCTGGGAATTTTGATTTTAATATAGGCTTCAGGGTATACGTTCTTCCACGCATACTCAGAGATGTATCTCTCGTAGACACTTCGACCACAATCTTCGGCTGGACGACGACTCTTCCCGTTGCATTTGCTCCCAGCGCAATGCAGAAGCTGGCAGGTGGGGATGGGGAATTGGACGTTGCTCGAACAGCATCAAAGATGAAGCTCAATATGACATTGTCTTCTCAGTCCACCATATCTCTGGAGGATGTCATGGCTGCAGCCAAAACACAAGCAGTTGGGGGAATATTGTCTCCAAAACTTTGGTTTCAGATCTACTTGACTCCTGATATGAACCACAACGTCGCCCTGATCAAAAGAGCAGAAGGCAAGCAGACATATCATCAGATTCAGACAGTTGCGATAGCTGACTGAGTACTGGATAAAGATGCAGGATATGAAGCCCTAGTAGTGACCGTTGATACACCAGTCCTAGGAAACCGCCTCAACGAGCGCAAGACGCCATTGATCCTACCACCTCACCTCCGCCTAGCCAACATAAAAAATGCCAATGCGACCAAGTCGGGAGAGCCAACAGTCAATCGACTCTTGATGGATGCACGCACTGCAGAGCAAGCCAAGGAGATTCTCAAAAAGGCAAAGAAGACGATTCACAGTCCTGAACTCACGTGGGATGTTCTGTCACATCTGCGGAGGAGCACGTCGATGAAGATCATTCTGAAGGGAATCATGGCACCTGAAGATGCGCGTTTGGCTGTTGAGCGCGGTGCCGATGCCATTGTTGTGTCGAACCATGGAGGACGCCAGCTTGACTGTGTGCCTTCCACTCTGGAAGTCTTACCCCAAGTCGCTAAAGCAGTAGATGGGAAGATACCTGTGCTTTTCGATGGAGGTGTCCGGAGAGGGAGTGATGTTTTCAAGGCGATTGCTTTGGGTGCAGATCTTGTGTTGATCGGTAGACCGGTCATTTGGGGCTTGGGCTATAAAGGTCAGGAAGGTGTCGAGACTGTAGTCAATATCCTAGGGAGGGAATTGAGCAGGACAATGGCACTTGCTGGAGTCTCCAGTATTGCAGACATCAAGAAAGCGGCAGTACATATGACGCGAGAACCAATTGGGGTTTCAAAGTTATAGTTCAGAGGTTGAGTCTGAGCTTGAATTTTTCCGAACAGAATTCGGAATCTTAGTTACTCCTCTTCCCAAACTTGATATTGAAGAAAGACTTTTGACCCTTCATCTCAGGCCTATGTCTCACATTAGCATCATTCTATCGCAATCAACTTGCTGCTGAAGACATACCTATTCCCACTTCCACCCATCCCACCACCATACTCATCCCCATCATACGGATTCCCCACAAAATACCCAGTACCTTGTGCCTGACTTTGACTCTGAGGGGAAGAACCACCGGTCCAAGGCGGTGTCGGAATCGGATATTGTTCCGCTGGATACGATTGTGGGTTATAAGGCGCATAAGGCCTCAACGGAGCAGGCTGTCCTTCAGGTGGTGGACTTTGAAATTGTGGTCGTTTCTGTGGTGGGGATGTTGCTTGGTTCGAGTTTATGTAAGTGTTTTGATCTGGACTCCAGGTTTGGTATTGCGGTGTAGTAGGGTTCGGATTGTATGATGATGCGGACTGGGCTAGAGGTGTTCTGGGGGGTAGGGAAGGCGCGACCTGTTGTTTGGGTGGCAGGGTTGGGGCTTCTTGTTGATACGGGCCACCGGCATAGTCTGAGCGACCAGGCGAGGCAGCCAGTGAATGCTGTCCAGAGTTTGAGGTTGCGGGTGATGGTTTTCTTTTGATCCTCGTTTGGGGAGTTAGAGGAGTATCCGTTTGTGGTGTCCATTGCTGAGTCGGTTGATTTGTTGTGAAGTTCGAGCTTGGCTCTTGAAACCAGTTATCCACTCCAAGTTCAGCAAAGGTGGTGGGTGGTGGAGTATCGATGCGTTTGGGTTCAATGGTACCCTCGAGCTCGGAAGGCTGATCAAAGAGTGAGTTCAATCCCATTGACGATGGCTGGTCTGTCTCAATGGTCTGCATCAACTGATCCTCGTCATTTGCTCCGTCCTCTGACCCATGCACACTGGAGGTGAACAAGACAGCATCGTCATTCGCAACAAACGAGGCATCGCTTCCTCTGCGCCCGTCTCCCTCCTGCTTGACAAATTTCACGCTTCGAATGACATCCGTGACGACGGAGTTCCCCGATTCCATGGCGGTTTTGATCGCACTTAGAATTGCCGACGCGTGGTTGACAAGCGGCGGTAGACACTCTTCGCTCGCGTTCTCAACAGCTGTTTGGATGGCATTCAAGCCTGCCTTGTTGGAATGCATAATGTCCGCGCCTTCGCCAAGCAAGTATTCGACACAATCCTGATCTCCTCGATATGCAGCGGCAATAAGCGCAGTGTCGCCCTCGTTGTCCGGTGTATTGATATCAGCCCCGGCCTTCAAAATAAGTTCCACAGATTCCTTGGGCAAGTATAAAGCGGCTTTGATCAACGGCGTAGAACCATCAAATCCGCCAAACACATTGACATTGGCATGAGCCTCGATTAAGACTTCGACGATCTTGTCTTCTCCTCTCTCGGTGGCGGCGATTAGAGGGCATGTGTCGGACCCGGGACCAAGGTTAGGATTGATGTTGTTCTGCTTGAGTAGCAACTTGACGATGTCCAGTTTCCCAGCTTCAGCAGCAGCCTGGAGCGCAGTGCCTGCGGGGAAGTTCTCGTTTGCGGTGCATGCATTCACATCAGCACCTCGCTCCAGAAGTTCTTTGACAATCTCCTCGTGCCCCTCTGCTGCAGCGGTCTGTAACGCCCACCCATCTGGCGATTTTACATCTGCCTCGTTATCCAAGAGAAGTTTAACGAGATTGAGGTCACCATTGTAAGCGACCTCTGTCAAAGCAGTCCCGCACCTAATTTGAGCATCAGTAAGTTCTGAACGACTTGAATGAATCTAGATTTCAGGGGCATTCTGCCCGTGATGCAGTAAATGGTCAAATTGATGGTACTCACTCTTCGTCCGCGGCATTCGGGTTGGCGCGAAACTCGCGAAGGAGCATTTCGACTGTGGAATGTTTTCCACAACCCGCAGCCTTGATTAACGCTTTATCAAGTGTTTCCGGTAAAAGTTCACCGTTGACGTGCTTCCACACGGCCTACAAACCCCAATTTAGTATACTCTTCCATGCATGGGCAGTTCCAAGGAAGCCTAAGATATTTGAAAAAGGGAGACAATGAGCTCACCTGGAGAACCCTGTCCTGGTTCTCGGTTGTGCCAGAAGCTTCTTCGAACAAATCTTTACAATCAAGTGCTTGGCCCTGGTAGCGTTCGAGAAGCATCATTATGATGTCCCAGTTGTCTTCTTCTGTTGCTTGCTCCAGGGCTTCTTGAAAACATTCCTGGGGGTGGGTGTATGATAGCAACTTGGAGAATACCTCCACTCGGCCAGCCTCCGCAGCTGCCACCAGCGCTTTATCGTATTCTTCAGGGGGCAATTTATCGGCGCACGCATCGATGAGATACTCAAACATTGACAAGTCTGAAAGCTGTGCAGCTAGAGACAGTGGTCCATCGTAATCTTCGTCTTGAGAGTCAACTGTGACAAGGGAAGCGCCCTTGTCAATCAGAAGCTTAATGGCTTCACGGTTACCAGAGTAAATGGCGGCATTGACAACCGACCCACCAACGTTCGGCGCACATGCATTGATGTCGGCTCCACGGTTGATGAGCTTTCTCATGATCGGAGCATTTCCTTGCAGGGCTGCGTTGTGCAGCGGGGTGTCATTTCCATCTTCTTTGCCATCGTCGATGATGGCGCCCTTATTGAGCAGTTCTTCGACAATGTTGACTCGTCCGAAATAGGCTGCCAAATGTAACTGTCTTAACATTAGCGTCGTGGGACATTTCTGGAAAGGTTTACGGATCACAAACCGGAGTGTCGTCGTTTGTATCACGCAGATTGAGCTCATCTTGATGCCCATGTTTGACTAAGGCTACAACGAGCTGGCTAAAGCCAACTGAGGCAGCAACATGTAGCGCAGAAAGATCTCGATCGAGGTCAATCTCTTCAAAAGCCGACGGATTTAATCGCGCATATTCAATGAGCCATCGCCGCCGGATCAGAGATTTTGGTTTCCAAAACTCCTCCTCCAAACTCAAGTCTTCCGCGATTTCCACCGTGGCTTTACTGGCGTGGTGAAGCCAGTGTTTGACTGTGTAAGCCAGCGCAGTGTCCTTGACTTTCTCCGATTCCGCATCCATCTCTTCATCTTCTGAATCGGAGTCCCAGTCAGAGTCGTCTTCACTGACATCCTCCACATCATCATCCGAGTCGTCCTCGGCTTCATCATCGTCTGATGCTTCAGATGAATTCTCGCTAGAATCACCTACATTATCCTCGTCCTCACCTTCTTTGCCCTCAGCGGGCTCCGGTTCTGGCTCGGGCTCTGGCTCCGGGTAGTTCAAGAGTTCCATCACGTGAGAAAAAGAGCGTAGGGAGAGTACTCCATGATGCCACGCCGTGGCTTCCTTTGAAAGTCCCAGCAATTTTTCGGCATTTGAGAGGAGGTGGCTCTTGACAACCACGTTCATAAAGCAGATCTTCACTTCGGTTCCACTTCCACCCGTACGCTTGACAACCAGCAGGGGCTTGCATCGTTCCACCAATTGACGGAGTTTCGACTTTTCTTCATCCTTTTTCTCTCCGTCCTTCTTTTCCTCTTCCTTAGAGTACAGACCGGTCAAGACACCCAGCTCAGGCTCTGTTGGATCTTCAAAAGTGAGAACAAGTGCCCGTAGCATTTCGTGGATCCTCTCGACATCTAGAATATTCGAGCTGAAAATTTGTAGCCAAGCTCTCTCGAGAAGTGATGCCAGGTCTTGAGGCATATCTTCAAGGATGTGACGAACTGTGAGCTCGTTCTCGTTCTCAGGAATCTCCTTAAGGTGGATGCAAGCGATATCGATCCATTGTGTATTTTGCGCCCGTCTACCAATCAAACTGCTGGTGAAGTATGCTGCCGCCTTGTTGTACTTCTTTTCCTCGCTCAGTGCTCGGACTTTGAGGTACGCATGTTTGCGAAGTTCCTGCTGGACCTGGCTTTCGTATTTCTCGTCTTCAAGGTCAATGAGACGGACTCCTGGAGCTTTCATAGCCTCCCGCACAACGTACTTGTCCCTGCTAGTGAATAGCCATCTGACAGGCACTCGTTTTTGATTCGGGATTGTGATGTTCATCAGCTCTGAGTTGATGAATTTCATCAACTTTGTTGTCGAATCACTGTCCTCCGGAAGGACATGCAAGTTGTTGATAACGAAATATACCCTGCTCCCAATGAACTCGTCCGAAAGCATGTCTTGGAGGACTTGCCACATGTTCTCTACTGTCAATTGCGGCGTTGACTTTGAAGCATCCTCTTTGGCTTTCTTTTTGACAAAGTGTTTGGCATACGGGGCCAACACTCCTTGCTGTTTGACCAACTGCCACAACAAAGATTTGAGCACGTCCTCGGCCGTGCAATAGTCTGCCATTGGCTCGCAGAAGAAATACGCGAGCAGGGTAGGCGCCAGGCCACTTGGTGATTCCAAGTCGGCCATAATCATCTTCTCGATCTCGTCAATGGCCGCGATCACGTTGTTGGTCTTTCCCCTCCCTTCAGGGCCTTCAATCCATAAGCAGTCCACACCCCTAGCATTCGCATCAGTTGGTAAGCTGGGCGAGATAGGCGAAACAAGATCATAATCTGGGGAAGAAGTTGACAGCCAGTCGCGATACTGCTGTTCCTTGGTAAGCCAAGAAGATGCAGCGTATTTTCCACCTAAAGCTTTGCGTTTCTTCTGGATCTGAGCCCCTTCAAGAACCTCCATGACATCTGTGATAGTCTCATGGTTGATATTGCGCGTTGAGTTGAGCCGGTTTCTAACCACAAGCTGGGCTCCGTGTATGATTGTCTTCAACGGATTTCGAACTAGCTGGTATCGCTCATCTTTTGGGCCGTCGAACTTGACAAGATCTCGATGGATGCAAGCAAGGCCCATATCAAGGATGCCAGGCAAGGTGGCCGAATCGCGAGTGACGAATTCTGCGATCTCTTTCGGGGTCTTAATCCAGCTCGGTAGACCGATTAGTTTGGCAAAATTTGTTGGATGTTCCTCGTAAAAACAAAAAAGCTCGATCTTTTGGCTCAATTTCCCGACAAGTCGCATAAAATCGTTTTTCAGTTCCCTCAGGCTTTCGTCCCCAGGTTTCATTACATCAAGAAGTTTTGAGGAATTCGCCTTGTCAAACTTTTCTCCAATCAAAGCAAAGAAACTAGCCGCCGCTGCTGCAGAAGCACCGCTAAACGGCGTTCCGAAGAAAATGCAACCTGCTATAGTCTCGAACATTACAGGAAACTGGTCCCTACGCGCGTCTGCAAGAGTTATAGCCTTGGCAATAACCAGACCTCCCATGCTGTGGCCGACGAAAACAATCGGACGCCGTGGGCATTTCTCCCTGTTGATTTTCAGGCCATGGAGAAGAGTTGATCCGAGGTTGCCCAAATATTGTTTGACCTTGAGTGGCCCCGTCCACGCTGATTCATATAGATACAGCAGAATTCGCGATTTTGGGAAGTCTCTCACCAGTCCGTCCTTGTCTGAGGTCCAGTTGAAATCGTTGATATTTGATCGCCAACTATTGATTGGATCGGCGCCGAGCCCAGGAACAAATACGATATCGACTTCCGGAATGATATCAGATCCGGTTGGTGGATAAAGCGTTCTGATGCCTTGCTTGACATCCTCAAGAGTCTTCTTCGGTTTGCGAGTGGTATTAGACCGAGCAATTGCGGCTTTCCGCGTGTCTGAACGTCTTACAGACATCGTGAAGGCACTATTTCATGTAGGTGATGGTGAAAACCTGGGCGACGGACATCGACCTTAGTCGTAAATGGCACGAGAAGCCTTATGAGTTGGGTGTGCTCAGCTGCTTGTTGATGTTGACTGAGTCGCCCAGTTGTTCGGTCTTTGCAGTGGGCAGAAGTTTCGTCTGAACTGTCATCTGAGATGAGCCAAAACAGAAAATGGAAATGCTCATGCCTGTTCGAGCGGCTGAAATGTTGATGATTCAGCTCTGGGGGCGGAAATTTGTTTCGCGTGCATCGTTGTTTTGGAGAGCGTAAGCTTGCCAAGCTATTTTGAGACGGAGAATGACTGCTTTTGGAAGCTGCATCCCCCGCGTCTGGAGAAGGGCAATGCATCTTTTTGATTAGAAGAGGTCGCCTTCGAATGGGAATCGATGGAATATCGGGCTGTCGAGTTCCGGAGACGGAAAAAGTTGTCCAGCCATTCCCCTCTTGCTCGCGATCGCTTTTGCTCCAGCCCTGTCGAAGTCAGCCACCAACGTGCCCCAACTTTCAGCTAAGCCCAGAGGTACTCTTCTGTTCATTGTGAACAGGTTACAAATGGTGTTAGAACTGTATGCATGGACATTATTGCACTGGGGATTGACAGGCTGGATTTGGGCGAGGTGTGTTTGGTCCGACCGAGAACGCCACCTTTCACCCACAGTCCATTTAGGAGTTAGTGGTGACATGGCGAAGCGTAAATGTAGCCAGCAAAGTCTGTGCGGCTTCCTCAGACATATTTCACTCGCCCACGTTGAAGAACACCCTCAAACCTTTATCTCTGCAGTCGATCGATGGCCTCCTGATCGTCAGGTTTCAAAGCTCTGTACGCCGGGAAGGGTCGCGCGGAAACATCCCGGTCGGACTGGTCCCGGTCGAGGCATCGGTCCCCAATGGCTGACCACCCTCTTGTCAGAATATCGGGCTTTTACCTTGGACGCTCAGCCGCATGCAATCCCGAATGTGCCTGTATTCGGTGACCCAAATTACTCAAACAGGGATGACTGCTAAGGAACTCAATTGGATTGCCAAGAGAGCCCTGTCAGCATATGCTGAGATTGCGACAATTGGCGCCATTCAGTTTGGACGGTTGAATCTCACAACCTCGCAGGCTCCTCGTCCTAAAAATCTTATATTCTAGGATCGTGCCTCTGCTTTCCAGAGAATAGAACTAGACTCTTGACGTACGATTCTGAGCCTCAAAAAGCTACCAGTACAATAACATTGTGCTCCTCGAAGTCCGTACGTATATCTCCCCGGAACGTTCCAATCTTCCTCATCTTTCAGGTTTCGAGGAGCACTACTACTTGTTTTCTGAGGTTCTGCAATCACTGCAGTGTTCCAAAAACTCCTTGGCAAAGCATTCCAGTCCTCCTTGCCTCTCAAGCTCTTCAAATCAAAATGGCTACTCCACAAATCCCTTTCACTGTCAACATTCTCGAGGAAAACGATTCGCTCAAAGCGCAAGACCAAACACAACACTTCCAATCCCTCCTCCCAGCAACATCCCGCACCAAAATCGATAGCATCATAACCCCGCGACCGAATCTCGAGTTCTTGGAAAAGGAGCTACTCGTCAAACGACTAAATGCCATTCAAGAACACCTTTGGGTATGCGGTCGTCCAATGCCAGCCAGACCTCTCCACACTCAAATCCTCCTCGGCCGCAACATAATAATTACTGAGAATATGGAGTTACATCTTGTATGGTCGAAGGACCGGATATTCATCAAGCCCATCCCATTATACCTTCTCGACCCAGACTTTTGGACAGTCCATCTCATGCCTTCCGAATCGAAGTTAATATCTTCTGAGTCGAAGTTAATGTCCGAGGAGACTTTGGACATGCATTCACAACGACAACAGCAGCTATACAGCTGCGCCCTCGGTTTCCTATTCTCATACACCGGCCTCATTGCCTACGAATCCGATTTCAAAATCGCCCAATCTTCCAACCTGATCCCGTCCACCATCGCCTGGTCAAACTGGCAAACCCTCACCTCTCAATTCCTCACCAACCACTGCTACGCCACCGTCAACCCCCGATACTGGTACGGCGAACTACGTCTGACGCGCCTGAACAAAGTCTACCGCTTCAAGAAAGGCTCACTCCTCCGCGGCTACTCAAAAGTAGGCGACAACCCATTCTACGACGACATCTTACGCGACAATTTGGCGGCATTGGCGGCGGTGTTGGCATATGTGGCTATTGCGTTGACGGCGATGCAGCTTGGTATTGCGACCGATGAGTTGGGCCATAACACTGCGTTCCAAAGGGCAAGTTATGGGTTGACTGTGTTTTCGATAATCGTGCCGATAATAGTTATGGTGTTTATTGCTTTTGGTGTTCTGGTTCTGGTGGTGAGTAATTGGGCGGCGACGAAGTCGTATGAGCGGAGGAGATTCCGAGAAATGGGTGTAGAGGCTTTTTGGAGGAAACAGAAGCAGGGAAGAGGCAAAAGATCGAGTTGATCTTGAAATATGATATCGAATTCTCTGGTTTGTCATGTTCTACGAGCTTTGTATCTTCATTCGGATTCTCTAGCTTCAAGGTCTGGCTCACACTAGGCATTCAGCTTTAGACGATGCTACACCACTCCAATCAGACCTCGATGTAGGTCTAAGTGAGGAGCAACTCCATTATAAGGTTCACGGCTCCTTGCAGGCAGAAAGGTGAAACTCTCTGTTCATTACTCGCTTTTTCTGGCAACATATCTTGGAGTAACCGGTCACACGTGACAGCGATTGATTGATGACGTTGAACGCCTTGTCATTTTGTGCTGTTAGTATATTTTCAGCTCAATACGATATCTTCAAACGATTTGCAATCCATTCTCCTAGTACCACAGGCCCGTACTTTTTCGGATTATTCACCGGATCCCAACACGTTTCGATGGTATCAATCGTGGACTCCTGGTCTGGATGGCAGAAGTACTGCATCTTTTTCAGTATTCTTTCCTTATGAACAAGAATGGTATCACTTACAGCAATTGAGTATCGAGCTGCATATTTCCCATCTGCTGTTACTGGTATCTTGGTTGGTGTTCGGACTCTGTGATGAGTGGATTCGAGGACATCATTTGTCGATATTTGCAGCAAGTCACCTACATGTTGTCAGTCATAAACGGACGTTGGAGTTCAAAAACTTGCAGCAATTGATAACGATAGCTCCTGGAACTGGATCGACATCATAGAAGTTCCCATCTGGATATTGGATCTGAAGTCCACCGGTTCCATCCTGGAAAAGAAGGGTGATGGCTACTTCGGTTAGCATTTTCTACCCCCTTTTCAACGAACACTCACTCCCATAATCAGTATGACTTCCAGTCCTCACCGCACCCTCTTTATCCAACTCATTCCTCTCCACGCTAGGATAATGCAACAACCTCAAAACATGATCCCCATTCTTAATACTTCGAAAGAAATCCTTCTCAATCCCCAAACCCTCAGCAATCGCCCCCAACAAAACATGATGCAAATCATCACACCTCTTATAAAACCATATCATCTTCTCCTTGAAGCCCTCCAATCCCTCAGGCCAGATATTCATCTCCTTCTTGACAGGGTAGTCCCCAGGTTCACTCCCAATCTCTAAACTCTCTTTGATATCTGGTTCTTGTTTTCGCAAGGTCGCGATACCGTCTGCGTCGAATACATTTGTTGTTTTCTCGATGCCCATGCCCGAGTACCCTCTATTGATATTTGGATCGTTGTTTGGTGCTTTTGCTTTCTCGGAGAGAGGGAGTTCGAAGTACGACTTGCTTTGGGCGAAGACTGAGTCGAGCTCGGGCACTGAGATGCCGCTGTTTGTTAGGTAGAGGAAGCCGGAGGTTGAGACGCAGTCTGGGGTAGACGGACATGGCCGCAACGATCAGAGATAAGCGATGACAAAACTCAAGAAACTCTCAGGTTGTTCTAGACTTGGTCCCTCCGACGATTGTTCAGAACAAATTCCATCGTTCAGCATTGCAGCACAGTTCTCACGAGGATTTCCTAGAAGACCAGGAGCTACACTCTAGAGATGCATTTTGGATATCACCAACCTAACGGAGAAGCGCGTGTCTTGGCTATCGGCTTTTCTCTCCCGAATCGTCAACACTCAAAAGTGGATTGTGATGCAAGGAACACGATATCAGTCGTTTTCTTGGACACGAAGATCTCTGCATCTTATCTGAAGCTGACAATAGCTTCGATATCTGTAGACAAGGAGAGCTTTGATAACTCAAGGTATAGGCTCAAGTGGGCCATGAAAGTCTTTCAATTCCCACCTTCTTTCTTCTCATTGCTCTCCTTCAAAGACTTTTCAACGTCTCAAGCACGATGGTGTCTATCAGTGTTATTGACGAGAAACACCCCGCTGTCTCAAATGCTCCTTCCAACAGCTCAGTCGACCACCAAATCGGCACCACCACCCCCCTCGACCCAGCTCTAATCCCCACCCCAACAAACACCCTCCAACGCCTCGCCAACCGCCTCGAAACAATCGCCGGCATCGAAGCCCGAGGCATAGAACGCGTCCCCGAGTCCGAACGAGAACGGAAATATGCAGCGAAAGATTACCTCTACATGGCTATGATATGGTTCTCGGCAAACTGTACGGCGAATAATATGACTGTGTGAATTTTGGGCCCGATTGCGTTTGGGTTGGGGTTTGTTGATGCCATGATGTGAGTCCGAAAGAGAAAGACAAAGAACAAAGACTAACGAGGGTAGATGCTGCCTCTTCGGCACAATCCTCGGCTCCTGCCTAACAGCCTACATCTCGACATTCGGCCCCATGTCTGGAAACAGAACCCTAGTCATCGCCCGCTATACAATGGGCTGGTGGCCCTCCAAACTCTGCGTCCTCCTAAACCTCGTCATCGAACTCGGCTACGGCGTCGTCGACACTATCGTCGCTGGTCTCATCCTCTCCGCCGTTAACGGCCAAGGAATGTCTGTCATTGTCGGAATCGTGGTCGCTGCTTTGATATCTTGGGCTATCTCAACTTTCGGAATCAAGTTTTTTAATATTTTTGAGAGGTATACGTGGATTCCACAGGTTTGCATATTGTTCATCTTCGTCGGCGTCGCTTCTCCACACTTCGATGTCAAGACTCCATCTTCCTCCACCGGCGCGACACTAATCGGAAACCGGCTCTCATACGTCTTCCTCTCAGCGTCGGGGCCTTTGGGCTGGTCCGCAGCAGCAGCAGATTTCTACGTCTACTTCCCACCAAAAGCATCCCGCCTCGCCGTCTTCTGCATGACAGCATCAGGCCTCATCCTCGGCAAGCTCTTTGTGGAATTCATGGGCATAGGTCTCGGATCTGGTCTTTCGCTCAATCCTACCTGGGTTGCAGCAGATAAAATCAGCACTGGGTCTTTGATAGTGGAAGCTTTGAGCCCACTTGGTTCTTTTGGGAATTTCTGCGCGGTGTTGTTGGCATTGGGTGTTGTGGCGAACAATATTCCTGGGACTTATTCTGCTTCTTTGTCGTTCCAGTTGCTTGGGGGTTGGGCTGTCAAGGTCCCGAGGATGGTATGGAGCACGATTTCAGTTGTCATCTACACCATTTGCGCGATTGCGGGGAGAGCGTATTTGTTGACTATTTTCCTCAACTTCCTCTCGCTAATTGGATATTGGACAATCATTTGGATCACGTTAACGATCGAGGAAGAGTTCATCTTCAGAAGAAAGACTGGATACAATTGGGAGGTATGGAACGAAAGGAAGCTGTTGCCCATTGGGGTTGCGGCACTGATTTCGTTCTTGATTGGCTGGATTGGAGCGATCTTAGGGATGGATCAAACATACTTTGTTGGACCGATTGCACAGTTGATTGGTGATTATGGATCGGATGTAAGTATTCTACTTCCAAGTTTTTGGCGAGAAGAAGCATGCTAACAGGATTCATGTAGGTGGGTCTTCCCATTGCTGCTTCCTGGGCGGCAATCACGTACCCCCCTTGCGATATCTTGAGCTCAAACACTTTGGTCGCTGAGGGAGGACGCCGGTATCTTTCTCGATGAACTTTTCTCCTATGTAGCAGGGTTATTAGTAAGCAACCAATCACCGTGTGAGGTTGGTCAAAGTTCCAGCGCCACGTCCTGCAGCAGGCAGAATGTGGCTGTTAGACGCGAGTGGTCATATCACTTCAACCTCACACCCACAATATACTTCCTCAACACGACTGCCATGCTTACAACGAGTCTATTGAACTAATCCTTAAGAGAAATGTCCTCCTTGAGCAGAAAAATGTTCTGCGGCTGTCTTCGTCGAACTCGAGAGGCGCCCCAGCCTGATCAGCAGACTGCAGTAAAGAAGTCGCAGCTATGCAGTCTCTGCGAGGATTTCGTCACTACGGAAGAAACTACTTTTGTTGTGACCCATGTCAGAGATTATGAGGCAACGAATAGTTCTGCAGCCTCAGGGTGCCAACTGTGTTCATTGTTGTATCAGGAAGTTTCGCATGATTTGAATCGGTTCCCAGAAATCATTATGGGTGGCAAGTTCTCATTCGAAGTACTTCCCGACTCTGGAGATCATGTCCATAAGATCTATATTGTTTGCAAGGATAAATTGCTGCCCACCATTACTTTCCAGAACATTGAGAGTGAGTTGAACAAACATCCTTCAAAATTAAAAATTTGTTTAATTGTGGGTTTTGAGCGAATTGAGCTAACTGAAGCAGTGAAAATAATGCAAGAGGCTCGAGGGACAAACACTGGTTCTCCAGAAGCACTGTCGATGGCAAAGTGCTGGCTGGAGACATGCGTAACCTCCCACAAGAGGTGCAAACCAGCTTCCGAGATCCAGCTTCCAACAAGACTTCTCGAGATCAGTGGGGACATCATTCGACTACATCACTCAAATGATCTCAAAACTACTGTACAGTACGTTTCACTGAGCCATTGTTGGGGCAACAACCAATATCTCCTGCTCCTGAAAGAAAACATGAAAGAGATGGAGATTGGGATCCAGCTCAGTCGTCTATCCCAAACCTTCCAAGACGCTATCGCTACAAGCGTGTACTTCGAATGTCGATATATCTGGATTGACACTTTATGCATCATCCAAAACGACACAGACGATTGGCGCCGAGAAGCTGCCAAGATGGGGTCCGTCTACAGCAACGCATATTTCAATATAGCAGCAACTCGAGCAGCCGATGGCTCTCAAGGATGCTTCGTCGAGCGGCACCCTCGGCAAATCTCGCGAGCAATTACGAATGTGATGTACAGCTACGAGCCTCGGGGGGAAAATCGAGTATGCCAATTCCTACCTTCTGATATAAAGGCGTATTGTTTCGAGGGCCCACTAAGCACAAGAGGCTGGGTGTTTCAGGAGAAATTTCTTGCTAAGAGAACACTTCACTTCTCACATTCGCAACTTGCATGGGAGTGTACAGAGATGCAAGCTTGTGAGCAGTGCCCGGAAGGACTTAGTTCATACGTCGTCGGTGACGACGAGGCGGCTTTCACTGGGGCGCCGACGCTCGCTAAGTGGATGA
The DNA here is from genome assembly GCA_900073065.1 of Phialocephala subalpina. NCBI lineage: Eukaryota > Fungi > Ascomycota > Leotiomycetes > Helotiales > Mollisiaceae > Phialocephala > Phialocephala subalpina. Next base: position 1,803,739 of record FJOG01000006.1, on the reverse strand, counting down.
AGGTGGTCCAAGAATATTCAAGCAGGTCATTGACTAAGTGGGACGATAGACTGATCGCAGTCTCGAGCGTGGCCAGACATTTCCATCGATATTTGAAATGCGACTACCTTGGTGGTCTCTGGAGAGACGAATTCGGGCATCAGCTTCTATGGTCAATCGACCACAAAGCTACACAAGAGAGACCGCCTCGAGCTAGCACCAACCAAAAAGGCACTTATGTTGCGCCTTCTTGGTCGTGGGCTTCCGTCCCTGGCTTTTTGGGATGGGGAATCACCTTTGAGACAAAGCTACAACCTTTAGTCAAGCTCATTGAGACACATACAGACCCCGTTGGATCCGATGTCTTTGGTCAACTGAGTAGCGGATTTGTACACTTGCAAGGAACTTTACTATGGGACACTATTCTCTTGCCAGTGAATGGCGTTCTGACAAGATATTCTCTTGATAAGTCTCTGGGGAGTATCACTCTAGACGACGAATCGCTCGACTTGAGCGCCTCGCTCCTCTTGCTCCCAATAGCATTTCGCTATTTGACAGATGTGGGACTGGATGACACAGCCATTGTTCAAGGAATAGCGCTCAAGACAGTATATCGGGGAACGGAACCGCTTTACAACAGAGCTGGGCACTTCAACATCTCAAAGAAATTGTCGCTGGGTGAGACTTTACATACAACACTGATCAAAGCAACGAACGAGGACTCTGGCCTGTTCCATTATGAGCAGGAAATAGAAGTCGGAGATCATAAGGAGTATATAATCACAATTTTTTGATTGCACCTGTAGAGAACAAACATTTCCCCGGCCTCTTTTTCGACTCATGTGACCCTCACTAGGTGCTGACCAAGAAACTATGTACGGTATTAAGGAATGTTGCTAGCTTGTCGCTCCGTTTGCCTGATAAATTATAATTCACTCGGCTCTAGCCTCGATCACTGGTCTTGGTCACCCTGTCAAACACAAGCCCATTCTTGAAGCTGATTCAAGTACTCGTAATAGCCTGAGGATTAGAAAACACCTGCTTCGGATCATACGCCTTCTTAATCTGCGCCAACATAGGATAATGTCCCAGCCAATACTGAGAATGAGCTTGCGCCATCGTCAAAGACGTATCGGCGTAATTGATGTACATGCCGAAGTTTGTTGTCGGCACTGTTCCCCATCATCAGCATCTCACCCCTCAAACCACTCTTTCACTCTTCCCATCAAAGACAAAAACCATGGGGAGGGAAAACATACTAGCATTTTGCATCGAATTAACCCAACCGTTCAAAAAACTAAACCCATTACTCGGATAACTCCCTGAATCAACACGGTCATAGAATTCATACTTCAACAGCGCGTTTCGGTGTGCGTATGAGGTTGCGTTGTCGGCGACTTTTGAGATGGCGGAGGTGGGCCCGCCGTGGAGGTCGATGATTAGGTACCAATCCTTATCTCTTTTTAGTTTGAAGGGAACATTTGGTGAGAGGGAAGGAGAAAGGAGGGGAGACAAACTCGGTTGACGCCACGAGCGGTACTTTGCCAGTAATTCCAGAATGCGGTGAAGCCTGCATCGGTGATTGATACAGTCATCAAACTCTTCGAGAAAAAGGTTTCGTGCTAAAGGTAAACCTTGGTTAGCATATAGCACTCCCAGAAAGAGGTGTGACGGGAGGACATACCACATCATAATCAATCGGCGTACTCAAACTCATATACGCGTAATTACTCAGCCCCGCTATCCAATCCATAGTTTGAACTTGGCCGTAGCTGATCTAGAAAACAGGAAGTCAGCAATTTCTTCCCGAAGGACACTCTAGAAGACTGTTTCGAGAAATTATGAGACTCCTCAAAACAGGAAAGGAATTCCCAGTCAACTCACCCCCAACTTCGTCAAAAGCGGCTGCACCGCACTCTTAAACGCGCTCTGACTCCCATAATAAACCCCCTCCAAATTAAAACTCCCAGGACTGACAAACAACCTCATATTCATCTCCGTCGGCATACTCGTACTATTCGCATAATCCTGCAACGCCTTATGGATACTGGCGGCCTGACTAGCACTTGACGGATTTATCGTATAGCTGAAAACAGTGTTGCCCATTGGTGCAGCGAAAGTTTGGAATTTATATTCGGTGATGATTCCGAAAGAGGCACCGGCGCCGCGGATAGCCCAGAAGAGGTCGGGGTTGGATGTTGTTGAGGCGGTTACGACGGTGGAGTTGGCGAGGACTACGGTTGCTTCGACGAGGTTGTCGAGGGCTAGGCCGTGGGTGTGGGAGATGTAGCCGTAGCCGCCGCCAACGACGTGGCCTGCTACACCGACACTGATCAAATCAATCAGCTCTCAATCCATCCCGCTAGAAGAGAATCAACATACCCAGGACAAGTCCCATGACTAAAAGCTCGTTGTCCTTGAGAATAGAGAGATTGGGCAATATTGCCGAGTCTAGCTCCAGTCCCAATAGCAGCAATCTGCGTCGAGCTATCGACTTTCACACTCGTGAAGTATTTCATGTCGACCATTAGATGTCCATCTTCTCCTCCAAGTCCATGAGAGGCATAACTGTGTCCGCCTCCTTTGGGACTGACCGGGATGCCGAGTTTGGCACCGCAAGCAACGGCTGCTTGAACTTGGTCAACTGTCTTTGGTTGTACGACTGCTGCTGGCGTGAATGGGATCCTGAGATTGAAGGGCTTGATTGCTAAGTTGTAGGCTGATGATCCGGGCAGGACTTGGGGGACGCTGCCTGCGGTCAAGCAGTCACCGATTGCGGTTCTTCGGTCGAGGATAGCATTAGCGCTTGCTGAGAGCAGCAATGCTAAAAGAGTTGTTGCCAACATGTCTAAAAGCAATGATGAAGATCGCTAAGCAAACTTATGGCGGGTTCAAGTCCAAGAAATAACGAAAACTACCACACTGAAACAGGAACAAACATGATCAAGATATGAAAAACGAGAAACAATTGTAGATAGCCATTCGTGCCGACGATGGTCTGATTACACCCACATCAGACGGTTAAGAACGGGGAGGAATGTCAAGAGAATTGCAGAAGTTTGGCTACAGCATCCCGCACCCCTTTAACCAGTACCAATGTACCTACCGTGAACAGCGAATGTGGTGCGCAATGAGCTTTGCCTCAATGAAATCCGAATTCATCCAATCTCTGAGATGGGTGCCCATGAATATATGATCCGAGAGAAATATGGATAATGCAAGAGATGACGATTGTTCGGGTCACGAGTCCCCGCCCCACATCTCCACAAATCTAGGTCCTAGATATGATTAGATCTCCGTGCGATGTTGTATTCATCCCATCGCCCAGTCGTATACATAGCCTCTTAAAGAAAGTCTCGGAACGTTCTATTCAATGGGATCCTTGCGATGCTTTATGTCGTTCATAGCAGTCCGAATTAATCCGCGGCTGCTAAAACGTGCCGCCGTCACCGGCTGACGGACAATTCTGCCTAATAGGTCGGCACCAATATCCGGTACCCAGCAACCATCATGAACTGTTTTCTCCTGAAAAATTCTCTGCGGAATGAATTTGAATCCGGGGTAAAGTATGGGGAACCCGAAAAAAGAATGCGGAGGGAACAAAGAACGTGGAAGAACTCACGCGTCTTCTCGGCGAGGGGATTGTTCTTTTGAGGCTGATATAGGAACTCCGCACATGGAACCAAGGACCCGGCGGGACCATCTTCTAGGATTGATTACCCCAAACGGACACGTTTGTTTGACTTTGAGTTCCGTCCTATGGACTGAAATTCCGTTCCGTTACCCATAAGTATCAGCGCAGCCTGTAGAAATTTCTTCTTGGTGGTAGCAGTGTTCAAACCCACCAATTCATCGCCAGACCATCAATCATGTTGTTCCTCGCCCTGGGTCTAGGGCTGCTGTCCGCGCTGGTGCAAACTGGCAATGCGGCAAACATCTTCGTTTCCCACTACAGTGGTACCATCTACAGTCTGACTTTGACGGGCAGTGGCAGTTCGTACACCTTGACACAGAACAGCACTGTGGCAATTGGAGGCCAGCCGAGCTGGATGACATTCAATTCGACAACAAGAGAGTTGTATGTTTCCGACGAGACAGGTTCTGGCAGCGCTCAAGTCGCCTCCGTCTCAGCTGCGACTAATGGCGGTCTGAAATTGTCCGGGAAAGCCTCAGCTCCTCTGGGCGCCGTAGCGAATGTCCAGTATGGAGGAGGAAACTATCTCGCAAGCGCTCACTAGTAAGGTACATCTCAAGGAAATTCAGATCTGCGCTGACGTACCTGACAGTCAAACTTCGATGATTACAACTCACAAATTGCCCTTGACATCTGGCGCATCGGCCTTCCAGACCTTCACTTTGACGATGAGCGGCAGAGGGCCCAACTCTAGACAAGATGTGCCACATCCACACGAAACAATTGTCGACCCCACGGGAGCGTTCATCTTGGCGCCAGATCTTGGAGCAGATCTCATTCGGATATATAAAATTGATGCCTCCACCGGGAAGCTCACAGCTTGCACTCCGTACACAGACACACCGGGAACTGGTCCTCGCCACGCCACGTTCTGGGGGAAGAATACTCTGTATGTCGGAAACGAGCTTGCGAACTCGGTCCATTCATTTAGCGTATCGTATCCAGCAGGGGGATGTATAACTCTCACAAAGTTGCAAACCTTGACGACGATGCCGGGAGGCAAGTCGGCACCATCCGGAACCAAAGTGGGTGAGGTACATGTCAAGGACAACTTCCTTTATGCATCTAATCGTAGAGATCTTACCTTCTCTCCAAATGACTCAATGGCATCGTTCTCCTTGGACACCTCTGGAACTATGACCTTCCAAGGGCTCACATCATCTGGAGGTACCTATCCTCGAACATTCCAGGTCAATCAAGAAGGCGACTTGGTGGTAATTGGCGATCAGACGACTGCAAATGTGGTTGTGGTCAAGAGAGACGTGTCGACAGGGTTGCTCGGGCCTCAAGTGGCTAGCATGAGGATAGGAAGTGTTGGACAGGCAGAAAACGATAATGGACTGAGCGCGGTGTTGTGGGATGAGTAATTAAAAGTACAGGATAGTGGGAACAATTGACAGAGAAGGATGTAAATAACGATTGGTACAGCCAATCACTGGACGGGCTTGTATATATTAGAGACCTATCGTGATCTCTTTTCCCTCCCCAATACACCTCAGAGCGTAGCTCAAATCTTTCGTGATGAGTTCTACAAGTTTCGAATCCGAGTCTCCATCAAGCCATGTGACGCTGATCGTGAGCGGCCCTCCTGCGACGCTAGCGACATTGAAGCTCATGCTTGGACCTGTACCCATGCCAGACTGCGAGAAGATTGTTCTATCGATTCTCCATTTTGCTCCTGGCACCGCATTATTAATTGTCCCGATGTTAGATACTTCGTAGGTGTCTGATCGGGGCTTGCCCAGTCTGCCTTGGAACATCTGGTGAATACTGGATACGTATGGAAGCATGCCGATGAGGTTGTCATTCGGTAGGCCTGCAAGCTCAGCAGCCATGTCTTTTCGGAAGCTCCTAGCAATGTCCCATATTTCGCCCATGAGCTCTCGCGGGGTGTGTGCGCTTCGAATGCGTGAGAGCACCTCGGGGGAATGCTTCAGGGACAGTGCGGATAGCTGCGTTCCCATGCCTTCATTCAGAGACAGGCCCGTAAGGTGACGCAAAGAGTATGGTGTCACAGAGGAGAAACTCGCAGCTTCAGGTACGTGAGTGGCCAGCGACGTTAGGATCAGGCCATGAAGAAATCCTGTGACAGTTGCTTTCTGCTCTCGGCAGGCAGCTAGAATGGATTCCACAAGGTTCGAGGGTATAGCAATTACTTTAACACGAGACTCGTATCTCTCGATTGGGTCCAGCAGGCAGATGGCGCCGGTGAACGGAGGGGCCGAATCAGGAAAGAGCCATCTTGGTCGGAACTCATTCCAAATCGCCTTGAAAAAGAATATCCAAGAGATCTGAAAGTTGACTGCCTGTTCTACAGCAGGTGCCAGCTCGATGGGCCTGGGGACTTTCAAAATGTGATTTGAAAGTTCGGAACACAGGGAAGACTCGTTCAAAGCTTCGAGCATTGACCGATGGAACACCAGTCCACTGAGTCCATCGGCAAGCGCATGATGAAATGCGAAAACAGCATCGAAAGCAGGGCTTTTCTCGCCTGGCAGCCTTTTCGTAGGGATGATGATGACTTTCCATCCAGGTTGAGAGTCGAGATTGGGCCACAGTTGGCGGTGTTGATATTCAAGCACCCGAACGATTCCATCTTCTTCAGTCAGCTCAGGATCGGGTTTATAATATTTGATGCACGAGGACAGGTCGATAGATTCCAGTTGGATGAAAGCGGGGTCATCCTTGTCCTCGTTGATGATCCCACAACACAAGGCGGGGTGTCTCAGGACTACCTTGGCAACAGCAGTCTCGATGATCGAGAAAAGAAGCTGAATATTGGTGGCATTTGTTCTGTACTTGACGGTATTCGCGACGCATCTGTAGTATCCCAGGTTGTGTCGGGCAGTTGACAAGCGTTCTCTAGATACTGTCAGCAGCGAATGACAGAGCGGTGGACCAACTCACAGGTTGCCAACTGATCTCACGATGTCAAATGATTGGGATATCGAAATATCGCTCATCTTTTAACTTCAACACCACGAGTCGCGTCAAGATGACGCGTAAAACGACTGGACGAAAGTGAGATTGCCAGGCACTGCTTCCATGTTCAAAACATTGCGGTCTTCATCATTGGTATTGGTATCAACACGGAAAGAGCTGAGAATATATGAGAAGGAAGACTTGATAGCGCGCGCAAGGCAGAAAAGAGAAGAGAAGGGTGAAATACGAGGAGGGAACCCACTCGTTCCTGAAGCTCCGGCCGCGTCACGTGTCATCCTTCTTTTCATCCTCACGAGCCAAAAATTCCTTTGTTCTTCCTCCTGGCTGTACCTGTTCCTTCTCGAGTACCAAAGCGACTTAGCGCATCATAAGATGCTTTCCAAGATGTCAAACAAGCAAAGTGGCTTTTGACACAAGAGGATGCCCATTTTGAGGGCCTCCAACATGTTAGTACCCGCATTGACCTCAATAACCCTCCCCTGCACTCCATGAATGCGGCGCAGCTTCACAATGCGCAGGCAACCTCACGATATCTGCGACGAGGAGTCTTCTCTTCCTCCATCCGCCGTCAGGCTGAACCGCCAAGTCATTCACTTCCATCGCGTCGTTCTCTCTGCGCTGTCGTAATGTTTTGTTCGCTCGTTCAGATACAAGTGCTTGTTCTCGTTTTCTGCAGCGTCGTCGTCGCGATTCCGAGAGTTATTCCAGGAGATGGCCGGACGAACCCAGCTCAGGAGCCAATTCCGATTATTCGTGTTCAACCAGCTTCATCTATAGGGCTTGAACAACCACAGTCTTCGAAAGATGTTTCTACTCTTGGGCGCAATGCGACAATCAAGCTGTTCCCGCCATCTCCGGTCGCGTTCCGCCATGCCTTCGCCTTTGGTTGCAAAGAACCCCAATTCAACACCATTACTCTCGCGACCGATGTTTGTCTATCCGGACACTACTACCTGAATCATAATATGTTAATCTCGGAATCGCCTGTCTGCCACGATGGATCAACGCCAACCTTGGCATATTACCCCTCGCGGGGCTGCATGGGGAATACACAATTCGAAAGCACGGCGAAGCCGATCCCTGAATACTGTCTCTGGGGAGGGACCGCTCCGTTGCACTGGTCGATGATATTCCGCTGCGGACCCCATGCTACTTCTGCTCAAGGCGCAGACAAGCACGAAGTCGCTGTCCCGCCGACATCCCTCAAGTCTCTTCCTTACCCTGGTATTTACAAGCCATACGAGGGTCCACATGCTCTTCTGCTATCGCGTTCGGAATGTACAGATCGAGCTGTGGGATGGAATGGAGCGAGACAATACACGGCTCCTGTCGGCACATGCCTGCCAATGGCCGACAGCATAAACATCAAGCAACCAGCCACATGCCCGAATGGTACCAGAGCGCTGTGGGCAAGGTTCGAAAACCCAAACTGTAATGACGGCCAGATTTCCGCCAAGTACGGGCTGGTCGACATTCACGACACTGATCTCGATGTCGAAAAGTGCCTGTTAGCAGACGCATTCGGATCTGGAGACCAAATCCGTAGCATTGCCTTCTGGTGTGACGGCGACATCAGGATCGCTCCGCCACGGTCAAAATTGATGTATGGAAAGTTCATCGAGAGTATAGGTGTGGGAGGCAAGGATCCAGTCTCCAAATCATTAAAGCCAGACACGTGTGTTATGATGAGTGGTATTCGCAAAGTTTACAGCGTCAATATCACTAGGCTTGCCGTTTGTGAGAACGGAACCACTGCTGTTATGGTATTTTACCAAGATCAGTTCTGCAGGAGAAATGATGCAAAACTTCGGACGTTGGATGCTAGCGATTTGAATCAGTGGCTTGGTCTTAATGGTGCGGGAAGCTGGGCACTCCAATGCGATGGCGTCAAAGTAGCTCCTGCAGGGGAGGTATCAACGTATTCTCCACCAACATATTCACCAGCACCACAATTAGGGGAATTCAAACTTTGTCAAGGGTGGAAGAAGACCTGGAATACCTTCGTTAGAGACCCAGGTACGTGTCTTACAAGCTTTACGTATCCTGGAGACACCCATGCGGCGGATATCATTGTTACCCGTGCGCCATCTTGCGCAAATGGAACGAACGCTACCTTGGCCCTTTTCAAAGATGGCATCTGCCAAACCGAGCCAAACGAATTCAGGAATCTAGATGAACATGTCTTAAATCAGTGCCTATCTCTCAACGACGCAAAGAGCTGGGCATTTTGGTGTGATGGAAAGGATGTCGAAAAAGCTGTTCATATCGGTGGGCCCGCGGATTACCACACTCCCTTCACACCAGCACCCGTACCCACAACATCAAATCCAACACTTGAGCCAACTCAAGATTCTACGAAGTCAGCAGTTGTCATTGACAAACACAGTGGCAGGATTCATCGTGTGCAGATCCCAAGCCACAGACCGGGAACGACAGCGGGGGCATTCAGTCGGAATGCATGTACCGCGGACCTTAAACCAACATTCATATTCGCTGAACCAGATAGATGTTTCTCTAAGGTCTCTAATCAACAAATCATGTTCGCCAATCCAGCAATCTGTGCAGATGGAATGAAGGCGAGCATTGCTCTTTTCGGAGATAAATCTTGTGGCACGTCTCCAATTGAGGTCAAGGTCTTCAAGGAACGCGACTTTGCCCGTTGTCTAACCTTGGAGGGAATTGGAAGCTTGGGGTTCTTATGCTCAGGCGTCAAAGCTCTGCTTCCGCGGCCACATATACTCGAACTCCCAGCAAGCATCAACCTCACTCCTCCAAAGAAAGCCGATACCACAGACCCCAAACTAGCACTGTATCAGTCGCCAAACTCATTCCGCTCTGTGGGCAGATTCAGCGAAGACCCGTGCGTAGGCATGAAGAGGACCTTCAAACAGTCACCTCGGGATACCTGTATCACAAGGACGAAGTCACTTGGGCGTAGTATCACCGTCGCAAAACCCGCCATGTGCGCAAATGGAACCAGGGCTATCATAGCATTATACAAAGACAATGCCTGCACTGGACAGCCAGATGAGTTCCGCAATTTCGAAGCAACTCGCTACAGTTCATGCCTTGCTTTCGCAGGCATCGAGAGCTGGGGATTCTGGTGCGATGGTATTACCCCACCCAAGCAAACTGAGACGTCCGAACCCGCAATCATTAGAGTGGAGCCCATCTCATCGAGACCGAAGACCGTTGCCTCAAAACCAGCAGACAACTCCAAAATCGACCTAATCTCCGCCCCCTACCGCTCACCCAACTCCCATCGCTCCCCAGGACTATGGAGCGCATCCTCATGCGTAAAGAATATGCCGACACTTGTCCTCTCATCCCTTCCCGACACATGTAACTCCATCTCCCACCCATTCCAAATCCATTCCGCCGGAATATGTGCCGACGGCTCCCTCGCAGTTGTCGCATTGTATGAAAGTGCCTATTGTGGAGGAACGCCAGACCGATTCGCGATCTTGGACTTCAAGTCGAAAAATCAATGTTTTGAGTTTGAGGGGATGAGAACTTGGAGTTTTTGGTGTGGGGGTCCGGATTTGAAGGATATCCCTAGCCTAATGGAGGTTGGAACCCACGTGCCGGAAGTCAAGCATGGTGCTCCGATGGGACTTACTGTTGCTGTATTCTCAATATGTGTCTTGGTTAGCTTGATCGGAGTATGGATCTGGTTCGGGACAGCGATCGCGAACTTGATGGAAGCACTCTTCCCTTGGCCGGTCAAGTACTCAAGTGTCAAAGCAGATCCTGCTGAGGAGAAAGTCCAAGAGGATTCCAAGGACCCTGAGAAGGAGGCGGCCCTTGATGTATGAGTTTCAAGTTTGAGGCATTCCATTTGTCATATTGTTGGAATAGCGTTGGTGTTCTGGGAAGGGTCATTAGGAAGGAATGAAAAGTCGGACTTTTGAAATTCTCAAATACTAGGATATCTCAAATGCAGTCCCGACATTTTCAAACTGATATTGTCTGTCGCAATCTGCAACCAAACTAGTGATCATCTTGCGCCAAATCCTTGTATGAATGAACGTATATTCCCCTCCTCATAATCATCCTTTCAATCTCCAACATTCCCACCTCTTTCAATTTCTTTTTTTACCCCGCGTTTACCCCACACTCTCAAAC
>FJOG01000006.1:1777502-1792547 GCA_900073065.1 Phialocephala subalpina | reverse complement strand
AGAAGCATCTTTGAAAGTTGACAACGAAACGACAAATAACAGTATTTCGAAAGCCAGACGAGAAAGTACTTACGGCATTATCTCCAGGTCTTGCAAAGAAGATACAAAAGAGGTAGATTTAATCCCCAAGTCGCCACACCCCAAGAGACATTTCGGTCTCTGTACATACCCAACGAGAGCGCCACGTCCTCCATGGCGACTCGCTGCCAGAGCACAGGTGATCATTAACGAAATTGTATTGAGTCGTGAGGTGTCGGGGCTTTATACAAGTCGGAATCAGCTCTTGCGACTTTGAGTCAAGCCTGACGTGTATGTGGAAGGTGGGACTTTCAGACGAGGCTGGAGCCTGATGCGTCTTTGAATCACCTCCCGTATGACTCTTCTCACTTCAAAATCCATGCTAGTACGAAGCGAGGACGATGAATACTTCGACTTCTTGTTGAGAGCTTTTGATGTCGACACGGATGTGGCCACTATCACTGTCATTCTGGTCGAAGAGGATCCTGTTGACGCGGCTTCAAGGAGAGGTGTTGGTAGTTTGGTGTTGCATGGGATGAGTGCAGGAATAATGAGATCGGATGGAGTTGATAGCGAGGGGATATTGATAGGGAATGTGATCTTGATAGTGGACAAAGTTTGGGATAGTTGAATGAGGAATGTGCTTTGTGAGGTCACAATGCAGCCCTTGAAATAAGAACTCAGAATCTTTTCTGCTTCAAGATCCTCAATGAATTGGACAATGTTTCAAGCATGAAACTGGTACTCCTTCCAAGCAGGATCTGGTTTGATTTATGTCAAACAAAAGGAATAAACTGGGAGTTTATATAGCTTCAATGGGTGTGCAATGAGGAGAAACGAGGGCGTGTCATCTTAACACTTTTGCGAATTGCGTAAGATGAACAGTGAGATCATTCACCTCCTAGCTCTAGTTGCCTTTCCTCTTTCCCAAGCGATTATTCTACCAGAAGAGCTGGACAGCTATATAAACCCCTCCACACCGCGTTGGACCTCCTCATTATTCAAACATTCAACATGCTCCCCAAGATTATGGGACAGAGGAAGTGCCACTTTGTGAGCTTGAGATATGTTGCTTTAGAACCTTAGAAGTTTTGAAGAACTTCAAGAGGGAAAATGGATGTAAGGTGGAGTGCTAAGTTGGAAGGAATGAGAGAGGATGAGATGAGTTGACGAGTTAACGGCAAAAAATCGCATCTCAAGTGGAGAAATCAGAGGCATAGCAATTGTACTTGAGATTTCGGAGAGCTCGACGCATGAACTTAGCGGGGTATCGTCGAACCCCGCATTGCCAAGTTCGTAAATGCTAAGCGAGCCAACCCCCCTTTCCGCAAATTCCCATCTCCTCGGCGTTCGGGTTGAGAGACCAATAGCAACTCGTGCTTTAATACAATAGTCCGAGCATTATTCTGACTCCGAATCCTGCCTTCAAATCTCAATTCCATCAGATGGGTTAAACAACAAGTCAGGCTGTTGCCGCCGCCATGCGCTAGTCTCAAGCCTAATTGACGACTGATTTTCTCCCTTGGAGTTTTGGAACCTGTTTAGAAATCTTCTTCTATAGTTGCCCAGAGCTCTCATACATGTTTTGGAAAGAGAAGATATAACGGCAACTTTCTCAACGCAAAAGAGGGCACCGTAAATGTAAATCTTTTTGGCCCTCGGTTTCAACCAACGACAATACTGCTGAATGCTTTCCGCGAAGCTCAGCAGGCAAAGTAAGAGCAGTGCTGAGATTATGGATGCGAATCCAGTGAATTCGATATTCGTGTAGTCCACGTCGTTGAAGAGAAGTAAGGTGGGACTGTCAAAACGCAGTAGTTGGAAATAGGTTGCCCTCGTGTCCAGTAAACTGGTCTCCATCCACGCCCTGACTTGAATGACCCATTGCTCGTGTTGGTCGATTGCTACATCTGAGGGAGAAGTAGACAAGTGACTCCAGGTCGAAATAAGTTTGTTGGATTCAGGCCGCAAATCTCGAAGATAGTCGTTGAGGGATGTCGCATATGATAGATCACTCATAATTACATTATGTGAGTGGTCCCAAAAATTAATTTGCCGTTGATAGTCTGGGCCCCACTCAGTACATGATGCACGAGGCTTATCCACGCATACTTGAAATTGTTCGAAGCAGCCGAGCGCAGTGGCCTCATAGTCAGGGAAATGGAATACATATTCGTTGGACTGGGAGGATTCTATGCGAGAGCCGTTCTGTAGCCCGAATCCATGAGCAGCATAGAGAGGATCGTTGATTTCAGGGAAGTAACCGGCATGCTCAGCCAGAAGCAAAGCAATGAAAACTTGGCCATCGAGCCTCTCGAGCGAAGGATGCAGGGGAAGCTCCATGTTCAATGGGCTCTTTGGACTTGGGAAAATGTCGAGGACGTAGGGAGCTTCCAAGTCCGCTCCCACTCTGTCGAAATCGGCTCTCCCAGACCAATAATCAGAAAATCGATTTGGTCCGTTTTTAGTGTGAAGAAATCTCCCATGAAACCAGCTGCGCCCTCCCGAGAATGGATCTGGATATTCTGGTGGTGCCGGATCTTTTCCAAACCAGATAAGGCTCGAGTTGACTTCTCCCTGATATTTCCTAGTAGGGTCTATAAACGGCTCTGTCTGTATTGGAGCACATGTCGCTCGATGACTGAACTTGTAATCTGGTTCTAAGTTGATCCCAAAGTCAAAAGGTAATAGATTTCTATGCTCCACCTGAATGGGTGAAACAGAGGGCACGCAGACGTTCCCAGGAAAAGGGCAAGGAACATCTCGTGATACTGAAAGTAAAGGGCGGTGATTCAGAAGCGTATTGGCGCCGCCGCATTTCGGATCAACGACTGTGCTATTGAGCCAGCAGTGCTTGAAATAAACATAGGTGAAGTCGCCAGAGGTGAAGAAGTCATCCTTAAATGTATCCCTACCGGTATCGCCTCTAGCCCGCACCACTGGAGTTGCACCATATCCAGTAAGATAGAATGGAAGCAGAGCTCCAAGCGAAGTGAAAATAAGCAAATTTACAATTGAACAGATTCCTAGCCATGGGGATACAGTAATCATCGTGCCCAACCGCCCCCCCTTTCCGATCAGACTTTGGATCGCTTGTAGCTGGGACAGGTTCCATAACGAGAACGAATCTTCTGGATCGTCAAGGTGAAAACGGTGTAAACTTCGAATTAACAGATATCGAGAGAGTATCCACCAGCGAGTTTGCGTGTAGGCAAGAAGGGCACTAAAGAAGGCGAGGACTGCGAGGGCCGGCGCTGCAGAGAGGGTCCAAATCAAGTGGTAGCTCGAAGGTTCATTGTAGTATTTCCAGATCCCAGTATATGGTAGAACGTGTTCGGAAGACATTCTGAGATGGAAAAGTGAAATGTGATGTTGAGGTGGGATGCTGAGATGGGAAGATGAGAGGTGCTAGTTTGTGAGAACGGAAACTAGACGCACAATATTTAGAAAATTTGGCAATCTCGCTGCCGAATTCATCACCGCTTTGGATTTAGGCGTACTCAGCCTCCACACGTTGAGAAAGGCAGAGCTCCAGGGTTTACATTCATGGCCATATCTTTCCCGAGGAGTTTGTTTTTGCGGCAAAACACCGCAACTTAGATATCCTGCTGCTGCATCAGCTCGAGCCCTAGGTAAGGATAGACTTCAATACGTGAAGGGCGCCTCCTCTTCGCACTCCTCGTCAGCAGGAGTATGATAGCCATGGGGAGGATCTTACGATGAAGTTGACCACGAGCTGGGCCGGATGTCATCCACGTGAGGCAGCCTCATCCAAGACGGAAAGCGCTAAGGTAACCCCTGCATCCCTTCTGATGTCGCCCTGACGCCTGTTCCTGCCAAACCGAACCTCAATTCAAAAGATAAAGGCAAGCCATCCCCCAAAACAAAATTCCTCCTCCTCTCCCACCAAAATCTCGCACCTCACGTCGCCCTTCTTCACCGACCCGCGCACCTCTCCAACGCCACAGCTCGCTTGCTCGCCTCACTCTCGCCTTCTGCAGGACGCCTCCCAACGAACGACCAATAACCTGACGATGGATCAGGGCGACGATCAGCTGCCTCTGCCTTGTCAGCCTATCGACCTCGATGACGGCTGGTGGTTGGCCCAAGGTTGGGGCGACACGAGGTGAGTGGCTTTAAAAAAAAAACTAACCTAAAATTAGGGCGATGAGACTTCAGAAATCCGCAATAATTACGCCACAGGAAGACATCGCAGCCAAACCTCAGATATACTCATACCAACTCGAAGAACTTGTCTGGTTGAACGACACCGACCAGAATAACCTCTTACCTTCTGTGGCACAGAATCAATGGATGCCAGCTTTTTCCAGCCACGAGTCTCCTCCCATTTGGCGTTCCGATGAGGCTCAACAGAACCTGGCTAGTTGGGACCTTCCAGGACAAGCAACTTCATCCCCTGCAGTCGGTTTCGGTCCCCTGCATGAGGAAAGTCAAGAGAATGGCTACGAAGGCCAAACCCCCTATCCCTTCCTTGGAGAGCATCTAGATGTGGCAGTCCCCCAAATTGGCGACCAGAGCTTTGGTTGCATACCAGAGATGGCACAGGCACAGTCCGGTCTTGCTGACTCCATTCTCGGAGCACACTTCAGTTCAATGACTTCGGTAGACACACCATCTTCAGCTGTGCTAGACAGAATACAGCAAAACCCTGCTTCTAGCAAGCGAGAGTCATCAAAAAAACCCAAAATCAAGAAGCCCAGAATCTCTTGTACCTACCCGGCTTGCAAGCTAACATTTCCTCGACCGTATGAACTTCAACGACACCTAGACAACTTCCACAAGCGAATAATCATCCCATGCATTGTGTACGGATGCAATCGCATAGCCAGACCAGTGCCAAGAGCGGACAAATTCCGAGAGCATATGAGAAAGCATGCAAATGCTCATACATTTGTGTGCGCCGTCGAAGGTTGCCCAGCGGGACCGTTTGATCGCGACCAGCTGTGCCAACACTTGAACACCACGCACAATATGACTTCATACGGCGAAGAAGTCGTTGTGAAGGAAAGGCTGCGTGGGATCTCCTTAAGAATGACACCACAAGAGGATGGATCGAGATTTGTAGAGGACTGGGTGAACTGCCCACTTTCCTTCCTTGGATGTACCTTTCGGGCCATTCATCTCGACGCTTTCTCATGGCACCATTTCATTCACGAAGCTCATATCAAGACACACGATCTCTCCGAACGGTCTAAAGGATATGAAGCAATTAGGGAAAGTGGTTTTGATTTTCATGGTGTAGCAAGGGGCGTCGCAACATGTCCTATATGCCAGAAGCTTGTGTGCAAGGAGGACAATTATTTAGGGATGTTCCTTATACACCTGGAAAAGCACACGAAAGAGCAGCGCAATCCACACATCGTGGAACTTTGGGAATGTATCCGCCCGTTCTCTTTTTACAGAGCCTGGCATCAGGTCCCAATGATACAAAACGAATATCAAGAAGCGACTGGCGTGTCCACCCTCAAGGAAAATTAGAGAGGACAAGTCTCAAACGGCTACCACCGTTATCTGATACTTCGAGAGCTGGCAAGGCATGCGGCTTCTGCTGGCAGACACTGATGTTCCGGTGTGGGTGATGTTGAGATCTTCTGAACTGCTTCCGTTTCCTATTATGTGGAGGTCTGGTCTTGTTTTCTCCTCCGTCTCCCCCTTTATGGTTTGCTTTGCTTTTTTTGGATGGATGTAGAGTGTTGTAGTGGAGGAATCGACGGGGGTTCTGGGGGCTGTTTCCATTTTCGATCGATGTTTCCTTTTGACTTGACTCTTTCTTTCCTTCCAAATTCTTTCAAATGGATTTTTTGGTTGCAAAAAGACTTCTCAACAAGTCACAAAATGGCGGCAGCGATGGACACCTCAACGTGTTCGACCGGATGGATGTGATGGATATTTCTTCCTTTCTATGTATTTCCTTGCGTCATTCTTTGGGCGGTTTCGTCTTATTATGTGGACTTCCAACAAGTCGCGATCTCCTCGACAGAAAAAGACCCTTCAACAGTCTACATGTCAATGGAGGATGAAAAGTTCTTGATTTGATCTTTGTAGTTATTTCGTGCCTCGAGTTATTTTAGCACTTTAAGAAAATGCCTTTCCTCATCTCGCCTTCGCGAACCTCGAACATGACCTGTATGCCTACGAACAGGACCGATGATGCCGTGACCAAGAATACCAGTCCTGAAATTTGTTAGCTCCTTCCTTCCTCAAACACAATGTGGGAGAAGACGAACCAGAATAATCCTTGAAAATGCCATGAATGATACTCTTCAACCCATCAACACCAACCGCAAACCCAACCAAATTAGCAATCATCATCATCATCAAATTGCCTACCACCCCCACCCCACATATTACCCTATAAGCAGTAAGATGATTCTCCCATTTCTTCCTCGGGAACAACATCCCCGCAATAACCTCCGGCATCATAAACAACACAATCAACCATCCCCAGATCAACAAGTTGAGACTGATATCATGCCAGAGGGCGACGAATGTGAAAACCAAGGCGAAGTTGCGCGCAGTTCGTACTTTGCCGATCCAGTCGCGGTAATCGGCGCCGCCGAGAGGGATGTAGAGGTACCGGATTAGCCAGCGGTTGAAGGATTTGTGCCAGGCGCGCCAGAAGCGGACGGTGGAGGGGTTGTCGGAGAGGCAGCGGATCATGTTTTCTGGGGGGTCGATACCGTCTACCAGTGACCAGAGACGGAAAAATCGCCAAGGTAACAAGAGTTTCAGCCAAAGGACGTGAAGATTGAAGTATGAGAGGAGAGAGAGTTGGGCGGGTGTGTAGTCCGACCAATTCGGGTTGCCTTTCGAGATTGCGACGCAGTAGTCGAAGTGTAGGAGGAGTTCCATGGCTAGGAGACATAGGAGGAATCTGATGCCGTATTTGATTGTGCGGGATTTCTCGATGCTGGCTGGTGCGTATTTGAGTTGGGAGATGTAGTCGTTGAAAGTTATGATGGGACCTGTGAGGTAGAGAGGTGCGTAGATGGCGTATGCGATGTAGTTGCGGAAATTGTAGTCTTTGGCACTGGCTGGGTTGGAGATCCGGTCTCGTTCGGAGAGGTTGGCGGGGTCGAGTTGCTTCTTCTTGGGGGCATTAGTATTGGATCTACTGGCAAGCAATTCTCCAGGACTAACCTCGATTGGACTTCCACTTCTCCTGTTGAGACTCCAGTAATAATCCAGATTGAAGCTGATCAGTCTCAATACTGTGAGATTGAATAAGACTTCCCATCTGGACATGATACCGCCATAGCTATCAAGCCATCCACCCCACGCATGCCATGCAGACCCAACCGCTCCGGGTTCAACAGGAGAGAAATATTGAGCCATCTTGGCAAACTTGTATCCTACAGTGAGCTCATTCGCGAACAATGTCGAGATATTGAAAATCCATGTCGCCCAAGGAACCCAGTTTCTTGGAAAACGAGTCGCAACGCAGAAGTTGGCGTATAGAATGATGAGAATCTTGAATGCAGAGAATCCGTGGAGGGCAGCCAGGAATATCAAGGCAAATCCAAAATCAAATGACGCCCGCACCTCCAACCTTGCTTCTGCGTCCGCTACTGATACGTATGTAGAATTGCCATTTGGCTTGGGAGAATTGCTTCGAGTGGGAGGGGCTCGTAGATATTCGTAGATTCTTCGAAGGATAGGGTGGAAGGTGAGGAGAACGGCGAGGTAGGGGATATTGCCACGGAAATCATGGTATTGGTGGTCGGAAACATCCTGCTATCATTTAGTACTCGCAGACTCCCAAACTCTTGCTATATGCTCAACGTACGATTTTCCGGCCTGGTACCCAGCCGGGAGATAATAGGTGTTCGTATTTGTGATAATTTGGGTCAGACGCTGGAGCCGTCAGTGGTCATTTTCGAGGCAGAGGATTGAATTTGTACTGACGTCTAGATACATCGTACGCCACCCAGAACATATATGGTACAGTGATTATAAAAACGAAGTAATAAAAGTAAAATTCTGGTGTTTTCCATTTCGAAGGTTGGGCAATGGGTCTGCCGCTGTAATCTGTCTTCACTCCAGCCCCTGGAACTGAATCATCCCTCTTGGAATGTGCATTTGGAGCATCATTGCGGGCATCGATGACAGCTCGGTATGGGGTCGCAGAAGAGCTCACAAATCGAGTATCAATCGTATCGAGAGCGTAGATGCTCCTGACATAGGAGAAGATGCTCATTGCTGGAACATGAAGCCGGTGTTGACTCGAGCAACACAAAGAAAAGCCAGGCTCTGGAAGGACGGTAGGAAGATTATTCGAGGAGTAAGGAACGTCGGGGAGAGTCAAAAATGTCTCCTTTTAAAGCTCGTGTTGTCTATTGCTTCGTGTCCACGGAGGCTCGCAGATTGGCAGATTCCCGGTCGCGTTCATAAATTCCTTAGCGCGGAACCCCTAAGTTAAAAATAGCCTCGGCTCGTAATCTAACCCCACTTCATCCAACCTTCACTTAAATCATTAATCTGTCCGTACACCTATCCATTCAAGCTGAATCCTAGATATTTAGCTTCAAGATGCAAGCAGTCTTCAGGCCGACAACATGTGCCGAGATCCCCGAGAAGTACGCTCGGGGAGGAGACCGAAGGGCATGGCGAGGAACTGAGGTTTTCACCTAATTCACAAGGAGCATTGCTTTGGCAGTGCGAGTCTTTTGAACGTGTTATCTGTTTACAAAGATTGAGAATGGCGATCTACAATCCTAAAAGACGTCACGTGTAGCTAATGGTAGTTCCCGATCTGCACTATAAGATAGTTCTATCGCCGTTGATGTCATTATCTCCAACGACATCTCATCCATCACATCTGTATCAGAATGCTCAAGCTCATCAGCGCCACCCCTTCTCCATATGCGAGGAAAGTCCGCATTGTTCTTGCAGAGAAAGGCATCCCATTCGAGCTCATCACCGAAGTGCCTTGGAACAGCATGACAAAGACCCCGCTGCACAACCCACTCGAGAAGCTTCCTGTACTCATCCTCGAAGATGGCTCTTCAGTCTATGAGTCCCACTACATCCTAGAGTATATCGAAGCCAAATTTCCTGAGAAGCCATTGCTTTCCGAGGATATCGATGAGAGGCTGTTTGCTAAGAAAGTGGAGGTTGTGGCTGACGGCATGTGCGATGCTCTCGTTCTTAGCTTCTTTGAGAATCAGCGTGATCAGCCAAGTGAGGAATGGAAGACTCGTCCGATGAGGAAGGTTGATGGTGGTTTCGAAGCCTTGGCTGAGTGGGTTGGCGACAAACACTTCATTGTTGGAGGCAAATTTGGCTTGGCGGATGTTGCTGCTGGAAGCGTTTGTGGTTACTGCGATGTCAGATTTGCTGAGTATCCTTGGAGAAAGACGTATCCGAAGCTTGCCAAATATGTGGACAAACTGGCTGCGAGGCAATCGTTCAAGGACACTGTGCCAGCTGGTCAGAAGATCTCAGATAAGATTGTTTGAAGCATGCGTACGGAATGGTGGGCGCAGTCACGAGGTCGTAGATTGAACTTTTGTGTTGCTTTAGGGTTATCGCTCTGTTGGTTCCAGCGTTGTCCGAGTAGATTCCAATGATTATTTGCTTACGGCACATCATCGTTTTCGTCGTGCGTTTGTCGAAAGAGATCTAAGACCATCTGAGGCGGACCTTGAGTGGGAGTCGTCGGTCCCATCTTCGGTATGTGATTGTGTGGGTCCACTCTCCCGTGACTATCACACAACACTCTGTATGGGATGCGAGGTCGCGCAAAGTTGTCTTACTTTTTTGTTCTGTCAATACCAACACCAGGCGTTGCGAATACTCGTCCTTGCCTGATCATCTTCCGCTGTCATGGCCGGCGAGCCGTTGCCATCCTCTTTAGAGGAGCAGCTTGCAGACATGGGAATCGCTGACTCCACACATGCGCACATCGAACAAACCCAAGGTCTTCATCATATTCCAGGCAAGTTACAAGACTTCTGCGGTTCACAATGTCACCTTTAGCTAATATATATCTATCTACAAGACCATCAAGAATCACAAAAAGATAACCAGCCGCTCCCTTCCGATACCACCGCATCTGAGATTACTACCGTTGCGAACCCTTCCATTCCCGGGCAGATGTCCTTCCGAGAGTGGCGATACGGGCCGTTCTGCGAACCAGATTCCAAATGGAGAGTGTTTGACGAAGGTGACAGCATAATCTCTCCACGAGCTGCGTTGGGAATTAGACTGACAGCTCCAGAACACTGGGAGGTCGTTCCTCAGGGAATGATGGCCTCTGGAAAGTACTACAATGGTGTTGAGGAGGAGATGGATGGCCGGGCAGGTAGGATCAATTGGCCGAAGCGAATTCAACGTCCAGCTACCTTCCGCCTGTTCGGTGACCTTCCAACCGAGCTGCGATTGAAGATATGGAAATACACATTGCCGAAACCAAGAGTCGTCCAGTTCTCGATGGAAGGTCAACAAGTCAACAACGCGCCTCAGTATGATATTCCTCCTCGCGACTTCATCTACGGCAAAGGGCCGCCTGGTGCACAACATCTCTTTACTTGTCACGAGTCGTCACTTGTATTCAAAGAGCATTACCATCGCATCAAAATCAGCAACACCGAGGAGGTCCAAGACACGGAACCGGATCATTACACACAGTGGATCGATGGAGCCCGAGATACTCTGGTCATTAGCATGAGAGTTTTCAGCAACTTGACCTTGAGCGCGCATGGATCGATCTCTCTCGAATTCAGAATCTTGGATTGTCTGAAGTGGATCCCCTCGATGAATCACAGTCCCCATGGACTTTCGCTCAAGCAGTATGCCCTCGGTTAAAGACCTTCCACATAGTGATCGGAGAGCCGGGCGTGGCACAGCTAATGACTAATACACGCCTGAACCTTGTGCCAGGGGATGATCTCAGGAATCTCGAAGTGGGCTGGATGGAGACATATACCTGGGCTTCTGCGAGCGAAGAAGAAATCATACCTTGCATTCTTGCTGCCACCGAAGTTCACGACCGATTCAATCGTCTAATCGAGGAAGGTAATGATCATTTAAAGGGTTTCGACTACCAAGTTTCACTGCTCGCTGCCGAGTACACGAAGTCGAACATCGGTAATTGGTGGTACGTGGACGAGATTCCAGTAGCGCCCAAGCCCAGATTACCTTATGATGTTCGCCTCTGGGTCTGAAAGCCTCTTTGCCCTGCTGCGGGCGCAATGTAGCCTGCAAGTCCGATACTTTCAACTTCATGGTCAAGTATAGGCGGGGCGGGGCTCTTTATTCTCAATACGATGGTATCAAGGAGCTCTTTGAAGAGGGCGAGATGTACAACGATGGAGGACCCAAGGACATTTCGCCTTACTACAGAGATGATTTTGACTACGACGGCGACGAGTATTATGGGGTTGAGTTTGCAGTGCCGGAGGATTTGGGGTTTTAGATACATGGTATTCGTTTTGAGGGAGGGAGCTTGAGCTGTGGTTGCGGAAGAGACATGTTTGGACTCTTCTCGGTGCGTATTCGAGGTCAGCATCGCCTTTCTTTTAGCTAACCAAATGACCGCGGTTGCGGAGCATATTGAGGTCTATCTCAAAATGTGAACCTGTTTGGCCTCGGCATTGGTGTCCTTCAACCGTGAACTATGTGTTTGTCCTTAGGTCTCTCCACATATACTTCAACCTCGTGCAGCCACCAAGTGACAAATGTCCTGATAACCTCGTCTGATCTAATCATTTGATCTGCCTTAATTCTGAGTAGACTATGAACAAGCAATCATGGCCTCTGCGAGCGTATATGAGGTCGAAGATCAAGCTGATCAGCAATACTATTTGACCTGGGAAACCTCACCAATTCTCTTGTAAATTAAAATGTTTCAAAGTAAGTCAGTACGTGACCTTTGATATGGGAGAAAAGCTAACCTTCTTCAGATACTTCCATCTGGAATCGGTCCTCACCACGCGCAGTCCCAGAGTGGATTAGCTTCACTGTTCCCGTCGCCGCAGGCGCTAGCCCTCGAGATATAAATCGCAACTTCCTAAACAACACTTGAACTGTTCCCTGTCGCAACAGCTACCAATACTCTGCCTCCTTACTCCCCGACAAGGATGGCAATCATAGCTATGGCTGCTACTGAGGATCATGCGGAATTGTCTACGCATGGCGGACTTCAACAAGACGAAGAAATTATGCATATCGACACTGACAGAACTAGCAGTAGTGATCTTGGCCAAGCTGGTGAGTCAACCATCCCATTAGAAATTTCGTGTGTGTGCATATGATACTAATCCAGAACTCTGACATTCTTCTAGACCATACTTTCGAAACCGCCATTACGAATACAGAGCTCGTATTTCGCACCATGGTAGACTCGGAAGACCACGCCTCTGACTTAATTGGTGAGGAAGGTTCCTCGGCGACGACTTCTACTATATCGGGAGAACCGGAAAGCGATCTGTGGAACACTCGATCATCTTGGGGTCATGGGAGTCATTGGAGAGCATTCAATGATGGTATGTACCTCTTTTTCACGCTTTCTGGGAGCACTGACTCACTTCAAAGAACACTGGGATGTGGTCCCTGAGCGAATGGTATCATTGGCAAGCGGCGGCATTGCGCCTGACGGACACGATCGCCTTGCGGAAACACCGCCATGGACGATCAAAATGAGGAACACCACTTTCACGTGCTTCGGTGCCATTCCCATCGACCTGAGACTCAAAGTCTGGCGATATGCCTTGCCAAAGTCACGAGTTCTTTATTATGGTGCTTGTTGTGGCATTTTGCCTTCGCGACCTCGATCCACATCACATAGCAATAACATGAGGACTTCCGATATCTTCCACTCTTGTGTGACTCGGAAAATAATCGATCATCTCCATTCATTCATGTATGAAAGACCGCATAGTTGAGGCAAGCAACGCAGAAAATAGCACAGCAAATTTCCCAGCCCAAGAACACCACAAACAGCACCCGAATTGTCCCACCGCAAGATAACAACCTAGGATTCTCGATTGGCAGCCTCAACCTGCTCGCGCCAACTCATGGCAGAGTTGTTGTGGCCAGCACGGGGAGGGAGTACCCCGACCAGCATCGTATTGTTGGCGGAGGGAGGGTCGGAGGGGACTTGGTGTGCCTCGATGGCACGGAGGTAGTCGCGCTCGACGCGGCGACGGACACTCTCGGACTTTGACTTGCGCTTGCGCTTGCCGTCGATAGAGTAAGGTGAATAAAGAACCACTGGAGAATGGTCTATTAGCTCAGGGACATTGTGATGGGTTGGAAAGTCTATAAAGACTTACTCTTGGCCTTGAGGGCGCGCTCGATGCCAGCTTCCTTGGTGCGAGGATCGACATCCAGATCCTTATAGTAATTGGCCCGGAAATTGATAGCGATGACGGAGAGAGAGGCAGAAGGCTAACTGGGAGGGGCAGGAGCGGGTTGGGAGGGCTATGGACAATCATTAGCGACGAGGACTTCAAGAAGGAATCTATCATCGAGGAGAGATCGGAACTTACAAGCTTGACCTTGATGCGGGGGTGGCGGCCCGCAAGAATGTCGTCCCTAAACTTCACGATCTTCTCATACTCCGCAATTTCCTCCAGTTTCTTTGGGGTGAGGGGGACGGCGGCGGCGGAGACCGATTCAGCAGACATTTTGATTGTTTGCGCAATGGTGGGAGATTAAGAGGATTGGATGAATAAGTCAATTTTGCGGCGAAGCAACACAAGATGGGATGAGTTTGGATGATGCGACAAGAAGAGCTCGAGAATTTGGGAGATCGGTTTGTTGTTGTGGGCGAGGCTGCGACCCACGCTAGGCTAAGCGAGCCTTCCCCCTATTGTCCCCTTTCAAGTTAGACATTGACATAATATGTTCATGACAGCTGAGCGACTCCGCAAGTTTTCGAATCCATGACCTTATTGATAACCACAGAGAGACATATTACAAGTGCCACAATAGTTGCGGACAATCTTAATGCTTGAAAGTTGAAACAATGCCACAAGTCACGTGCTTGGCAGCTGATATTGCAGATGCTTTGGTACATCAGAAAGAACGGCGATCACAGAATGTTGAAGGATCAATCGAATAAGATCAGAACTTATGACAGGGAAAAAAAATGCTCATGGCAAGTCCATGATCTGTTGTGAGGCACAGACAGGCATATCCTTTTCTAGCAGAACAAACAGATACATAGGCCTTCAAATGATGTGAAGGAGCTCTCCCGACTTCGACCTCGCTTAGCTAAGGCGCTAGCGAAAATAATCGAGAGCTAGAAACGAAAAAAATCAAGTGAACGCGCTACAATGTTGAAGCTACCATCGACTCAAGGGCAGGGGGAAAAAACCGTCAAAAAAAAAGATCCTCTTCTCGGCACTTATCCACTCGTGGCGGCGTGCCGACGACATTTTAACGCCATTATCACTATGGACGTTCCTACAAGAATCCTACTACCGCGGTAGTCGTTCTAACTGTAGTTGCCAAAATAATGCTTATTTAAATCTATACGACCTTCAGCGGAAACAACCTCAACTCTTGGCGGATCTACAATTTTCGAACTTGAGGCTTTGACTGTCAACAGCCAACCATGCGTGAGCATATTTGACATTTCTGATCGGCGAATACGCGATTTGTTTACGAGTAATTAATAGATACCATCGTCCATTGCTATGGGGATTTGCTTTGGGCAGCGTCAACACAACGGCGGGGAGATGCACTGATGCCGAAGGCAAGCATCCTCGATGCATCGTACATGATCTTCCAACATGTGAAATGCCTAGAAGGTATATATGCTTTGTTTATACTATATCCGTCCGTGCGAGATGTCAAACCAGGGCTCAATATGAAAGTCACTCCCCCGTTCGACTCGCTAGGCCGGCATCAGAACATCAAGCTAAACGCAGAAAGCCTAAGGAATACGGAGTAGCACTTGATCTTCCATTCTAAAAGAAAAACTGATCATCACAACGGTATTACGAAATGGTCGAGCAAGTTCTGTTGGTGTTGGCAATCCCAGTGAGCAGAGAGTGGTCC
>FJOG01000006.1:1749528-1776975 GCA_900073065.1 Phialocephala subalpina | reverse complement strand
GATTTAACAGTTCATCTACACGGGCATGAGCTAATGCATCGCAGTGTATTCCCCGAAAGCTGTCTTCGTCTCTTGGCAAATCCTCTGTTTTTTGGTACCTTCGTTACTTCAGCAGTGTCCTCGTAACCTTATTCGCAGATTACACCTTTCTGGCGCTGCTTTATGTACTATCTGAATCCCTACACGCACTTCTTTGATAGCGTCATGATGTTCGGGATGTTCGTAAAGTGCAAAGTTATCGAGACGCCTTGTTCGATACGCCACGAAGCCAGACTTGTGCTCGGCACCTTTTCGAGTACATATCGTCTGGAGGGCAGGGATCTCGCACGTTTCTCCAGGATTCAGACGCTATGTACTCGTCTATAATGTCTTCGTTCGTGTCTTCAAGCTCCGTGGTCAGCTCGTCCCTGGTTTCAAGCCCAGGCGTTGTCTCCAGCTCCCTGGTCAGCTCTACCATGCTTTCAAGCTCTATGGCATCAAGCTCCAGCATCGCTTCAAGCTCTCTCATCGGCAGCTCAAGCCTTGTCTCAAGCTCTATCGTATCAAGCTCAAGTAGGATCTCTAGCTCCATGGTCTCAAGCTCTTCCTTTGTCAGCTCCAGCCTTGTGTCAAGCTCCAGCATCGAATCAAGCTCCCTAGTTTCAAGCTCTGCGGTCAGCTCTGTGTCTTCAAGCGTCTTAGCTTCAAGCACTCTGCCATCAAGCACTCTGCCATCAAGCTCTCTAGTTTTAAGCTCCCTAGTATCCTCTTCGGTTCACCACCATCACGCTCCCATCCAGCTCTTTGGTGTCAAGCAGCCTCGCATCAAGCTCTCTGGTCAGCTCCAGTGTGGTGTCAAGCCAGACTGTTGCCTCTTCCAGCAGCTTTGCCAGCCAGACCAGCCTCGCCAGCTCCAGCTTGGTTTGATGCCAGACTATCGAATCAAGCTCTGTCATCAGCTCAGCCGCTGTTTCAACCTCGCCAATGGTATCAAGCAGCATGGTCAGCTCTAGCATCGTTTATTTAAGGGCCAGAACTACGGAGCTTAGGGTGAGTATGGGGAGTTTTTAATATTGCTACTTGCTTATTTTGCATTGAGTGTCTGACTGTGTGCCTTGCTTCTTTTTGGAACAAGAGAGTATGGAGGGCGTGGTTTTTGTATTACTGCCGGATGAGGGTTATGGATTGTATGGCTAATGAAAAGCTCTTAGAGGCTATGAGTGGGAATCAATCTCAAAGTTTCTAGCTATGAATTTGCAAAAGTGGTGCATTGCTACAGGAAAGATGTTTGCAACTATACTACACTGAGACCACATGACTATCTGTCCTACTCGAAGGTTGCTATAGCAGCATAACACGGTTGAATGGAAGAGAGCGGATACTAGTTGATAGATTCAAGCAACTATGCTCTCGTCACACCCAAGAACATCTTGACAGTCTCCCAACGCCTGATGAGCAAGAAACGAGATACCACCAGAAAGCAAACTCCAATAGCAAGAGAGAGAACAGAAAATACCAGTGGTTTCCACCATATGTATGTCAGCGGATTACTGCCTAGCAAGGCACCCTGAATTGGCGACGAGATGAGGGTGGCGATCCCAATGAAGAAGAATCCAATTCCCATACGGTGTCCTATCTCAAGCACTGTGGCAGACAGTTTGCTGTAGATGGGCCCCATCATCGATTGGAATCCAGCTGCCATGAAGCCATAAAGAAAGGAGACAGCCACTGCTCCACCATCTGTTGTTGCACCGAAGATGCTTGCTTGGAGACCAGCGCTCACGATTGTGGAGATGATAACAATGTTGAATACCCCGACATAGTCAGCCATACCAGCCATGATTGGAGACCCCACAGCAGAGCCCGCAAAGGTGATTGGTAAAAGGTAGAACTGTAGGTTGGGGGAGATTTGGCCTTCGAGGGTAGCATACGATGTAATATATGCATATGGAAACCCAGTGCCCATCTGAATGAAGAAACATCCAAGTGTAGTGACAATGAATGCGAGATCGAAGAATTGTCGATAGTTGATCCCGCGGAGTTGGGCTGGAGGTGTGTCTTCTAGGATATCTTCGTTGATGAGCACCATATTGAGATGTGCCTTGCCAGACATGTCGCGTGTAGAGAGGCGTGGTTTGAGGCAGAGATTAGCGATTGTGAGGATTCCCAACATTACGAAAGCGCCAACTCGTACGCCCCAGCCGAAGCCCAGTCGAGCGATAGTATTGTTCATAATGATAGGAAAGATAACGCCGCCGGTCGAAGCTCCCATCATTACTATGCCCATTGCCAGCGACCGGCGACGCTCGAAGTACTGACTGACAATTGCGAGAGCTGGCTGATAAAGGATTCCTGTTGCAAGACCCATGCCGAGGCCCTGTGCCAACCAGACTTGCCAGAACTTGGTGCACAATGAGAGCATCATGAAGCAAAAGACATGGAGGAAGGAGCCGACGAAAATGAGTTGTCGGAACCAGCCGTCATCGTACAATTTGCCAACGAGTAGACCAATGGTAGAATGGATGAACGCGGCTGCAGAGCCAACCCAAGCGATGTTCGAGACAGATTCGTCCTTGAGAAAGTGACTGGAATAGTAAGTGATGAAGACACCGAAGCTATATTCCTAATGCGCATGCACCGTCAGCTTAGCACAAACGAAATTCTGTCCTCGAGTCCCACTTACTACACCACCGACAAATAAGCATAAGAAAGCGCCGGCTACGGCCATCCAAGCACGAGTGCCTCCCTCAGGGAAGTCCAATATCATAGGATCCTGACTCTGACCCTTGAACTCGTCCATATTTGCATTTTCCACTTCTTCGACCTGAGCACCTCGACCCTTGGCTGGCGTGATTGAGGATCCCATGATGCTGGAGATATAGAAGGGCCGTAGATCTTCCAATAATTGAGAATCAAAAATGTATACAAGCGTAGGATGTATGTTGACTGCACGGTGTATTTCATAAGAAAGTTGCGTTGAGAGATAACTTCCATATCTTCAATTCCACGGAAGCGAAAGGAGTGGCAACTATTGGTCGATATTCCTGGTATTGGCCACCCATTCGCTTGCAACTAGTACAAACCTTGGCACAGTCACATCCGGGGCCCAACCTCCCGGCCCGTGCTTGGTGGGTGCTCCACGGAATCTATATGGTCCATTCACCTGACCAATCGGTCGACTTGATGAGCTGAACGGACCACTTGCCTCATGGACATTACTTTCGCACATTGATTACTTTGTTCTTGATATCCTGTTACTGTCATTTGCAGAGTTATTTCGAAAATGAGAGCAGCTATTCTAACGCGTCAGGGTGATCCCTCAGTTCTCCGGATGCAGGATGATTATCCAGTTCCAAAGGTTGGTCCAGGGCATGAAGTTTTGATCAGGGTCAAAGCAATCGGTGAGCACTGCCTCTCAATCCTAGCGTCAGCACCTTCAATATTAACATGCGTCTAGCAATCAGCTCTGCCGACATCATGACTCGCCAAGGCTTCACGGCTGGCCCAGTCATAATACCACCAAAAATTATCGGCTCGGAATGTGTTGGTATTATTGAGGCGGTATCGACTGATTTGGAGAGGCAAGATGATCAAGCAACTGAGACACGTACCGGCC
Organism: Phialocephala subalpina; assembly: GCA_900073065.1. Lineage (NCBI taxonomy): Eukaryota > Fungi > Ascomycota > Leotiomycetes > Helotiales > Mollisiaceae > Phialocephala > Phialocephala subalpina. The sequence goes on along the minus strand of FJOG01000006.1, from coordinate 1,773,380 downwards.
CGGACGGGGCCAAGTACAAAGAGGGCGACGTCGTTGTTGCACTTATGGCGGGTATGGGACGTGCCTTTGATGGCTGCTACTCTGGTATGTAGTGAAATTTTGATGACCTCCACCATTTTTATACTCAGGTCTTCTAATTACTTGCCTGTTTCCACGCACAGAATTTGTGGCCCTTCCTCCCGCGTGCCTGTCGGCACCCCTCTCAATGATCGATGCATCATCTCTCTCACTTGTGGCAAATGGTTCTTCTCCTCTCACATGGGCTCGTCTTGCATCGATACCCGGACCATTCCTGACCGCATACGGTATCCTTACGACATCGTTGCAGATACATTCTACTGATACCTTGCTTGTGCAAGGTGGTTCGTCAGCAGTCGGAATGGCTGTTGCAACATTGGCCAAGAATATCTACGGCCTGAAGAAGATTGTCGGGACCACGAGAAAGCAGGAGAAGGTGCAGAAAATGAAAGAGGGAGGATATGATAAAGTCATTGTCCTTCCCTCAGAGCAGTCTAGTTCATGTGGTACAGCGGGCCTTTCGGAAATGATAAAGAAGGAGGGAGATGAACCATCGGGATTTACTGCAATAGTGGAACTTGTAGGTGCAACCAATGTGCCTGTTTCTCTTTCATGTGCAGAGCTTTCAGGTGGCTCGCGGGTTTGCATGGCTGGTATGTTGGCAGGAGCATACCATTTCCAGCAGCCTTTCAGCCCTATGGGAATTGTAAGTGTCAAATATTTAAATTTTACCATTAGGTCCTCGTTGAGAGCATGGCTAATGGGAGGCCGCAAGCCACCGGGAGTGTTCCTGACAGGATATAGCAGCTCAGTAAGTGTTCATTCATACTCAGTCTCCTGGCATCCAGTTGGATGTATTACCACGAGAATACTGACTTTGGGAATTAGTTCCCAAAGCATCTTCGGCCACTTTCCAGTCTAGTCAAGGCAGCTATTGCCGGACAGATCAACCCTAAACCGGATAAAGTATTTAAATTTGAGAAAATAGTGAAAGCACATGAGTACTGCGAGAGCGGAGCTGTGAGTCTCTGAGCTAATGTTCTATTCCCTGTTCCGTTTTAAGACGAAGGTCACGAACAAAAACTGACGCTCTAGCTATCTACCATCATAGACATGCGGAAAGGTTATTTGCATCCTAGACTAGTATTTGTACTGTACTTTAAAATAGAAATCTACATTGCGTTGCATTCATTTCCCAATGGATATTTTGATTGTTCTCGATGAAATTTGTGAGATGCGAGAGGCTAGTCCGGAAGAGTTTCGATCCACGGAAACCATTTTGTGTGGGGAGGCGGTGCTGAGTCCACGGGGGAAAATTAGAATCCCAAAGCACCCCGTCTCGACGGAAAGAAAGGAAGGACGAGGGGAAACATATTAGATACTTAAGGGGATATCATTTGAAGAATTTTTACGTTTATAATTCACGACAGCTTCTATCTCCGTACTTTCGCCACTTTCAATCATTCGCACCAGACGACCACCAGACAATCACGGCTGTTGAGAAATGTCGGCCCAAACCCTTGAAGAGAAGCTTGTCAAGCTCACACTCGTGTTAGAACGTCAGGATGCCTTCGCTCATATTCAGAACCTGGTGAGCAGGATGGCTTATCTGTGGGAAGCTGGGCTTTACGAAGAGCGATTGGAATATGTCGCGAAAAAGACGGAGGGCGTTACTATCGAAATTGGGGGTCGAGGCGTGTATGAGGGATACGAAGGGGCAAAGAGGTGCCTCGTCGACATCGAGAGGTCGTTCGAGAAATCGCATGCCGCTGGCATGCGCCGACTCTTTCCCGCCGTCAAATTCGGAAGCGATCACGCCGGCCTGTTCGAATCTGAGGTCATGGGAACTCCTGTCATCGAGGTGGCTGGTGATGGCAAGACAGCCAAGGGTGTCTGGACGACCCTCCAAGCCGGCGGCAAAACCCATGAGCACGATCCCAAACCACAATCATCGTGGATATGGTGGAGATTGGCCATCGACTTCGTGAAAGAAGATGGACAATGGAAGGTCTGGCATCTACTGAAGAATCCCTTCTTCTTCTGCCCCTCCAATGGCGACTGGGTCGAACTGTCACAGACGCTCCCTCCTGTCCCGAAACCTGGGACTCAAAAAGGTATTCCTGGGCACAACAGCACCCCCGACCGAGCCACCACCAAGCTTTATGATCCCTATCGCATCAACCGCGAACCGCGGCTCTGGCCTGAGCCCCCTCGACCTTATGAGACATTCGATCCTAAGGATGCATACTGTGGATGATGGATGCGGTTCTCCAGCGTGCGGGTTACAGTAGCAGGGAGAGAAACGGGCAGACGAAGGAGCAGACGAAAGATTCACAGCATTCTGTCATTATAGATACAGTAGGGTGGCCAGGACACTAAATAAAACTGTGAATCTTACTCATCGCATCCCAGATGATCCACAGATCCGATCCCAGAAAGTTTCTGGGAGAGAGAAGGGTAGTTCATTGATTATGCTACGGCTACGCTCTAACTCATAAGTGCGCACCCCTAGAGGCTATCACGGTCTCCGCCTCCCCCACATCCGGCTCCACACACGGCATTGTTGTACTGCTGCATGCTTTGAGTTGCGGGGGTTCGCCGCAACCAATCCCAATCCCCTATCAAAGCTCGACTTCGAGCTATTGCATTAGAGGTACGTAATCCTTGCCGTACCCATAGCGAGCCGCAGGCCAATGCGCAATGCGATGTCCCCCGCACATCCTTTTGCGTCTCCAGGCACTGCTCAATTAATTGAGAACGACATCGTGCCCTGTTGACGACCAAGAGCATCAATTACAACATTGCAGCTTTCCCGACCTTTATCTCTTAACAGTCCTGGAGTGAACTACGTCTTCCTCAGGGAACGTGCACCGCCCTGCTGTAGAGTCGACGCGACATCCGAACCAGGATTTGCAAGTCAAACCTTTCAGAAGTATACGAACATGACTTCAGTTGAAGGTATGGCTATTCCTTCAATTTAATATGCTTTATTCCATCTTCCACTCTATATGCGACCAGCTTTCCACTCGCTAATATTGAATAGAGCAAACAGACACCGTCGTCGTCGCCACTGCTGTTGCGGCATCTTCAGCTACAGAAAGGGAAAAGCGACCACGTGTAAATAAGGCAAGGCGTGTCGAACGAGCTTGCGAGAACTGCCGCAGAAAACGGGTGCGTCTTCACATAACATGCGCTTGTTGCTTCCTCAAGCATGGCCTCTTTCTGATGGGCCACTCCTTTGCAGCTAAAATGCACGACTAATCAACACCCGTGCATGAATTGCCTTCTATATCAAGCTCAATGCGTCTACACATCAAACCCAAGGACACGAACTAATCAGCCATCAAAATTGCCAAACAAGGCAAAGAAGCCAAAGCAGGCTCTTCCAGACTCGCATATGCCCAATCAAGAGGAAGCGACGCAACCTGATTCACCGTTTGATTTGGATCGAATGATGTCAGAAGGAATGTTCACTCAGGATGGAGTGCTCGGGCCCACTCAAGAACACATCGGGAACATGACATCTATAGGTCAAGGACAACTTCAAGAACAGTTCAATGTAGATGCTCAAGGCAACTTGACAAGCGCTGAGATGGGCGATTCAAATCAAGTGAACTTTGCAGACTTTGATGACATGGTGGCATTGCTTGGACGAACCCCTCTTCAGTCATCTCTACCTGTGGGTCTAAATAAAACGCAAGACAGCGCCTTACAACAACATCTCCCATCGCCAATGAGCGGGAGCCAAACGAACATCGAAGTCCAGAGCGAACTTGGAAGTGGCAGGGTAGTGGGTCTGGAGTATTTCATACGTCAATCAGATCAGGCAAATGTCGACACAGAGCTGTTGAATGGTGGCCCAACTTCTGGTTCGATCCCGCCCGGCCTAATTATTTGCAAAGATGCTTTAAGTAGCAAGTTTATCGGTACGTCCTTATTATGCAGTATCTCATTTGCCTATCTATATCTCTGAGTGAACGCACTCAGACTATGGTGTTTGAAAAAAGAACGGAAGTCGCGTGCCTTGAACAGGTCACAAAAGTTGAAGCCAGATGGATGTTAAATGTTGGTCGGCGTTTGACAATGCGGTTGTGAGAAATATATAACTTTCACCGTTATGATTTGGGCAGAATTCCGACGATATGAAGATTGACGACAGGTGGTGAAAGGAGTATGGGCTTCATCCTGCGTGGCATAGAAGTTGATGAAATGTCTTCTACAAGTGTAGTTCCATGTTTCAAAAATCTTTGAAATTCAATCTTTAGTCGGGAGTTAGGAAAGGGGGACGTCTCCGTTGAAGTTTCGGTCGAACCCGTGTACCCAAATGCATAGCTAGCCATAATTTGTGTAGTGCTAACGTGGTTTGTAGGAGTCAATTCGACAGGAGCAACTGTTGCTTCTAGCCTAAGACTCTCTATTGATGGCCAAAGAGACATTGCGGAGTCCGACGTTCTCAGTTATCTGATCGGAGCTGTTGAACATACTGATGAGGTGGGGGTTTCACCGGATTTTGTGGATACGAATTATCAACTGCCAGATCGAGCCTTGGCAGCCCATGGTATAAATTGTGCGCATGAGATATGCTTGCGATATAGGATTTGCTCTGTTAACAATGTGTACAGCATACTTCCGGAATGTTCATGCAATTTATCCAATCGTTAATGATCAAACTCTACAACATAGCTGGCTTCAGTTCTACGAATCTGAGGCCCCGGAGCGCGATCCTGTGGTTTATTCACGTTTCTTCCTCCTCGTGGCAATTGGTGCTCTAAGTGCTCCACGACCGCCTGATCTGGCGTTTTCAACAGACGCAATGCCTCAGGGACTGTATCAGCAGGCATGGCGCATGTTCAATGACGTTATTGCCCGGCCTTACGCATCATCGGTACAGGTTATTCTCTTACATGTAAGAAATCGGCGACACAAATTGATAAATCTCTACTAAGTTGAATGCGTCAAGGTTATCTATCTTATTCACTTCAGCAAGAGCGGAATTGCATGGGTCCTCTGTGGATTGGCCATACGGATAGCACAATCTATCGGACTGCATAGGAAAACACCACCCGAGCTAGGACTTCCACAAGAGGAAATGCGGTTGAGATCACAAATCTGGTGGATTTGCTATACATTAGATGCGTGAGTCTTCTTCCACAAAATGCCGATAGGTTCTAACTATTACACAGATTCCTATCTACAACGCAGGGCCGACACCCAGCTGCGTATGATTCCTGCTGTGACGTGGAACTTCTTCCGCTACTCTCAAATCCGGCCTCCCCAAGCGATACTACTGTCAGAACACCACCAGAAATCTACATCTGGTACGTAAAGCTGGCAAAAATCAAGAACACCTTTTGCAACTTGTTTGGTACGGCTGAGTCTGCCATATCCCGAGCAGACAAGGTCAGCCAACTAGATGCTGCTCTTACAAATTGGCGGGATGAGATCCCATTGGAATACCGACCGGACCAGGAAATCCTCGCGCCTCGCGAAACTTATCATTTTATCGCCATGCTCCATCTTCATTACTTCAATATCCTTCAAGCCATTCACTGGACGTCTTTAGTCTGCGCTCGGCAGAATGGGATTACGCTCAGTCTGCATCCAAATCCCAGGATACGGTCGAGCGAAGCTATATGTGTTGCTGCTGCAAGAGCGTTCGTGAAGACCTTGAACGAGTAAGTCATTTCCTATATACTAAGCCCAGGATATGTTGGTCAAGCAGACGAGTCTGGCGCATTGCTTGAGACGTAGTACTTGCCCGAGATACGGCATCCGCAGGTTTCATTTAGTGCTTGATCTCCTTCTAGCACAGAGCACTAAGTCTCTGAATAAACCTCTACATCCTGGTGACCATTCTGCCGGTGTTTGTTTATCATGTTTGCTTGGAAATCTCGGCTTCGAAGCCGAGAGGGCTCTCCGAAGAGTATCCACGCCGGTCTGAGGTTGCCGACAGCAACCTATCTGTCTGTGCTTGCAGTGGATTATGATCTCATTTTTAGAACGAATTGCTAATGACGTCTGCTTACTTCCTCCAGCATGTCAAACGAACTTGAACACAGCCAATTCATTCCAATATGGTTAGTCAGCAGAGGTATTCTACCTTCTGAGAAAAGTTACTGACAATCATGGATTAGCTTCCACACTGATCACTACATGGCAGCAATTTCTGTTCTATTTGAAAATATTTTCAGATATCCACATCGACTCTCCGCTCGAACAGACCTCGAATTTCTACGAGCCGGAGAGTTCCACTTCGAACGCCATGTACATCCGCTCCGCTTCAACTCGCAGCTGGGTCGTTTATTCCAGAAGATGCAGGCGGCAGCAGAAGAACTATTGAAGCAACCTGGGTCTTCAAACTCCTCTGCAATCAGCGTCAGAAGCCTGGAAAGACACAAGTACGTCTTATTTTTGTGGCTATGGCTATTTGATCAACTCACATACTGATGGCCTGTTAGTGACTTGGAATCTGAAAGAACAGGATCTGGAGATAAAGGAGGCGCTAGTTTGGATTTTGAATCCTTGTTCTCTCCGCGATTTTTCATGTTCGGCACGGATCAAGGGCAAGCTCAGCATATCGAAGTGCTTCTATCATAAGTGAGACTAAATACAATAAAATTTGTGTTGCGTCACCTATTACTGCATGGTCTAGCCGACCCGGAACTGTTTCGACAGCAGGTCCAGTACATTTTTTGTCTGAAAGCTACAGAGCAACCTTTCGGCGCTTGTTGGTTCCACCGACTTCTACTTTGCCCCTTCTTCTTTCGCCAAGTTATCCTTCAGCTCTTGGGCAAGGTTAGAAACTACTATGTCTTCCGATAGCTCTTGCATATTCCAACAAGCAATTCGCCTTGCTGCTTCGACTAGAGCCGCAACGACCTTCTCAGAATTTCCAACTTGCATTGAAGCCTTACAGTGACTTCGAGCTTGCCTAGTCGCTCCCATTGCTAGGATCGCACCCGCTATTATGAGTTCCGTCTGCCTTAACTCAAAAACGTCGAGCGAGCCAGTAGCGAGGTATCCGAAAATGAAAGTGTTCGTTGCGTACGCTATGGTCCATACAGAAGTTAGCCCTAGAGCCTAATGTGTGCCTTTTGGAGAAAGAGGGACGTCGGGTGATTGCGGACTCATGTCTGGAAAGTATTTCTGAAGCATCCAATGTACTTCAGGGTTGCCAACTCCGCGGTATATCTTCTTTCGAGTGTCCAGACCTTTGACAAGGTAATCTCCCTGCTGAACATCTGCTCTACATGATTGAGACATCAGTGGCAAATCTACGATGAAGAGAATGTCGTGTGGGGTGGTCACCTTCTCCGATCCTCATCAAAGTCAATCCCCAAACCCCGCAGTACGCCAACGAGGCCAAGGCAGGCCGGAACGCAGTTCGGCAAGCCCACAAAGGGATATATGACTGCAATTGCTTCTCTGATGATGCTGAATATGTTCTTGGCCTCTTCAACACCTCTCGTCTTGACCAGATCGGAGAACCATGGCGCGACAGCGTCACCCCGACGTTGAGCACACAGCATCACGCTCTGTAGACCTGTCAGCTTTCAAAAAGAAAAGAAAAAAAAGAGGAAGATTTAATCTCGGTGCGTACTATAAGAGCATATGACAATGGCTCAAGATATGCCGGGTCAGCGTCGTTCAGTTCCTCTCCGACGCTGACAAGAAGGTTGTAGTCATATGGGGTGGCATCTTTCGATTTGTTGGCAGCTGTGTATGTGGCGTCGAAATCTTCTTTGATGGATGGCTGGCTTTGACTCATGGTGGATAGTATGCGACAGACAAGAGGGGAAAAGGGATTGGATTGCAGTTATTCCACTTGCAGTTTACGGCGACCACTGATCGAGGTTACAAAATCAAGTAAACTAGAAAGAAAATCCTTAAAAGCGTTATCACTCCTAATTCCGAACCGCCGTCGTAACGCAAGTACAGTACTAGGATATATGGTCTCGCGTATTTTGTTTCTTGGTTTCCCCGGAGCAGTCGTTTCCTGAGTTCCGCGGACCATAGAAGCGAGGAGTTCAGGCATGCGAATTTTAAATCCTACCACTGCAAAGCACAGTTGAAGGCGTTGATTATTGGACCTGCCTCCTTAGTATTCAGTGGCTTTACTCACCTTGTGAACGGAATAATTTCACGAATTTCACTGACCCAAATGACGATGAGTGGCAAAATCGGTTCTCCTGGTGGGGTGTCGTGGACGAGTGTCGGCAGTGGATGGGATGTGAATACGGCAGACCATAAACACCACTCAAAACTCCAATACCAGAACGGGGAGAAGGGTCGAGATTATCCCAATGGTACCAAGCATCTGGTAAATAATGTCATCGATGTCAATGGAACCTGTCATAATATACCACAGCCTCCACCGAGCACTCCTGTCTTGATCATTGGTGGAGGTCCAATTGGACTTCTAGCCAGCATCCTTTTAGCCAAACGTGGTATCCCTTCGACCGTCCTCGAGCGACATGCTTGCCGACTCGGACAACCAAAGGCTCACGCTATCAATCCACGCTCTCTAGAAATATTTCGGCAGGCTGGCCTTGACACGGAGTACCTGCGAAAGCTGGGCGCCAGCGCCCAAGATGCCGGAGCTGTACGATTTGTCGTCTCAATCAAAGGACCAGAATTTGGAATGCTGCCATACGAACGCCAAGATGAAGGAGTCAGATCTTTAACGCCAGAACCTCTCTTCAATATTGCCCAGCCGATACTTGAGCAGTACCTGTGGGAAGTTGCCCTCGAGACAGGTCTCGTCACTATCTGGAAGCAGTGGCAATGGCAATCATGCGTTGAGGTTGACGACAAAATGATATCATCAACCATTCTAGATAGGGAGACAAACCACGAAATCAAGATAACTAGCAAGTATTTGTTAGGCTGCGACGGAGCGCACGCCCGCTCTCGAGCACACTTTCAAATCCCGTTTGACACTCTGGATGGACGGCCTTTAACTCCAATTCACTATGTCTCTGTCAATTTCAACGCCGATATGAGCAAAGAGAAGGCCGGGACCTTGTGGTTCATTATGACAAGGACAGCGGGTAAACGAAATTTCATCGCATACGACAGATCATGCAACTGGGTCTTCGTTACGACTTATGATCCAAAGATGACTCCGCGCGAGACTTTTACGGAGGAGCATTGTCGTTCTCTCATTGACCAGGTGAGCTGCAATACAACCCAGTGATTCAGACATGATTTCTGACATGCTTTCCTCGCTGTGACAGTCAATTGGGGAAAAGATTGATTACGAGGTTCTAGGAATCACTCTTTGGAATACCACTCCTAGAGTTGCTCGACATTATCGATCAAAGAATATCCACAATGGGTTCCTCCTTGGGGATGCCGCCCATTGTTTTCCCTCAACGGGAGGTTTGGGCATCAACACAGGGTTTGGAGATGTACACAACTTGATTTGGAAACTCCACGCTGTTGAGAGTGGTCAGTGTGACGACAGTTTCCTGAATACCTATGAGATCGAAAGGATCCCAATTGCGGTAGCCAATTCTCGACAAAGTCGTGCTAATGAGGCGAAAATTCATGCTCTCGGGCGAGCAATATTTGGATCCGGGGATCTCACAGCTGAGGAACGGATGCAGGACCCGAAGTCCAAAATGAATATTGAAGACGCAATCAGGGACAACGCCGATCATTTTGACTCCTTGGATCTCCAGATTGGTTATATCTATGGGCAGCCGCGTCCGGAAAAGAGCGTCAGTGATTTCACTCCCCAGTGTGTTCCTGGTGCAAGATTGCCGCACGCATGGGTCCAGTGCTGCAACAGGACCATTTCAACCCTCGATCTAGTACGAGGCTTAAATTTCGTACTATTCGCTACACCAGGCTTTGTACACGACAAGAAAGTCCAAGCGGGGATGTTCACTCTTGAAGTCCTACAACTTGGAGAGGATTTTCTGGACAAGGACGGAGAGTGGTCGCGGCTGATGGGGTTAGATGACACTCAAGCCGCAGTTCTTGTGAGACCTGATCAGCATATAGTCGCTCGCGTGGAATCCGCTGAAGAGATCGAGACGACTTTGGCAGAGTTTTTACGCTTCAATCCTTCGATTTCTCAGTCGACTAACACCTCTGAGCCCTCAAATGGGTATATGCAGCATCGATTGGATACGTGTGATTCGGGTTCCCACCTCAGCAACAATTACCACGACTATCTGCCTCCACCTGGTAAGCTTGCCTACCAGAGATACTCATGTACATTTTGGGCGTGATATGCATCGTTCCATCAACCCACCAGTGTTCTCATATATACTGATTTTTCACTGCTGCAACTCTACAGGGCATCCAAGAACAGCGGGCCTTGATGATATAGATATTTACGCTTACTCGAAAGACATCATCAACAAGCCAAAACCAAAACAGCTCTTTGGGCCTTGGCTGGATCTGCTCAAGCAGCCATTCACCGGTATAACCACGGATGGTATTCGTCGAGAAGGGCTTTACGATCTTGCAGATGAAGGAGCACCCACACAGGAAATGGTATGTTTGATCCACTGCTGTTCTGAGCAAGGCTGAGACTGGACTGAGCAGGTTGCGGCGGCGAAATTGGTTCAAGATTGTCTTTCATCAGAAGAAAAAAGGAAGGCTTGTTATGATATCGATGCTGAAGAATGGTATTCACCTCCTCTCTTTCGATCATTTCTCCAGGCAATGATTCCCGTCCCATGTCCTCGTAATAACATCTTAACAGGAGACAATGGTGTAATCCAGAATTTGTCTTTCTTGACACCGGCATACGTCTGACAGTTCTGCCTCAACAAAAGATTGATTTAGTCTTGGGCCTCTTGAAGGCTAGTCTCAGCCCCAGTGGATATGAGAAGGCCGTTGGTTCAATGCGGACCAACCACTTCTTGGGGGAAATTGTGCACGCGAAGTCGATACTTAATCAACATAGTTACCAGTGAGCTTCTCTCACTAACCCATGAATGGCTCCATTTGCTGACATATATGACAACCTGTCAGCTTCTCGCTCTTTGGAGAGCCTTCGGAGACCAAGCCGTGGGGGTTTTCGTTTTTCGGTCATCATCTATGCCTTAACATCTTTGTGCTCGGAAAACAAATGACTGTCAGCCCGGCCTTTGTTGGAGCGGAGCCAAATGTGAAGATCTCGTTCCTTCTCGGCTTTATTTCAACTCTGATAGCTAACTGTGGCCTTGATTAGGTTATCGATTCCGGTCCATGGCAAGGCTTGACCTTGCTTACTATGGAAGCTTCCAGCGCACTCGAGCTCATGCAGTCTCTTTCTCCGGAATTGCAGCAGAAGGCACAAATCTATAAGAAAATGCACGATCCTGCTATGCCAGAAGGGCGTTGGCATCCAGCCGATCAGGTAAGGATTCTTGTCTTCCCGTCCCGTGGAAATCACCGGGAATGAGCTGACATTGTGGAATGATAGCGCCACTTGGGAGGGGCGTTCCAAGATAACAGAGTGATACCTTACGAAGGCATTGCAGTGGTAGACATGACAAAAGGGCAGCAAGAGAAACTCCTCTCCGTCGTTGCCACATTTCTCAATATCCTGCCCTCAGAGCCCTTCAAAGCTCGCATGCGCCAGATAGAGTCCTACCTGTCCGAGACGTATTTCTGCTGGATAGGCGGCTTTGGAGACGAGGATCCGTTCTACTATCGTATCCAAGGCCCCGTAATTTGCCTCGAGTTTGATCATCATGCAGGTGTTTTCTTGCTCAATGCTGAGCCTGCGAAATGCCATATCCACACGATCCTTCGGACACCCAATGGTAATGATTACGGGAAGGAATGGCTGAGATTGTTCCGTGGTGGAGACAAGGTGGGAAACAGCACGTAAATTCGTGAACTGGTGGGAAGAGAGTTTGCTTGTCTGCGAGTTTTTCCTTGTGAACATGGAATATATATATATAAACGTTTTATCACCAAGTTGTTTGCCCAACGAATACTTAGCTTGACCTGAACCAGCATCTCGAAGATTTTGAGGTCCAGCAGCTGTAAATTAGACATTCTCACGATGAAGCTTCTTCTCAAGAGGGCGGAGTAATCGCTGAACTTAAGTACTACTATCTAACGATCACGGTCCCTTTTTCCGGATTCAACATCACACCCTCCAAATATCCTTTAGCACTTTGATGGATAGATCTGCTTGTCTGCCATGACACTCTATCGCTCTAGGAACCTTACAAACTCCCATGATAATACTGCGTAAAATCGTGCTGGATTTCCATGACTTTCTGTGGCTCAGGGAAATCTCAGAAAGCCGTATAAATATAGTGAGGAGGAGGATCATTCAAACTTACATCGTGCAAGAAATTGAGCTTTTGGGGATCATCTTCTGAGCTAGCAAGCACGGCCAAGAACTTATCGTGCAGCATCGTTGTCTCCGGCGTCTGCTCCGAAGCCCTCAGTAGGTTCTCGGTCGAAATAGGGTTGACAATTTCCTGCACCCGCGATCTTAGCAACCATGACATTTTAAGATTCTTCGCCTTTAGGCGGCGTGTAATATATATCCTTCAGAGAGGGTCATAGCTCACATCAAACGCCTTGATACGAATCTCGGAGTACTTGTCAAGGATGCTTTCGTCAGCAACTCCCTTTATCACACCGATGAGGGCATCGGAGAGGTTTCCGGCATCGACAATCCCACCCGTAAGACCGAGACCGCCGAATGGGCTGCAGATGTGGGCTGCATCTCCTGCGAGCAGGAAGCGTCCCTTGCGGAAGGTGTTGGCACGGCGTTGGTGGATCTTGTACGGTGATATCGAGGATAGCTGATAATCTCCGGGTTTGGGGGCGCCAGGAAGCTGAGTCAGTCAGTGCATTTACAGGGTGCAGTTGAGGTAAAGTTGCTAATTCATATTACTCACCATCTTTTCGAACTTTGAGGGCTGTCGATCAAGAAGCTCCTTCTCTGTAAGGCCTCCAACTTCGCCATACGTAACGCGCCACATGCCGTCTGTAGAGATTTTGGCAGCCATGTACCAGTCCTCTGGGTTAATTATAAAGTTCGAGTCCGTCCAGCCGAATTTCGTGTCGAAAGGATAGTAGACGTTCGTGGCGACGAGCTGTTTGTCCCACGACATACCATCGAAGCTCAGGCCAAGATCTCGCCGGACCATGCTGCTGGCTCCGTCTGTGCCGATAATCCAGGCGGCTTTGAGTGTCTTCTTGTCATCTGCTTAGTTACATTAGCCAGCAGTTGAGGGTGGGCTATCTCGAGAAGGATTGGTAAAAATACCGTCGTGCTCAACCTCAACCCAAGCAGCTTGCTCGTCCTGCCCAACCTTGACGACCTTATGACCCCACAAGATCTCGATATTCGGACATGACTTTACATGCTCCAGCATAACTGCCCCAAGGCGGTTTATCGGGAGACAGACCATGGGGTACGGGTAACCCGGTTCAGTGGACGACATGGGCATGTGCGCAAGCTCCTTACCGTCGGGCTTTCTCCACGTTACTACTTGGGGGTGAAATCCCTCCCTTTTAACATCCTCAAAAACACCCGCCTTGATTAATTCAAGGACGGCAGGAGAGGAGTAGTGGGTTGCCCGAGGCCGTTGGTCTAAAGCCGGAGCTGCTTCCAGAACTGTTACTGGAATACCAGCTTGGCCTATGCGAATCGCGGTGAGGAGACCACATGGCCCAGCTCCAACCACGATGACCCGCTGAAAATGGTGAGGTTAGCTTTGCGAAACTTTTCCAGCCTTGTGGATCGAATGGGTGTCTGCGGCGTTAACGAACGTTCACGCACCTCTTGCGGCTTTTCGGGCCAGGAAGAAGCAACGCTGTTGGAATGCATTGATTAATACGTTGTTTGATATGACTCTGCAACGTCTGTATGGAAGGTTGTATCTGACTATGTCGGGGAAAGATGTGTTACTGGGGCAAGGATGATGTTTATTTGCAATTTTGAGGTCAAACACGGAGCTTTCCTTTGGCCATCCGGGGATACGAAGGACTGAGACTGCACGGACATGTTTGTACTCTTATTCTGCGCCAAAAGGACGGGTAATTTGGGTGTCTGCCTTGCAGCGACGCTTATGCTCCGTTAGATTTTCAGGTCTAAAGCAGTAGCATAAAGAATATGAATTGACTTTGACTTCACCTCCTACTCTACAGTGATATCCAGCCATATACAATATCTTCATCGTACTGCACGATTCGTCTTGAATTTTTCTACATACATTCTAGAGAAATAGATTTCCATTCTGACTATTCGATAGCTTATTTCACTTGAAGCAGGCAATAGTTCTAATCTCGATGCTTTCCCTAGGGAACGTACCAGCCCTCAAACTGTCGTGAAATGCAGTATGAGGGCACCGCTTGCTGGGATCTTCTGAGTCATACAACTTGAAAACAAGAGCCTCGTGGGCTTCCATGTCGCTGAAGAACCACCACTTGTGATAGGGTCGATATTCGAACATGTCGGCTGCAGGAGTTGGGGGTGGTTCTTGAGTTGGCAAATTGGTGGGATCTGGGAGAACGTCCACTTTGATCCGGTAGTTGGCTCGGAACTCGTTTGGTCCAACGCTCCTAGCATCACAAATTCCGAGTGGGTAATTCTGCGGAGCGGGGCTCAACACTCGCCAGACGTTGACGCACTGGAATTTTTTGAATGAACTGCGTTCAAGGCCATCCTTCTCCAGGAATGTATCGATCAATCCCTCGGCTGTTTGGGCGGTATAGTCGACATGTACCTCAGATCCAAAGGGCTGCCATTGACTTGTCGTCGAATTTCTGCGAAGGGTTGGCTCGAAGACCATGACTTCGTCTGCTCCGGTCATTTTCCTGATCAGATGTCTTATTTCCTCTGTATAGACACCGCGGAGCTGATCTGTATCATTCCAGTTCGATACCTACAGGTTGCTCTGGTTAATGGAATGTCATGCTTAAAGATCTATGTAGCATACCAGTGACTTATCATCGACGAGGCAAAAGCCGGTAGTCTCAAGGCTGAAGTCCGGCTTTGTTGGTCTTGCGTCTTTCACGAGAATATCTCTCCATTCCATAGTACAGGTGTTGTATGCTCCACCAGGTGCAAGATATCGCCTCATGAGCGTAGACTTGGGGTCGAGATACTGTAGTTTGGTTTGTGCATCAAACCCAGTTCCCGTATTCGGCACAATCTGCGATGTAATAGCCATGATAGATCTACTGAGGTGCTCTGATTGTGTGCTGGTATTCGTACAATTGTGGAATAAAATGTGGAATAAATGACGAGTGTTTGGAATGGCAGAAGCGGAGCAATAACTTAACGAGGGAAATTGGTGGTGCACGTAGATATTTCGTCAGTGGCAGTTCTGCTAGATTACAGGGTGCTCTCGTAGAATCTGGGTGATGCTAAGAAAGTTGTTCCACGCTCAAAGGTACAGGAAAGGCATGCGTACGTGGATGCGGTCTCTTGGGCATTCTTTTCCACGGAACGCGACTTGGCCTTTGCTTCCCCGGATCTGTGCCGAAGGGATGGATGACGGGACGAGCGGGGGAGACCCCTGTTTCCGTGGCTTTGTCTTTCCGCTAGCTTACTAAAGAGGTATCTCTCAAATGCGAGGGGTCACGTGAATATCACCATAGAACTTCAACGTCGGATATGCGTTCTATATACACTCTAGTGCAGTCACCATTGAGCGCTGCAATCCATGGTGGTGCCAATTTTGATCGAAATTTCGGAGCTCCTATGCTGGGAAAATAATAATGCCATTCCAGTCAGAGATGAGGGGAACCCCCGACGGTCTTATTCTGGTGCGCGCTGGATATGTCTTCGCACACAAATCCCTTTCCGCACGACCAGCTGCTGACGAATGCTGCAAAGTCTAGGTTACTGGAGCATCTGGATTTCTAGGAAGTGAGTTACAGCGGGTCTTTCAGATTGTGAGTCCTTAATAGAAGACTGATATGAATCCGTAATGAAGTGCACATTCTTGATCAGCTCCTGAATCGAGGCTTTCGCGTCCGAGGGACCGTGAGATCGCAAGAGAAGCTTGATCATGTCAGGGCAAGGTATCCTGATCTGGAAAAATTGGAAATCGAGATAGTTGAGGATATTGCGTCAGCAGGCACTGTGGAAAATGCATTGGAATCCGTCACGGGGGTCATTCATGGTAGGTGGAAATGACAGTTTCACTCGAGCAATGGAGTTTTAAGGAACATTATTGACTTAATTCAGTTGCCAGTCCATTTTTTGTCAACCCCAAAAACAACGAGAAGGACTTACTCCGTCCAGCAATAGACGGGACATTAAATATCCTCAATGCCGCTGCCAGGACCTCTTCCGTACGCAGAGTCGTGATCACGGCCACGATGGCCACAATGTCTCACATTGGTTCTGGGCCTATACCCGGCAAGATCTACACTGTATGAATGTCCAATATCTCCAGACATTCTCAAATCTCCGCTCACTAATTTCCTCACTTCAGGAACTCGATTGGAATCCTGTGACATGGGATGAAGCAGTCAATAGCCTAGACGGGCACTATATTTATTGTGCTGGCAAAACCTTCGCTGAGCAGGCTGCTTGGAAATTCATGGAAGTGGAACAACCTTCCTTTGATCTCATCTCGATCAATCCTGCCTGGCTGATTGGACCGTTCCTTCATCAAGTAGATGAATCGTCGAAGTTCAACGAAAGTCTGAGAGAATGCTATGAAAACATCGTACGAAAAGACAAATCCCTCCCGCCAACGATTGTGCAGTATTGGGTAGATGTGAGGGATGCCGCCAAGGCGCATATCATGGCGCTGGAGGACCCGGTAGCGAACGGTCGATACCTAGTCGTCAATCGACATAAATTTGACTGGAAGAAAGTAAGCACTACTTTGGCAATTGCTCCGGCCCTGTAAAGGAACCAAGCTAACGTGAAGTGTGAAATAGGCATTCAATGGCATCAGGAATCGCTTTCCCGAAAGGCATTTTCCATACGGAAATGAGGATTATTACGTTCAGTCAAGACCTGATGTCGATCCTTCTAAGTCAGAGAAGCAATTCGGATTTGGGTGGACTCCGTTATCAAAGTCTTTCGGTGATTTCTGTGCCCAGATTTATCGTTTGCAAGAGAAAGGTATATTAGTATAGAATTTTATAATACGATTTTACGAAGAAACTGGCTTCTCGCGCTTCTACGTGAGTGAAATACTTCTTATTTTGTAAACAGTCAAGTCTTGTGAAGATTTGTGGCCTCAAAATAATCCCTGCTAGGGTCTTGCAATTTTCGGCACAAACTCGAGATTCCCTTACTCCTTGATCTCCATCATCGCTACAACGTAGCACACCCTGCGGGGAAAAGGGCAGAGTAAGTCCAAATTAGGCATCGACTCTCTCCGTGAGGTTGTGGGGAGGAGCGGTGCGTGGTGGATTTGCTTTCCTCTATCATTTTCAACATGAATTATAGTTTTGATAATTGTCGCTCCGGTTCCCTGCTGCCAAACTCCGCTCTTCGATATCTGCCAATAGCCAATGCTGAATGTATCTTCGAGAAAACCTGCCTTGTCCTCAAAACCATGGGGCTTTCACAAGACACCTCGTCATGTGAATATGTACTTGTCAGATCATTCCTGTAACCATAAAGAGACTTCTCGTCCAAGGAAATCAGTCGATTTGTTAGGAGGGGTTGAGAAACCTCTTGAGTAGGTAAACTTCTCGCACTATGGAGGAGTTGTTCGCGAGTTGATTTGTTTTGACGCATTTCTGGGACCAGCTTTTTTCGCCCCTCTGAAATTGTTGCCCGACATCAAAGCGACAAGCAATGAGATTGGTCGGAAACCTGCTGCTAAATATCAAGGATCAATCCCACCTTATGTTGGAGACAAAGTTGAACTTATGGGCTTAGGGGCTGAAGGTGATGCTGAGCATACAACCACCTCACGATGTAGGATCGGAGGGAACCTTTTGACTTGTGAGCACTCAGCACACCATGGTCTACAGAAAGCTCCTGGGATAAATCCAAATTATGGGCCATACACGGCCCATCTGTCTTGCTAGAATTTAATCACCCTTCAATAGTGTGAAGTGATCTCTAAGTGCATTCCTCTGCGATCTCGGCCTCGGAACTCGGATTCACCTGCTCCACTAGCACGGAATTTTACATCTACCTCGTTAGGCTGGCAGCGCGTAAAAACATTTCCCTCCACAATCTTCCCCAAAATTCCAACACAACCTCAACAGAATCCACGATGGCTTCGCGTTCGCGTCAGCAGGTCGAGCGAACAATCCCCTTCACTGGTAAAGACCTTCCCACTCCCGACACAAGCCTCATAGTCTTCGACGTCGACTTCCAAGTTCACTCCATCGTCTTGAAAAGACACTCGCAATTCTTCGCCACCTTCCTCGACTCAGCTGATAAGTCCTCGTCGAGCAATGGTCCTGTCAAGTACGAGTGGATCACCAAGGTTGAAGATAATGGACGTTCTTGGTCTTTGATTGCCCTTGAAAACAGCCAGGTGAGCACTCTATCTCTTTGCAAACTACAAATAGTATGAGTAGGCTAATCCAAGGTTCAGTTGCCATCCACTGTTGACGAGAATATCGAGCCTCAAGTGTATCAGTATAACACCGATCGCGAAGTTAGGGCATTCAATTTTCTCCTGTGCGCAATGTATGGTAAGCTTCGCCTTTTCGAAACCATA
The DNA here is from genome assembly GCA_900073065.1 of Phialocephala subalpina. Taxonomy (NCBI): domain Eukaryota; kingdom Fungi; phylum Ascomycota; class Leotiomycetes; order Helotiales; family Mollisiaceae; genus Phialocephala; species Phialocephala subalpina. The sequence goes on along the minus strand of FJOG01000006.1, from coordinate 1,754,742 downwards.
GTTGCTCTTCCATGCTGTTCATAAGCCTCGAAACATTCCTTTGTTCCCCGCGGATGTCCCGTTACTCTTGGCACGCTCTCGAATGTTTAAAGAAGCATACTGACTCTGATATTTTGGGGAACAGGAAGAAACCTCGGCCTTGATGGGGCCCACGTTTTGTGTACTGCGACGGATCTGGCTGACTACTACCGCACTCTGCCAACCCTGTCAAAGTCAGTCGATGCTGCGCTGCGACGAAACCCTCTGGAACTGACAGACGATGACGATATGGTAAAAGTGCTTGACGCTGCTTATCAACTCCGTCACGCGGACCTTTTCCGAGATTGCATCAGCCTCCTCGCTGGCAAAATCGAAATATTGCAGGGAAATCAACATGGCGGGATTGGAAATGGGTTGGGCGGGTTTGACATTAACAGTTTCGACCTTAAATATCAGCCCCTGTTATCCAAAGCAAGAGCTTCAGTGACGAGAAGAGTGTCAGAGGCAACTCAAAATCTTCTGAATACGCCGCTTGGATCTGAGCCTGTTGGAGTGGCTATTTCAAAGCTCAAGGTGCATAACCCGTATGTCGATGAGGAGATTACGTTACCGGTTTACTTTCGAAGACTCTATGAAGCCTATGATGTACAGGATGCCTACTGGCAACCAGTCAGGGAGGCTCTCCACGACGTCTTGTCCAATGGTCTCCTGTTGGAGCAAAGCCCTTTCATTCTGGCTGGAAAGGGGGAGTTTCAGAATAGATTTCTCTGTGCCGACTGGGTTCTTGACGATGACATACCATGGGATAGGACTCAGAAGGATTGGTAAAGTCTCGATTCAAGGGTTCTCAATGTCCGTAGGACGATAGCTCGGCCAGATGAATAGAGAATGCAACTGCAGCCTTGAAAGGATATATCTTCTTTCCAATGTGCCACATTTTTTCTCCCAATTCTAACATAACATTATCTGTAACAGAGCCGCAATATTTCTGGAGGGCAAGTTGCCTCGAACATCTGGGGCTGGACCTGTATCATCTACGCGTCGCGGTCTTACTTCATCTCAACAAATATCGAAATCCCTTCCGGAAACGGTCTCCCCGTCTACTTATAGATGATGTCCGCCGATTTATCAACTTGTCGCAGCTTCTTATAACAAGATGTATAAGGCCAGGACGGATTTAACACAATTCGTTTAAATTTCCTATTCGAGAAATACAACTCGCTTAGACCCCTTTCGCATACTGCGACGAAATACAATACGTATCCGTTATCTCTAAGACCCACTTCGTTTCTTTTTAATAAATGCCTTGTAGATGTCTTGTAAATTCTGCTTATAGTGCGTTCCTTTTTGAAAGGATCTGTAGTGTTAAAGATATGACTAAAATAGAATGGTATTAAAAGTACGCAGTCAATTAATCTTTCCTTTATCTCAACACTTACAAAGTTTCAAAAAGTGAGAGGATAAAAGTTCAGCAGCGGCTGTGGTGGCAAAATATTTAACAATGGCCCTGATTTCTGTAGTATGCGCCAGCTGGAATTCAGTCTCACCGGAATCTGTTAAAGACACTACAAGACTTGATTATCTCTCCTTTAAAGTAAGTACTGTTCCGACAATCTCACCTCAACTCCACCTTCCTTTCCTCACAACGCACGCAAAGTCAAATTCAACCTTGAACCCTGACAACGCAAGCACACGGGCACGCAGGCACAATGCCCAAGATCATCGAGCTCTCTGCTCGCGGCTCTGAGCTTGATACGCGCGTCAAGGTCTTCCACACCACATACTTCTACTTCCGATCGGCCATTCTCAAGATGCACTCTCCATTCTTCTTCAAGTTCATCGACTCCCCCGACAAGATACGAGCACCGGCGACGACAATAATGGGGCCAAAAAATACGAATGGGCCACGAAGATCGATGAAGATGGTTCCGGGTGGTCCCTGGTGGAAGCCAATTCAGCGAAGGTGAGTCCTTCTGACCTGTTCCATCTTTAATTCATACATAGGTACAAATGCTAACTTGGATATACTTCAGGTCCCGCTTGATGAAACTGAGGTTACTGCAATGTCCAAGGAAAAGATGCCACGATATTTGGGACGGATGTTCAACGGGGAAGGGATGACATCGAGATTGGTATCCGTAGGATATATGGGGAATATTATGAAGACCAGACTGATCGTCAAGAATGTTGAAGCTGGCAAGGGTGTTTATTCAAAGTACTTTCTTTGTGCAGAGTTCAGGAATGCGGATCTGCCTTGGGATCTAACCCAGGCTGAGTGGTAGAGGGAAGGGATTACTGAGCAAAGAGTATATATGTCCGTCCAGACCATGGGACTTGAAGGCATGCTATCTGTACGTACATGCTATAGCTAGACGAAGGAACACTCCCAACCCAGCCTACTAAATATTACAAAGCATTATTGTGACTGAAATCCATCTGTTCCAAAGCATGTCCCAGATCAAGCCATACCTTCTTTCGCAACCATCTTCCATAGACTCCTCTGAAAAAGTGCCGCCAGTTTAGTATTCCTCACATCAGAATGCGGAATTACCTGCGTAGCATAGAATCCCGCAACGCGCCTCTCCCTATTCGCCCACCACATCATGTTCGGCAAGCCGCCCCATGCCAGCGTTCCAGGAGGTGCTCCGGTAAGCGGGATCTGCTTCGTGAACAGTAACCCACCAAGACCGAAGTTGATAGCCAGATTCCTGACGTGACCTCCCGCTGAGTTCTCGAATAATGTTTGGCTGTTCTTGAGATGTTGCAAGAAGGTGCTTCCTTCGGGAATTGAGGTGTAAACATCAGTTCTGCGGTTTCTGGTTTGAGGAGTAGGGGTTGGTCTTTGATAATGTCGCCGAGGATGGGCATGTAGTCTGGTACAGAAGAGAGGAGACCGTTCCCTCCGTATTCGTCGGCTGGTGGGTGCGGTAAGCGAGAATTCCAGGGATCAATGTCTCATCTGGTACCCAATTTGCAGGTTGGAGAAATCTTTGACAGATTTCAGGCTTGTACTAGAGATGAACGGTGGTAGAATCCATCTTCAAAGGAGCGAAGACATTGTTGATGAGGTAGTTCTCCAGTGACATTCGTTGAGACAAGCGACAGATCAGGAGTCCGACCCAATCAATGCCTGACCCATACACCCATTACGTGTCAGTCTCGAAGAGAAGTGGCGTCGAGAACGCTGGAAAGACAGGAGCCCAGAGACTGAGAGGTGTTTCGCCTCGAGATTTTCGCCAAGCTTCCAATGCGGGCTCTCCCAGATCATATGCCGGACCACTGGAATTATTTACCAGTTGGCGGAGAGTGATCTTGGACTTCGCTGGAGCTAGGATGAAGCTTTCTTTCTCTGATTTCTCATCGTAGGTGATGACTTGAGGATTCGCCAACTCGGGAAGATGCGTCTCAATCGGCTCGTCAAGAGCGACGAGATCGCGTTCGACACATTGCAGTGCGACGATCGTTGTGATCAACTTTGTGCAAGATGCTATTACGAGAGCATTTTCGAAGGAAACTGGTAGGGCATCGGGCTGCAGTGATATGGAACCAGAAGTCCTCTTGTAGATGTATTCACCTGCACGTTGTCGGTCAGTAAATATTTTCTGGCACAATTTTGAACATCATTGAGGTTACCTGACTTGTCGATAGCGGCGGCGATGATGCCATGAGCAACCTTGTTGCATCGACTTTCCTTATTTGTGGCAGTCTCAAGTGCTCGTTCGAAAGTCTCCATTTTGAGAGAGCGCTGGACTTTCAGGATTTGGAGGAAGCACGGAGATCTAGAGCGGAGAACGAAGAAAGATAAATGTTTCCTAGCTCTAACTCATGGCATTATATGCTTCTGAAATGTTCATATGCTGAGAATCAATGTTCTGGCATCGGTGGTTAATATTAATTTTCACGGCTCAAGAGCTTAATTGAACCACCAAGTCACGATGCTTGGCGAGAATGGTGAAACAAACCAGCAAAACGAAAGCGCCCCATGATGACACCTAACAGGGACATTACCTCAATTAGTAAGCTTCGTCTGTCATACATTGGTAGAATCATGAGAAGCACCATGTACCGATCGTGAAACTCAATCTGTCTAAAGCCCCGACTGCTTGAAACTTGATCTATTCAGGTGCTTCAACCATAACTATCTTGTGAGCTTGACCTCTCTCATATCTGCCGGCAACATTAACCCGCCTGATCTGACTCTGTCCAATCTCACTTTCCCAGATAATGCTTCCAAACTCCCCAGCTACTCAAACACCTTTCTTCGTCCCGTGTAAGCTGGGAGTGAGCGGAAGTTGTGGTTTGAAGCAACATTTCATTCAGCCTACTCCCTGCAAAATGTGTAACCCGAACTCTTGATGGAAGCTGGTTTTGACAGGCTGTTCAGCTTTGAAGCTGCACGATCATATCAAACTTGCCTGAGGCTCGGTTCCATCAGACTCGGTAGCTTCAGCTACGTGATCTGATCTAACCACATATCTCCAGCTTCAAACTCCGAGACATTCATCCCTCTCTTGAACCTTATGTAGCCTTTCCTTCATCTTCTTTGATTCGATCTTCAAGCATCTGACCTCGAACTCTTTGAACTCGTAGCTTGAAGCTGTGTCCCTTTAATCCCTATCTTCGAACTCGGCATACCAAGGCTAACGTCGGGGTATGTGTCTTCAAGTTGAATCTGCGAGCTTTGTCGCTCCAACTTCCCTACTGCTGTAAGCTTAGCTGTCATGGACGAGGTTTACGTTTGAACGCAAACCTGAACGAGACAGCACAGTTGCTTTCGGGAAACTTGGATGTTTGGGTTTGTTCGAGAGCTGAATATCTATGAGCTTATCTATAGCTGATTTACTCTTGGAACTGAAGTGTAAACTGTGATTGAGCCGAAATACGTCAGCTTCAAAATTATATACGAAGAAGGATATGATTTACCTGAAGGATCTTGCAACTGGAGACTTAGAACCGGGAACTTTCAAACATCTGTTTCCAAAATAATCGGCATCTGATCGACCTCTCCCGCTGAGGAGGATGGTAACTTGGTGTCTACGAAGCTGAAGACTCTCTAGCTAGGGAGACAAGCTCATCTTCGATAAGTGCGTGAGGAGGACCTCGCCGAAACGAGCTTGATTGAGGTTGCACCTGAGGCTGAGCTTCTCGTTGGCCGTGTCTGGAGCTCTGCAAGCCTTGAGGATATGCAGAGACTGAGAACTCGCGAGGAATTGGTTGATGTGGCATCTGTGGTTG
>FJOG01000006.1:1679978-1749038 GCA_900073065.1 Phialocephala subalpina | reverse complement strand
GGATCTTGGAACTGAGGATCTTGGAACTGAGGATCTTGGAAACGATGAGGCATCTGTGGAGGACCTTGGAATTGAGATTGTTGAAATTGAGGATGCTGAAGTTGAGGAGGTTGGAACTGAGGTTGCATCTGTGGAGGATCTACCACTGATGTGAACCTGGTGTAGCTACGTGTGAACTGCGAATGCCTTGGGTATGGACCTGAGGCTTGGTATGAACCAGAGCCTTGAGGCATGCCCTGAACATGTGGTGGACTAGCTGTCGAACTTTGAAATGGAGGGTATCTAGCTGGATTGTTGAAGTTCCTCTGCTGAGCAGACCGCTAATTTGAATTGGCGGCGTGCTCCGCGAGGGCATCACACCCCGAACGCCTTGTTGAGGATCTCGAGGAAGATTTCGCTGGGGAGCTTGTCGGGGATCTTGAAGGCGCCGAACTGGAAGCGGGAATCTTGCAGTGATTCTTCCCCACGAAACTGGCTGGATCATCTGGAAATCATGATCTGGGACTGGTGTCGTCAGTCAGCAATGCAGCTTGTGCGGAGGTCAAAAATTGTACATACAGAACTGAAAAGCAACTGCACAGTCCACGCTGTAGTATATTAGAGCTGTATCTGCAGCTGGATAAGCTTGTCGAAACTCGTTGACCTTCTGGGTGTAAACTCGCTCTAAACCTTGAGCTGAGAGGGCTGCGAGCTCAAATCTGCGAGTGACCTCGAGAAAATCTTGGTATCTAGCTTGATAACTATAATTGGAGGATGCCATGCCTGTAGATATGTTAGGGGCGTTTGGTTGGTGGGATTTGGGTTGTTGAGTTGCAAAGGTCCTCTAGATCGACAAGTTTGGGAGGAAGACTCAAAGTCAAAACGCGCTAAAATTATCGCGTCGAAAGCAAGGCATCGATTTCACCAAAACCAAGAGTTCAAAAGCAGCAAGAAAACGAGAAGAAATGAGCTGTCCTCTTTTCGTTTCTTGAACTATCGTACTGCAACTAAAGTCATAATGCATAGACCTCCAATCCCACTCTCGTTGAGAAGCGGGGCACGAAAACACCGTTGGTTCGATATCCTAAGCAAATCCGTTGTTGTGGTTGCTGCTCTTCCTGCTCTTCCTGCTTTTCCTCCGGGGCGGTACTGCTGGCTTCTGCGCCTGTGGTATTTTCTAGGACCCATGGGTCTTCGCTCGAACGATCTTGGGTGCTTGATCTTCTTGTGCAAGAATGTGGGGTGGAGCTCGAGGGCTCTGCCAGTCAGCAGGTACTTGTAGAATAAAACCAGGTGAAGAGTACTCACAAGTGGAACTTGGGTTCTGCGTGGGAGAAGTTCTCTGTTGACCGACATTCGAGACTTACCCCGGAGTCGGAACAAGAGACAAAAATCAACGCCGTGAAAATAGTGCACGACTGTTCACGACAGCTCAACCATCTGCGAAAACAAAATGTCCGTATTGAAACCCTAGTATCAAGACACAGGCGTTTGCCAAATCAATCTCCAACGAAACCTATGTGAACCATCTGCAGCTTCCATATTTCAACGCCATGCCAAGATCATGCAATTGACGGGTATTCATACGTTCGAAACAATGCGTACAACCTGTTCCCTATCCCTTCGCAGAATGCCTCAATGTGACCCCTCCCTCCACTCACTCCCATTTCCCACCGCGCTCCCCTCACCACCAGGCAGAACTCCCTCATCGTCGTCGTCGTCCTCATCATCCAGTATTCTCGCGAGCTCATCTGGGTCTTGCAACTTCGCATCCGGATCATGGTCCTCTGCACTCACAATCCCGCTCTCCTGTCCCTGGAACTGCTTTTGTCGCTCCCTCTCTCCAGCCAACACTCCATCGTCTGCAGAAACGCTGATTCCTCTGGTGCCCCATTTCGAGCTCCCGTTTCGGCCGCCGCCAAGAGTCGGCCTTCCTTCTTCCAAGTGTGCATCTCTACCCAGCGCGGGCGCAGACTCCTCATCCTCATCGTTATGTGGCACAATAGCTTTATGTCCAAATATCGTCCTCAGTAACCATCCGTTCCTCAGATCATCTTGATCAACTATTCCGCCATTCCGTAGCTTGACTCTTTGTCTGGAGTAGTATACCCATGCGAAATCGATGTAGAAGGCGGTTTGGATGACTCCAAAGATTATGGACACTGGGTCTGGTTTTCGGTCGGTGATGTCGAATTCTCGCCAGATCCAGTTCAGAATATAAAATGCACGGTAGGATCCCAGTGTCAGGAGGTAGTAAGAATCGATTACAGTCGGCACTGTTGTTTGTCGCAGAAGGAGGAGTTGAGGAAGGATGCAGGTCGATTCGAGGATGATCGAAAATGTCCAGAACATCTGCAGCACTCTTGTCAGATAGCTTTGTGATGGTAATGTCCAGACTGTCTTACCTCCATCCACCCCCACCATATCTTGGTCCTAAATATCATCATACATATCGGTGCCAGGACAGCACTTCCAATCAAACACAGCGCACCGAGCTTCCATGCTGCCTCCCTTTCTCGTGTCCGCGCATACACTCTGAGCATCAAAAATAGGATGTATAGCGAGCTGAGGATGTAGAATATCTTGAGAATAGTGTTCCATGCTGTGTTGAACATGAACAGGTCGAGATATCGTGATATGAAGACTACGCAGTATAGCCCTTGCGTGATGAGGGAAACTCCTTCTGTGCTATGGTTTCGATGGATCGCAAAGATGAGGATGCATTTCGAGAGGGTGTGGGAGACGTCCCCAAGGATACGGAATATCTAGATATCATCAGCTCTGCTAGTTGCTCAAATGGCATAGGAGAGGGATGTTCCGAATTACATACGTTCATGCCCACCATATCTGCGGTTCTGCGGTAGTTTGTGGAGAAAAGAAGCTCGTTTTGAGGTTTGGTGATGTTTCAATAAATCGTAGCCTGATTACGCGTCTAGCGATAAGTTACTGTGTCCACATTCTCGAGCTGCTGTTGCCTAGACAGAAGAGGAAGAGTGTCGCAGATGCGTGAGTATCGAGATGGCTTGGTGCCAGTTGATGATTCGTATCGTCGCGGGGACTAGTGTTCGTTGTGAAGCATGAGGTTGGGAAGGCCAAGCTGTCGAGATGCATGTTTCAGCCGCGCGCTAGCTTCCGAGGTGTCACAAAATAGTGCTGTTGATCACCGAGCTCTTCTTCTTTCCTACCATATCTTTTCTAACAAGTCTCAATCTTGAATATATCTTCATACCTGGGCAACGCCCTCTTTGATACCAGACTACAAGAGTTCTTGCGAGACTGCAGGTTTCATCAGCTTTTCGAGCTTCATTGTATATGTCACGTGCCATGTTCGACGTGTCTTGTCCCTCCTTATTCTCTGTGCATGCATTCATTCAAGCCAATTAACGCATTGCTTGACTTTGGATATTTAGAAGAAGGAACTCTCATTCTTCAAAATCCGGGAACCGGACGACGACCCCTTAAAGGCCAGCATTTCTCATACTGGGAATCAGATCCACGCACTGTTGCTATTGACCATCCCAGATTCTAATTTTCCCCCACAGGGTCTGTGAAGCATGGATTAGAGGCAAATAGACTCTTCGCTATTGCATCACTAGCTGTCAGTAAGCTTCACGATGTCATTTTTGATGATCGCAAGTGCAGCTCGCTTCTTGACCAGCTTCACTTCGAGTTCCCGAATTTCCTCTTCCAAGAAACCCTCCCGTTCGTACAGCTCTGGTGATTTCTCCTCCGTATCCACCGTGTCGACGTTTACAAAGTTCTCGTCACTCGAGATGTTCGCATTCGAGACATCCCCACCTTGCTCTGCAATTTATGATTTCGTTTTCTTCGGCGAAGATGCGTCTCCTTTCTTTTTCGGTGCTTCTCTTCCTAGAGCCGTCACTCCTATCCTTGTCTCATTTGCTGCCTTTCTAAGAAGCCCGGGGAAGTCAATATCGCCTCGATTCTTGGAGATCGTTGCTTCTGGAGAATCGTCGTCACTTGCATTAGCTCTGCTCTATCAAAAGTTAGCCGGAATTGGCAAGATGACATAACCAGCTTCACTTACAAATATCTCCAAGGCTTGTTTTGTCGCCTCTAGCTGCCTTCGTTTGCTGAACCAGATCTGTGAAAGGAATTAGCTCTCAGGAAGCTCTAGAGCATTATTCACGAACGCTGATTGCCCTCGTTGAACGACCAGGCAACTCTTTCGCGAGCTGCTCGAGTTCATCTGTGCTCGAGGTGTCTGGAGATATCGCGAATTGTGCTTCAAGCTTTGCGAGCTCTTCAACTATGTACCACGATCCAGGTGTAGAGGGGTTGGTCTTTGACGGGGTTGTTGACAGCCTTGCTCCGACTTGATTTCCTCGCAGGTGTCTTTGCGTCCTTATCCATGGTTGGGATTCAGGAAATTAAAGTTACTCTGGCGGGATCTCTAGAATCCTCTCTCAGGCTGCGATCCTTATACGTACCGAACACAAAGAAAGTTTAGAAACATCCTTCCTTCAACTCTTTTAGCACAACACTCTCTATGCCTTGCTAGCACACTTACTCTTTCATGAGGAACTGGTTGCGGACAGCTTCATGCCATTAAAGGCATCTATGCCCATCTTCGAATTCTATCATTCTTGCATAACTTCCTTCCTCCAATCTCTTTGCTCAAAAGCCCGCTCAATCTCCAAAGAGAAAGTCCTAAGATGGCTGCCTAGACCTAAGCGAGCCACTATAGTTCTATTGTATCTGAATCTTAACCCATCAAAAAAGTTACGAGGTGCAACAAACCTGCCCAATGTCCCTGCTTTCGAGGCGACTTTTCCAAGAATGAGCAGCATCACGTGACTCTTTACACACTTGAAGCTGCAAGTCCACAAGCACCTTAAGCTTCTCCCAAAAGCCCGGACTAGCTGCCTAAATCTTAAGCGATCCACCAGCCCATTAGTGTCATCTGCTCTACCCCATCAAAAAGTTACGAAGTGCAACAAAACTTTCTCAATGTCACTACTTTCAAGAAGACTTTTCCAAGGATGTATACACTTTAAGATGCCTGTCTTTTGGTAGAATGGCTTTGCGGAAACTCCTAAATTGTCTGGCTGGCACAAGCGGGCCACTAGCCCACTAAGTGATTTGTCTTCCCTCATCAAAAGGTTACGAAGTGCAACGAGACTCTCTCATTGTCTCTTAGATTCTAGAACATTACCTCGTTTGTAAAGTCACAACCGAGTCACTTTAATCCTTAAGCTAAGCCAGGTTAGAGCTGCCGGATAGCTGAAGTTTTGCCGGCAGACCGAGCCGTGCAACGAAAGTTCGGCAATGTCCTGGTTGTGAAGGTAACTTTCTAAGTCTTCGTTGTGCAAGAGGTCTCTTTCAACTTCCAAATTCACAGCTACGCCAAATTGAGCCAAGCTTAGGGCATTAGAGCGTCCGGAAGGCGTCCGCTACGATGAGATGTGCAACGAAACTCCATCAATGTCCCACCTGTGAGGACTTTTTCTTAGAAGTGAGGTGTCTCATACGATGCTACCTGCACTTCGAAGTACTTGTCTCCTTTGGCAGCATAGCTTCTCAGTCAAGTTTGTAAAACCTTTCTTGAAAGACAGCTTCAATCATTTTCATATTGGAGCCCATGTATACAATTCTCACCATCCATCCTATTCCTTATACACATTTTGCCCCGCCTTTAACCCATTTTAACCACCCCATTCTCCTCCACCTCTCACTACTTAGTACAATCGGGTTATATTGAAACTCGTCACGTGAGGTAACATTCGGCTATATAGCCAAATACTACTTACCCCACCGCACACATAATATCTTCTCTATTCTCTTATAAAATCCTTTTAAACTTCAAATCATGGAAGTCGCACTAAGGGTAAAAAATACTTACCTCATAAAGCGTGAAAAAGAATATATTTTAACGTTAAAAAATAAAGAATATAAACTTATCGCGATTTGGTTTAAAATAGAGATACCTCGCTTTATTATCTTTTTTTTATCAATTATTATTCTAAAACTAATAGCTTTATACTTGCAAAAAGGCCGAAAATAAAGCAAAGAAAAAACTCTCGATTAAAATAATAAGGACTTTAATATACATTATTATAATAAAGCCAAAAATAATCTTAAAAGTACTCGGAACGCTATTTAAATCTGGGAAGCGATTTAACTACTATATAGTCTCTAAAATCCTTAAATAATATAGTAAAATAAAGCGCTAACCTTATAAAAAGCTTTATTTGAGTTCTTTGCATAAGAAGAAAAAAAGGGCTTATTATCGAAGCGAGTTTAAGCTCAAAAGGAACCCGAGGAAAATATATTAGAATAATAAAGTTATATTCAAAATAAGAGTAAATGGAACTATATTTTATGTGATTAAAGGGGTTAAAAAGGATTAGGAGTATACTAATAAGAATTTGAGACTTTCTTTTAAGAGTGGGAGAATAATTCTAAGGGTATAAACTTGTTTTTATAAAAACGAAATTAGATTTATTTATATTTTTTCGAAAGGATATAATATGAACTTTAAATACTACTATTAAATACTCCAAAATTATTTCATTTTATTTTATAATAAAATGAGAGAAAAGTATAGAAATAAAGTTGTTTTATAATAAGATAATATTTCTTGGTATATTACTAAACTTATTACTCGATATTTAGAAAATAAATAAATTAATAAAATATTATACTTTTTATAATCTCTAAATCTTAACTCCATTAAGAATATATAGAAAGTATTGAAAGATAAGCTTAAGAGACCCAAATATAAGCTCAGAAATAAGGCAGTTTTTATAGAAGCTTTATTAGAGGAATAACATCAAATAAATAAGAATTTCCTTTTAAAGTTATATGATTTTATACTCGGGAAATATAAGGCATATCTTAAGAATAAAAGAGAAGCAACGAAGTACTAAATGCCTTTATTTTGAGCTTATATAGGCTAAATTTCATAAGAGAATAGAAGAAATATTTGCGAGTGATGATGGGGTGTGCTTTTTTCACGTGACGAGTTTTAACCGAACCCGATTGTACTACAAAGCCTTATTCCAATATAAACTCTTCTCATTCGCCAAATTATCTTCATCAAGATAAAATGTAGTGTCAAACACCAACTGCGTCCCCACCGCTGTATCATTCCCATACATACGCCAGTCAATTCTATCCCCGCTCCAAAGGGTATTCGGGCTCCCAATCAAGACGAAAGACATCAGGTATTTCTACATCATGACCGCGATTGTGGCGTTGACGGATAAGGTACCCCCAGCTCCTCCAGCTCCGCCCGTGGGGCCAGTTGATGTAGTGGAGTTTGAGGTCGCGGAGCTTGAAGCTGAAGCGATAGCTGGGGATGTTGAGGTTGAGTTGCTGCTTGTTGTTGCGGTTGAGGACGACAGGGTGTAAGTTGAGTACCAAATATAGCTCTAATCCGTCCCATGAATCGCCTGATCCAACACAACCAATGCATTTCAAGTTTGGTTATTCATCGCATGAGTAAGCGCCAAGTTATACGCCGTAAGATCAAAGGATTGCTTCGTATCCGCAAATCTCAATCCCGGACTCGTATAATCTGCGTCTGGATAAAGAGCGAGAATCTCATCAACCACATCATCAGTGATGGCAGGGAAGATCTTCAGGTAAGTGGAGACGTCGGCAGTCGCGTTGACGCCGGAGTAGGCCCGTAAATTTGCTTCGTGGAGTTCGTGGGAGATTACAAGGGGGCCCGAGAAGTTGAAGCGCTTTTGGTAGATTTATACTTCATCTGTTTCCTCATGTCAGTTTCCATCCAAATCGAGTTCTTGGGGAAGGCTTACAAGTATCAGCAATAATCTGGCCATCAACTCGAGGTTGGAACTGGTAGTCATAAGCGGATTCAACATCGCTTGCCGCTGTCGTGAGGGTGTCGAAGTCAACGGCTCGCATGCAGGTCAAGTCACTAGAAAAGCGGCTGAACCGTCGGTATCGATGCAAAGGTTATAGTAGCGTTCTGGGCCGAAACCGTAACGGTAACCAAGGGTAGTAAGGAAGAAGCGCGCATGTTGATGATTAAGAGGATATAAGACCTAAAGAAAAATAGAATGAATGAAGTATAATAAAATCAAACAACTATTGATAAAACAAAAAATCAACTCGGTCAATATATCTTCTTACTTATCTACCCAACTTATATAGCACCGTATTGCTTAGGCGTTGGAAGGGGGGAAAGAGGAAATCATTCATATGTTGAAACACTGTAGGAACCGTTGCTGACGGAAAGTAGACGATAGATTAATAATGTCCAGGCAAGGATATCTAACGAATCAGCTCAATATCGTCAAAGCAAAATACAAAATGGCACCTCACAATAGGTATTTTATCCCGTAAAAATCATGCCAGCTAAACTTGCGCTCATGAACGTCGCCAATGCACCACAAATACAAGCCGAAAGGGCCTCCCTTGCGAAATCTCCTCGCCTCTTGGGTGAAAGTTGTCCGTAAATTCCAAGTTGGATACCGATTGAACCAATGTTGGCAAAGCCACAAATTGCATACGTTGCGATGATGGTGCCGCGTGGCGAGATAGCCTGGAACTTGGACTGTTCAGTCAAGGCAGCGAATGCGACAAATTCATTCTGAATGGTCTTCAGGCCGATAAGCTGGCCAACAAGATAGAGTTCGTTGCGCGGAACCCCCATCAGGAAGGCGACCGGGTAGAAAATGTAACCAAAGATCTGTGAGATTGTGACGTGGGGTGCTCCGATGTATTTGAAGCACCATTGAAGGATGCCGTTGCAGAGTGCGACGATGGCAATGATGACGATAAGATTTGCGGCCACCATTCCAGCGACTTTGAGACCAGTCCAAGCTCCGTTAGCCATTGCGTGGAGGATGTTGGTTTCAGAGTTGCCATCTTCGGGTTCGTTGTTCAAGATTGAGACATGTCCAAGTGTGAGCGGCTCCTCTGTTTCTGGTACGCGCATCTTGGAAATGGCGATAGAGATGGGAATCGACATCAAACAGGATGAGATTACAGCCTGACCACTTGCACCGAGTCTAGAAGTATGTTAGTACATTTGTCCACCATGCACGACGGTGATAATGCATTACCCAATATAAACCACCATCAGCGATCCAGAAATGGTTGCAAAACCAGCGGTCATGACTTGGTGAATCTCGGCCTGGGTGAGCTCGGGAATGAAGCCTTTGATAATGATCGCAGCTTCACCCATTCCCAAGAATGGTGTCACTCCAGCGGCGAGAGCTTCAGTCCCAGAGAGACTGAACGCCCATCCAAAGAAGTAGGCAAGCTTCTGGACTCCCCATTGAATGAATCCTACGTAGTACGCCATCTGCACGAGAGCGACAAAGAAGACGAACACGGAAAGACTGTTGACAAGGAACCATCCTGCAAATCGATTAGCACACCTATCTCTCGCCTTGGAAGGGTCACTCACCAAGCTTGAGTACCGAGCTGTCCGTGAGGAAAACGACTCCCTGATAGGCGTATTCTAACAATGTCGTCAAAGCATCGGAAATGAATTTGAAGATTGTCTTGCCAAGGGTGGTTCGGAGGACGAAGAATCCCATGATGAATTGAACGAGAATGCCGACAACGACCGGCTTCCAATTGATGTGCTTTCGGTGCCTGCTAGTAATATAGAGTCCCGCCATGAACACGAGGTATCCGAAAACACTGACAGCTCTGTCACTGCGTTTGTTGTATTCCGTTTCTCCTGGGATGAAAACACCGAGGAAAAGTGCAACAATGACAACGGTAGCTCCAGTGATGATACGATGGCCCTCGGGGACAACCTTTCCTACTACAGCCAAACCATGGTGCCAACCGAATTGGAGTGGACTGACGAGATATTAACATAAATTCTTGGAGGTTCTCATAAATTCTTGGAGGTTCTGTGCGGGAAACGTACACCAAGCAGTAGCGAGCTGGAATGTAGAAGGTGACGATTCGAAAGGTGATGAGCATCCACAGCAGCATGGGCTCAATCCAGTTGTATTCATGTCTGTGGTAAACGAGTCCAACAATCCACCATCTGGGGTCCTGTTAGGGTGTTGAAAGGTGAACCTGTGGAGAAACTTGCGTTGTAACCAGCATCCAGATGAAGATGTGAATGACAGGCTTCCATCGTCTGATCATACGCCTGAGCCTCTCCTTATGATTCTGTTTTGGCTTCTGCTCTTCACAGAACTCTCTTGGGTACTCAGTATTAACTGTCGTAGTGGCCTTCTCGTTAACACTGCCGTCGTGAATCCCGGATGAGTCCTCCACGTCGGCAACTGGGATTTCGATATCTGATCCATTTCGGTCGTGGCGAACTAGAACTTCGTGATTATGAGCGTGGTTACGAGGCTCCATTGTCAAGAATCGCGAGATTTCGACGCGTTCCAATTGATATTGACAACACCATGAATTAATGAAGCTGGAAGCTTAATTGAGGGAAGAACTAGAAATGTCGTCGCGACTTATCGTTTGTACCCGGCTCGATTTCCAAATAGTTCCCAAATGCACTGCGCCGATCGTTTTGTTTCCTTCCCCATTTGTGCTTTCAAAAAAATCAAAACGTCCCCGGCAGCCACACAACGAGCTTTCCCATGGTCTTTTGCATGCGGCCCCGCCCCACATTCGGTGAAGACTCCGTTTTCGACGAGGAAAGCAGATAATGGTTATCAGCGTCGGACCACACAGCGAGGGTCAGCGTGTTCTACTTCAAAGTCACATTCTGGAGGTGGTGTTTGGTCCGGGCTGGGCGGTGTGGTCAGTGTGCGTTTGTAAGATCTTACAATGTTGGTCTGCTAGAATGGTTCAACTGCCGTGGGGCCTCCGGGCGCGGGGATTGGAACGCCAGTCCAGGTCTCAAATTCAATGGACGTTCCATGGCTTCGAGAACGCTTCTTTGCGGCACGGGAGAAACATGCGGATTTGATAGCGCCCCATCATAACTCATCAATTATAAGAAGATGCCTTCGAGTAGCTTGTGGCCAAAAGCATCGCCATCCGCTTTCGAATCCTTCAGAATCGAGATGGAGTTCTTCAAATCGCCTGAGAACCATCCTCCATTGTCTCGAATTATGGTTTTTTGACCTGGAGTCAATTCCACCACTCCTCTCGTGTCGAATACCGTCTCTCCTCTCGTCCAGATCCCATTCGTCTCCACCCTAATGTCCAGGCCGGTCTCCCACTCTACGGTCTTCGATTCGAGGAGCGCGTAGATTGTGAAAGGATCGTGGCACCCAAATATCGCCGTCCCCGTCAACGCCACCATTTTCTCGAATGTCTTGCCCAGCACGCTATCGAGGAACAAAGCCAGAGGTGACCCTTTCGATATCAGATCCATTGAAAATTCCCTCCAAGTGTTTCGAGTCAAGGTGTGATTCGATGTAACGTCTAGTGGTACCAGAGCCACATCCATCTGTCCCCGAAGAGTCGCCGCTCTTGCCTTTTGGGTCAGATTGAACAGCACTGCAGCTGCATCAGGGTCGGCGTAAATGTTGAACTCTGCTCGTGGCGTTTGATTCCCCGATACGCGAACGGCGCCACCCATGATGACAACCCTCTTTGCCCTTGCGAAAGTCTCTGGATCTTCTAGGGCGGCCATCGCGAGGTTCGTGCACGGTCCAATGGCCACGATTGTTATCGTTTTAGGATCATTAGTGCGCAGTTGATTGAGAATTTCGACGTGCGCAGGTGAAGCCGATGGTGTGAAATTGCTAAACGCCGACGCTCCATTGCTAAGCGACGTTGTCACCGGATCGAAGGCTGGTCTGTAATCAGTTTGGATCAAGTCCGGCAGCTACGCTCACCTTCAGTCAGCGAAGACCCATGGCAGAAATTGCGCCATCCATTGGAAAACTCACTCTCGAATGGACACCATTCAATCCATCAACACCATGGAATCCCTCCCACTCTTCTATGAAATCAACCTCGCCATGAGCGTGTTCTTTTAACATGGGTTTGTTGGCACCGAGCGCCACGACGGGCTTTCCGAAGTCCACTTCCTTCAGTTCATTTTGCCTTCGAAATTCCCGTTCGTTTTCAAGAACACTGAATAACGCGACGAGATTTTTCAAACATAGCTCAACTCCCACGTTTCCGTGACTGAGAGTTATGAGAAGAACTTCCAGTTTTTCCGGGTTGTTGAATGCTAGTGAGAGTGCCTGTGTAACCCAGCATGTCAGACGATGTCATTTTTTGGGCATTGCATTTGTGAACGAACCAGAACATCATCAACGCCAGGATCTGAAGGAAATCGTTAGTAATGCGAATCGAAGAGTTTAGGAAGTTTGAAATTACCACTATCAATTATGATCTTCTCAGGAGCCATCTCTAAAGTCCAAACAAAACCAAATATACCCCAATCCTAAGGTTTCTCGTGAGTGAAAGCAAGGGCGAAAGAAGCCAACCTTATCACAGAGCTGGTTCCAGGCTGTTACGTGATGCGGCCGCTAGCTCGGTCGGAATGTTCTACCTTAAAATTCCTATAGAATCCTTCTTTAATATTTTCATTACTATAACTATACTCCTTTCTCAACAAAAGATAACTGATACAGAACATTCTTTACGGTATCCACCTCAATGTCCCTCCATCTTTGGATCATTAATTATTTCCTATCTCCCAAAGGCACATCACAGAGGGGTCCGTAACATCTATCGTTGTATTGTATCGGTCCACGGAGATCTTTACCATCGATTCTTTTCCAATTGAAAATTGCCGACTCTCAAGCTGGGGTGCTCAGAACCACTGTTCACGACTCCTGTTGTGAAGCCACAAGCCTAGTCGCGTTAGCATTCCATTCAGTAAAATCTTGACGGACAGGACCAGAGTTGAATGTCCCAAATGGCAAGCAACATCGCAAGATGACATGCCTCTACTTGCGCCAATACTCTATTAACGTAATAAATAGGTTTATGCCCCTCATAGGTTGACTCACACCATTTGTTGGTACAGCTGTTATATCCGCCTCCCCGGCCATCGGACTGCCAAATAGGTTGGGTTCAAGATACCGTCGTGACTCTCCATTGGTAAATGATCCGTAATTTGGAGCAGTTATTTGTGGTGGAGTGACCGGACGGCCATTGCCGAGAAACGTGACGAACAAGTGACCACCAACTTCGAACCCAACACATACATTCGCGGTCTTTGAGGCATCGCTGCTTGCTATGCCAATATGTCAGCGACCGAGCAGACAGTGAAAGGTTCTGTGAATGACCTACAAGCCGATCACCTCTTCGCCTTCAATCGAACTCTAAGCAGCATCCTGTCCACGACATTTGCAGAGCGTACATTCGCACAGATTATCGATGGCCTACCCACGCGAGACGATGTCGGATACTTTCCAACATATAGCAAGGAAATTGGTGACAATACTGCTTCCTCCCCGGAAGCAATGGAAGCTGCAAGAGAACTTCGAGAACATTTTACCACATACATCACTCTAGTCGATGTTAAGGTCAGTTCAGATCTCCTCATTTATAACAGCGAATTCTGACGGATTAAGTAGTTAGCCCAAGCTTACCAGGACGCTCTACCAGGGTCTCGAGAATTTTATATGCGGTTGTTGGAGATGCTAGCTGTTGCTTGCCACGATATCGCCGCGCTTGTCTACGTCAATACTCAGCCAGGTCTCCGCCGAGAAGGACAAGGTCTCGAGCAACGCCTCGCAGCGCTTGAAGGACGACCGACAGATTTTATGCATGAAGACTACCATGATTTGCAACAATACCCTAAAAGTGTAGCGGATATGGTGGGATATTGGGCTGAGTATCACCTATTCGGTGGTGTAGTGCTGTTCGATAGGGGAGAATCTGGCACAGATGTAAGCAACGTCCCTTTAAACCCAGTGTACTGTGTTTGAGTTTTTTTGTCTTCTTCGGCTTTTCCCTCTTTCCATGCTGAATAAATAGCAGTGCAAGCGCGCTTTTCTACATCCTGTCGGAGGTTTCAGGATTTTCCAACTTTCCGAGTCCCAAATCCAGCAATTCGTCGAATACGTACAGCAACTAGCTGAGACTGCCCAGGATATACAACCACCATTTCCGCTCAGCGCAGAGAAGTATACATATCGCGTCGACCCATTCGATGCCATGACACTTAACATTTATCGGGACAAATATGAGCGGATAATACCAAGAGATAGACCAGCAAGATGTGTACAGCGTCTCGCGGACTTTCCTGAATTGCAGGACGCACTAGTACAGATCAATCGTGACGACTCTAGTCAGTGATTAGCAAGCATTCCGGCGTTTAAACACCATCTTCTCCGCGTTGGTCTTGAAGCATGGTGCATCGCTCATTGGAGCTTGCGACCTATAATGTTTGGAGAGTGGGGATGACGTGTCTTCGCCGGTGCAGAAGGCTTACGACCGCGGTCAAAAGGTGTATTCTACCCCGACTGATCTTGCATATCCCCAATCTCTCGACACTGATAAGCCTAATATCACTAGAAAACTTCGGAGCCACCGGCCAGAGGTATTTTCTGTTTCTACAACCGACCATTGTCTTCCAAGATTCGTCTTCCATGCTCATGAACTTCCCCAACAAAACTATGTCAGCCCTCATTCTCTCGAGCCGGACTCAGGAGCACGTTTGCCACAGATCAACCGCAAGAGCCAAGCATCCGATAATGCTCCCGGGAATGAACAAAATGCTAACGGAAATGACGCTGCTATGTTATCCTCCGCTGACCCTTGCGCTACCGTCAAGCCTGGGCGTTGCCAGGCGCCTCTTCCCGGCACAGGTGCCGGCGACTATCAGTCGATGGATGGTTTTGATTCTGTATGTGCCGAAGAACGATTTGCCGATACGGCCGAGACCGATTATTCACAGGAGAGCCACTTTCCTGGTACAGGTGCTGGCGACTATCAGCCGTTGGATAATTTTGATTTTGTATGTGCTGAAGAACGATTTATCGATGTAGCTGAGACTAATTATTTACAGGACGCTTTCCTGAACCCTGATCAGTATCCTCCGGAGCTGTAATGTTGGCGTTGATGTAGGAGGTCGAGGCTACGCCGTCGAAACCTTCCAAAGGTCGTCACCACCCAGTTGAGACAAGATCCAGGGCTTCGGACGAGGAAGGAGACGAAAACTCCCAGTCAGCTTAGACTGCTGGGCCAGGGAGAGGATAGGTTTTTGACCAAGAGACTCTTCGTTGGTCGTGATTTTGTCCCTTGGAGGAAAAGGAGTATCATATATATAGTCTCTTGAGTAGGATAGATAGCGAATAGCATCAAATTCCTCTCCTCCTCGAATAAGAATTATATACCCTATTACCATAAGCAATAACTTATAATATAGTTTAAATCTATTTCTGTAAGGGACTAGTTTGGGACCCTTAAGAGCCTGTTCGGGCTTCCCAGGGATCGTCGTCAAAACTTGACAAAATGAGATCACAATATCCTTAGTTTACATCTAGCCTGATTGGAGATGAAATGCGCGAGTGGATAGTGGGCACTGCTCCAGGACTGCTCGGGTGGCTCAGGTGAGCTTAGTGAGGAGAGGGTGAGTAGCGCCTGAGTAGAAGCGGCCAGCTTAACCTTACTAACCTAACCGACCTTGGGATAAAGAAAAAAATATTTGTATGCAACTGCCACGAACAAGTCTCACCACAAACATAGCTCTGGGTATAGCAGTCAGACGTCCAGCCATGCGCGATACCCGATATATTTCCATTTGTGAAGTATCGATCGGCTTTCCTGCTATATCCCCAGCATGGGAAGGCTTTCGCGGTACCGATAGTTCCCGCAATGAATACAACAGCTGCAGCCCCTGTGAAGAATGGTAAATATCCTCCGCGGCGTTGGACATTCTCGTATGGAGGTGGATCATCTGAACCAGGTACATTCGGGTTATGGTTTCGTGCAAAGAATCTCTGGACTCTGGAGACGATACGAGGCCAGACCCAGTATACGACAGCGGAACCAGCGATGCCTGCCAGTATAGTCAAAAGTGTGATCACCAGCTGGTTCTTGTACTACTGCTTAAGTTCCGCCAGAGCTTCGGACTTGTATCTTCCACCCAGTTCCTCCAGGCATGCGGCGGGATACCGTTTCACCCAGCTCCACATCTTGTCGCCGTCGCAAACGGCATCGATGACGTTGACCTACGCAGAATGTCCCAGTTAGCCTGGGACTTCGAAAACAACAAAAAGTTGAAACTGACTTATCTGGCTCGTCTTCAGGCAAGCCTTGTACGCGAAACTGAGATCATGGCAGTCATTACAGCCATTGTAGCAATGATCATAGTCCGTCCTCGCTTTGGACAACCAAGCGTCCGGTCTCGGATCCACAGATGCATGCGCAAGACGGCCTTGTACATTCTTGACTAGCGCCCAAGTCGTGACCCCAGTTATACCACCTCCGACGATGAAGGACATTGGGATACGTAATTTGGGAACGTGACATGAATGTCCCGAACTGATTGGGACTTTGTAGTTGATCATTTTGGGGCGGATTCTGAGGCTATCCTGTGCTGTTTTCTTGAAGCTCGATTGGTGGATCTTGATGTGTCGAGTCCTTCGAAAGGTCGTCCCGTCGGAACCAACTCATTGTCCTGGCGGATGTGAGTCTTTTGAATATCAGCTGAGTCGAAAGTGAGTTTATGCAAAGTTGCTACTCACTTGATCCCTGGTTCCAGCTGCGAAACTTGTCTGTCGTGCGATCGAACAATGATATCGTGCCGTGGTTGATGCTTGACTTGATCAATGCAGGGTTGATGCAAAAAAGAAGTTGTCTCTACAAGAAATAGCTCAAATGATGCAATAGAGCAATGCTGTTGATGATTGTATTTTTGGATGAAGTTGAGATGTGTTCAAGGGGAAAGGTCGAGTCCTTATCTACGTGACCATCGTAGCGCCAACCTGTGGAAGGAAGGAGCGACCATAGGCACAGACCTTTCCGCTTGTGATCGAGTTGCCAGAGAACAATCGCAAGGCGTCTTGTCCTTGTACTGTACCCCGGAGACCCTTGGGCTCGTATTGATGCACAGATGTGTTTCTGTTCTTGTTCTGAATGTCCGCTTTCGACTTGTATGTCATTGTCGTGAGTTCGTTCGAGAAGGAGCCAAGCCTAACTTTTTAGGCAGTGCGCTTTTCAACTAACAAGAGAGGAAGGAACCACCTGTGTTCTTCTCAGCTTCTCGACTTTATACATCAGTGCTGTGTGAAGTCGGTGCTGGGATGGTGATGGGCGCTGTGGTCTTCTCGCTAAGCACCGCCTGAGAAAGGGACGCTCGGAACCAAGAACAATGTCTTTGTCAAGAACAAAGATGCTCATTGAATTATCCTCCCATTGTCCCGCTATTCCTCTGAGCAAAAAAGTCACTGTCCAATGCTTCGACTTTTGTTTTTCGGCGCGTATATCATTCAGCCTCCCGGCTTCTTTGTCGGTTGTCCCTCGCTTCGCGGAGATAACCTAGTCCAAGTCCTTGTCAGAACAATGGTCTTGTTCTTCACCTCGATGTTTACTTCAAAACAGCAGTACCAATTGCGAGATATGTATCTCCTTCACCCTTTGCCATTTTTCATCTCCCATCTCCATCTTCATTCCAACTTAATTCGACTCCACTCTCTGAATCCGCATTGAGAGACATCAGCACACGAACCAGCACCAACACCAACACCAACAACTCCACCACAACAGAAAACCCTCCAACAACCGCCACAATGACGTACAACACTCCAATCTGCTTCCTCTTCTCCGACCTTCCCGACTCAACCGAGTTGTGGGAAGCGAACCAGGAACTAATGGCGACCTGCCACCGAACCTACTATACCCTCATCCGCAACCTCCTCCCCCAATTCTCCGGGACCGAGGTCAAGAACTTAGGAGACGGATTCTTCGTAAGTTTCCCATCCTCCCTCTTGGCTCTCCGATTCTGCCTTCATCTCCAAGTCCAACTGTCCAAGATCATCTGGCCTTCATCTGTCGTCGAGTTCCGCACTCGCAAGGACCAAGAAAGAGGCATCACCCCCAAATCAGGAAAAGGCATCACAACACGACTAGGCATGCACTTCGGTGTTCCATTCCAGCAAGAAATTGACCCTACAAGTGGTAGGATGGATTTCCACGGCAATGCGCCGAACGTAGCAGCGAGGATCATGGCGGAAGCTGATGGCGACAAGATCGCTGTCTCTGATGCTGTGATCCTTGATGTCTGCGAGCAGTGGAACCCAGCTGGTGGGACCTGCATAATTGATCGAGTGGAGAGACTTGAGATGGTGATTAGGGATGAGGGACTAGAGAGTGAGTTTGAGGTTGTGAGGAAGGGGGATACGAATCTGAGAGGTATCAAGAATCCGTTTTACCTTACGGTGATTCGGCTGAGGAGGTAGCTGAAAGAGAAGGAGACCAGGTAAGCGGAAACAGCTCTCTTTTGTTAGACGGTGGATATTCTGTTTGATTTTCGTGCATGAAGTCATGATACTCAAGGAGACGAAGTGTTGTTTGGAGTATCGAATACTTAGTCGAACAGGAACTCGACTGTAGATAAAACCAATATAATTTTTTCATCCCGAATTTGATCTTCTAATGGATATGATGACTTTGAATGTATGTAAGTAACTTGAAGTTTTGACTGGTTCTTTATTCTGCGAGTGAAATTAGGTAGCAAGTGCTACCACCACGTGCTGTTGCACCACTTACTCACATGCATCAAAACGCAGAAGGCAGCAGCAACCATGCACACTACAGCCTCGACTTAATCCGGAGCTATAACACTAATACCACTCTCCTCAATTCTCTTCAATATCTCTATCCGTTCCGGTCTACTCACCACAACTTTAGTCTCTGCCGTGCAATAGATTCTTAGCTTCACTACCGTCAATGACAGCCCTAAGGCGGTCGACGTAGCCTTCCCAGGTCTCCTTGTGCTCTTCACTCTCTGCCAGATACCTCTGCACTTTGGCTAGCCCTTCCAATGTCTTGCGCATCCTCGCCGCGTTAGTCGTGCCGCATAAGATGCTTATCTGGCAGCCGCCCAGGCTTCTCATCAACGCAAAGCACGCGATCTCCTTAGAGACCCCGAGCTCATGCCCCGCCTTCTCCGTCACCTTTTCGGGGCCATCAAGGACGTCGAGGCTACCCCACAGCAGACCCCAGGGCGCGTAGGCGATCCCATGCTGCCGACAGTACTCACGAACATCCCTATCAAAGGGGACCTGCGGGTACGGCAGGTTGGACGGGAACGCGAGGTTAGGCTTGTCTACCGTGTCCTGCGTGAAGCGGTTCTGGACAGCGCAGGGCTTGACGGTCGCCATTTCACAGACCCGGCGCAAAGAGTTGAGGTCGATATTTGACAAGCCGAGCGAGGTCACTTTGGAAGGTACTAGGGCCTCCATAGCTTTCCATGCCGTGAGAGTGTCTTGTATGTCTGGGTAGAGCGAGTGCAGGACCAGGCAGTCGATGTAGGTGACGTTGAGATTGGCGAGCGACGACGATACCGACTCAGCAACCTGCTCCGGGATGCTCTTTGTCGTATCGTACGGGTATAAGGCGGGGTCTTCGCTCGGCTTGAAAGGCGAGAACTTGGTCTGGATCTGATAGTACCGTACATCATCGCGATGCGGTTAGTTGACACCCCTCTTTGATGAAATATTCCCGTACAGAGCCTGAACACGAGCACTTACGTATAGATCCTCTCGTGCAACACTACCAGACGCCAGCGCTGCCACAATGCCCTCCCCGACCAGAGCCTCCCGGTATGCGGACTGGCTACCGGCTGTATCGATCGCTCTGAAGCCTGCCCTGAGCGCGGCCTCAACGAGCGATGCGCTGTTTTCGAATTTAAAGGCTGTCCCATAAATGATATCCGGGATGCCCTGGAAGCGAGGGAGAGCTGTCATGGCTGTTGCCTCCCAATGCCGTATCAGACTCGGCGTTACTGACAAACGGAGAAAACTCAGTTCTCTTGTAGAAACTTCTCGGGCTAAGACTTCTTGAGGAAAACAAGGTTGAGCCGTTCGCAAAAATGAAGACGATACTGAAAATCTGGAGTGAAAATTAAGTCAGGGGAGAGAACATAGATACATGTATATCGATACAGGGGACGTTAAAGAAGGGGACCGAAAAGTCGTGTTTAGGACAGGAATTCGCAACTCGCTCAAAAGTTGCGCTGCTAGCCGAGAATGAGTCTTGGCGGCTCGAGGATATGCTCTCGCTCTTCCTTTTCTTCTGCGCCTAAGAATAGTCGGAAATAGTACATTCCAGCTCAAACCTGCTGTCGAGCCTTGGAATCAAGCTCCAAGAATCCAATTACCATGATACGAAAAGCTTCGGCTTTGGGAATCCTGCAGTAATACAACCGCCACCTAGACACCACCCTCTCCCTCACAATCCTCAAAAATCTCATCCAACAACCTACACACCCACGAAACCATCTCCCGTCTAACTCCCAACCTCGTATGATAAAACCACGCAACATCCATCTTCGCCTTCGAAAATGTCCCTTCCATAATCCACCGTTATCGCATTCGACGGTGCATCACTCGCTGATCCCAGAATCGCATAAATCCTATCATGCGGGTCCAGTGACTTTGAACTCCTACAAGACTCCAACATCTGAATTAGTGTCCGCATATCCTTGCTGGTTCTCCTACCCGTGATGCGTAATCCGGGGCTGTTGTGGATCCGAGATAAGTAGTTTTGCATGGTTCGACGCCATTTTTCGCTACGTTCGTTCAGCCACAATTTCGGTGATTTGCATCAAAGTCGTATCGAAATCGTGTCCTTCCATTGAATTTGTACCACAGTGTATTGTCGTCGATGTAGCAAGAATGTATTCTTGGACGATCCAGATACGTCGCCCGTATGTTCGCTCCAGTAAAGCTGCCAGACTACCCCAGCGTCTATCAGGCTCTGAGACTGCTGCTAGGGATCTCATCCATGCCTGTCTACACATATGAGTGACAATTTCCAAGTTGTTGTTATTGTCTAGGTCGGATTTATAGTGCTTATTGAAGGAATCCTACTCTCTCACTCTGGCAGCCTCCTCGTAGAACTTATCGTTCAACTGTGAAGCCTCCTCAAAATAATCCCACACCTCCCTCAATAATTCAGACCCCCCTGCCCATCTCTCTCCATCATCGTCTCCAAGCCAAACTAGGACCCCCTTCGCTCGTCGATAGATATCTCCCATCATCCCCACCTGATGATTCCTCCTCAATACATCTTCTTGATTGATACAGACTCTATCGATACTAAAGACGGCAAATCACACCCCTGCAGGTCCTCGGGCATTAGCTAACATTGGCGGACATCGGCGCCGGGCACCAAAACTGCCGGTTTGCTGACACCACGTACTGTAATAGTTTTGCCTCTTCGGATCCTTCTTTTCGATCGGCAGTCTTGCTTTTAGAGATGTATTAGTCATAGAGGAGGAACATCGGGAGCGAGGCTTGTAGAGTATCGCAATAACGACGCTGTTGGGGTCAAAATTCCGATCAAATAAGCTCAACTAACCAAACCCGCTTTGGCATCCAGAAATACGAGCTCAAAAAGTACCGTATATCCGCAAATATTACGAGTCATTTTTTCTAGAGCTCTGATAATGCCATTGGATCCTACCAGACTCCGCTCTGCTATGCATTCTTCTGCTCCTCCTAGGGGCCGATCCACACCTTGGCGCAGAACATTAAACAGGACTTGATTCCTCCCTCGAAAGGTGGAAACGACTTGAAATATGGATATTGACGTATATTGGAGGCACGCTGCAACGACACTAAGATCAGTGAAATCAGCGAGTTAAATCAGACTACATTACTATTAGAATGTTGATTAATTGACAGGAGAAGATCGGATCGCTTCGGAAGTTTATGGCATTTCCCCCTTACTTGAACAAAACCGAATTGTTGAGATAGTGGTACGCTAGGCATCATTACCATTGTTCCTTACAGCCTGTGGTGCGTGCCACTGAGCAACCATCACTTGTTAATTAAAGGATCATTAGCTTAGTGAAGCTTCTAGGCCTTACTAAAAGATCATTGAATCATTAATTACATTATACTTTGGGGTTATAATTATTAATAGGTACACTTACGTGGCATGTTCGTTCATTACGCAGACCTCACTTAGCTTATGTGCTAAGGAATCACTGTCTATAAAAGAAGAGCTTATCTCTTCACAAATCACTTAACTTAATACTTCACTGCTTTTGTACTTAATTATTATGGCAATAATAAAATCAGTCACTCTTTATTTTATATAAAATCAACACGTATGAGATGGAAAACAGGACTGGATTGATGATAAAAGGTGGTTCTGGCAGGCTATATATACACGATAGGGGGGGTACCCCTGAACTATGCCTAAATGTGCCCTATGGCGCCATATCTCGTGATCCCAGCCATCTGACAACACGAATAGCTGTTCCATCCTGACCATTTAGATCACTGAAGATAGTCGCATTAAAAGTCATGTTATTGGTTTCAAATGTGACTTTTCGCAAACAACCCTCCTCGTCAACTTAACCTAGATAGAGAACAAAAATGGTGAATCATCCTCCTCCTCCCCATCTTGGTAACTATCCTCACCCTGGGAGCTATCGCTTGATCTAGACATGCTGTACCAACAGTGCCAGCAGAGCAAGTCTGGTTCACTTAAATCATCTTCAGACATTTCCTCGTACTGGCTATTTTCGCCGTCTTTCGTCTTTGATGCTGCTGAATGGCCATCTCGGCTCGAACAGACGTCCACATTGTCCTCCATAGCCTCATCCGGAAGCTCTGCATCCTTGTCATTCTGGCTTTGGCAGTTGTCCACAGGCTGACCAGTGTCAAGGAAATCCTCCACTGAATTCATTGCTGACGTTTTGGAAAAGATTCCGTAGGCCTGAGTGTGACGCAGCCTAATCTCCTCTATGCGATCCAGCCATTGTAGCTCTACCATGCAAGTCAAACCAAGGACAACTCCACATTCGACGCACCATTCCGAGTAGTTCAATTCGTAAGGTTCAAACTCGAGATTGAAAAGCTCCAACAAAGCACTTGACGACCATCCAAGTTCCCCCAGTACGCCTGTTTTCATTTCTTCTTGTATAAAGTGCGTGAGATCTATATCGGCCACCCTCAAAGCCCTTTTCCATGCAAAGAACGCTGGAGATGAACGAATTGCCAGTGAAGTTGGAGTTTCAAGTCTATAGGTATATTCATAATTCTCCCCAGACACATGGAGGTTAGCACCATTTGCCATCAGCCCTATTGTTGATTCGACACATGCTGCAACTGTTTTGTGGAGTACCGTATATCCATAATCATCTGGGGCATTGATGAAGTCTCGCAGCAAACGGAAAAGATATCGTGTCGTCTCTTTACCACGACCAGTTGGGCCTATGTCAGAAGAAAACCAGAGAATATCATGCACCTGAGCCGGCTTCAGATATGTCTTGATCTCAGGGAGTAGGAAGTCGAATGTGGACGTTAAAACCGCTTCGTAGCCTTGCGCCGGCACCACGACTCCTACTGTTTCCGCCAGCCTTTCGAGCAAGTGCGCGCTGATTTCCTCCGTCATGTCCCAAGATTCCCGGAGTATGTGAAGCGTGGCTAAAGCCATTCTCGGTTTTGCATTGTTCATGTTGTAGATACAAGCGGCGAGAGGAGTGCTGAATAATAACTTGATGTTAGTCCTAAGGTATGCTTTGTAGAGCTAAAGGGGATGTAAGGCTAGAACTTTCTTAATCTAAAATAAAGTTAATACGTAATGAAAGACGTACTCGGGATAGCGTGGAAACAAGTCCCGGTTGGATATTACAGTTGCATCCGCTCCAGTATGAAGAAGGAGTTTGCACAGTTCGGCATTGCAGCTTCGTGCCGCGATCTACTATTCTTAGCTCGTGTAGATAGCGATTGTGAAGGACTTTCATTTAAACCTACATGCAGTGGCGTTTCACCCCGCGTATTGGTATCCCAAACCGAAGCTTTCCGATCATATAGGAGAGACTGGACGCCTTGGATATCGCCAGCTCGAATGAAGTCAAAAATCAAGGAGTCATCTGGAACAGGATAGAACACCCTGATCTTTTGTTGCCACCCACAAGCCGTTTTCTTGATTGAAAGTTCCAGTTCGTGCTTCAGGCCCAATTTCATGAGCCACCAAGATGGACGTATGCGATAATATGAGTTGTATTCAATGGTGAATAGGTCATTTGAGGATTCGCTTGTATAAATATGGTAGACATTTAAGTCGAAGTAAATCCTGCAAAAGAGGTTTTCGTTGGTAGTGTTGTACCTTTTGGTGAGATTGCGGACTCTTCGAATAGGAGGGATTGCTTTGAAATCGTTGTCTTCTGGGTGGACATTTGTTGGAGAGCTGCCTTGTCTTATTTCTCGAACTTCGCGTGCGCCTTCGAGTACCTGTCGAAATGCAGCAGTCGTACCCATTTCGAAGCCTGCTCGATATATAGGATTTTTGATGGATTCTGCTATACGAGTAGTGTCGATGTTGATTTTGGATTGCAAGATCGCAAGATGCTCGGTGAAACTTGACTCTGTTGTAGTTGTCGTGCTGATCTGCGGATCTCGATATAGTTGCAAGTTCTTTATCCCTTCGTTAATTATTGAGACTTCCTGTTCATAAGAGCCGTGACCCTTTCGAAAGATTTCCCTATATTATTAAAGTTAGTACTTATTCAGCATGTTTTGCAAAAAGATAGTCACATAGTAAGATTCTGTTGCGCCATTATCAACGTAATCTTCGTCTCCTGAATTAGATGCTGGAATTTTTGAATCTGCTCTTTCTTGAAGACCGCTTTCAAAGCGATCCATTGTCGAGTGCTTCGGCTTTGTGATGCGAAGCCAGGCTCAAAGTCTTGGATGAGATTCGTAAGTGCCGTAACATGGTCTCTGCAACTATCGAGGAGTTCTGTGGTTGTTTGATCTTCACCATGAAACTTTTGGTGGGCTTCTATGTTGTCCAGGACCACCGACAGCACTCTAAGGCCCTTCGTCACAGCCTTGACATTATCGGGAGCATTCTGGACAGACTCCCAGAAGTTGAGCAGCTTCTTGACACTACCGGCGAGTTGAATAGCGAGTGATACGACACTGATAACGCTGGCAGCTCCGGAAAGGCCATCCATGATAGATCGGGGAGCTGATGATGATCTTGGAGATTCTTCCGGAGATTTAGGGCGGTGTAAGCGCCGGGTCACCTACAGCCTTGTCCGTATAAAACTTCGACTTGGGAATCTGGTCTGGCTGCCTAAATTCAGCCTCATTTCGATGCAGCCAATGAACGTATCGACTACACTGCGTGATCCATGGTGTCAGCGGCACTTTATTGATGTCTGAATCCTTAGGCAGAAATTCAGTTTCGAGGTCAGCTTGCTTACCACGTGCTTACTTTCGTACTTGTAAGTCAGCAAGCGAGGGGACAAAAGCAACTAGCCATAATAGCTCTAGCGTTAAGACAACTGACAAGGGCAAGTGTGGCTGTGTTTAAGTTCTGCGAGTGTTCAGGGCGGAAGCCGATTTCGCTAGCGTCTATAATGGCCACTTTTGTATCAACGCTACTCACGTATGCTTTGTTTGTGTGCTATGCAAACCAGGAAAACCTTACTCTTGTGTATTTGCTACGGTTAACATTGGCAACACAGACAATTAAAGTAGTAGGGTTTAGAGCTAAGGATTACTTGAATAGCCACTTTAGATTCGCACGTGCTTTTTAGCATACTTTTTATTGAGATCTAGTTTGTTGATCATGTCCTCTCATATGATTGCAGCCTACACGTGACTTTGTGAGCCTTCCCAAAAGCGCTGTGCGCGTGACTAAGGTTATTGAGCCCAATTGTCAGATGAAAAAGTTGGTCCCTTAAGTGGAGGCCTCATAGCTTTAGTTTCCCCTCTTATATACAGAATCAATCCCTTCTACGTATTCACATGTCCCTCGTATACTGCCAGAGCATTTGTCACCAATCTTGCTCCATTCTCAACGCTGCCGTCCTTCAAGCGCCGTCGCAATGGATGCGCCGGCGTGGGGGGCTCGCCGGCGCTGGCGCATCCATCTCGTTGGTGTGACGGGGCTGACGGGGGCCGGTTTTGGCTCCCCGACGCCGGCGCATCTATTGGGCTTAACGGTAGCACAGGCTAACGCACGCTCTTAATTCATGCTTGAAACTGAATCAGTCTGAATCTGAGTACAGAGGGGTGCGAAATTGGAGTCCTCATTTTTATACACTTCTTTCCTTTGAGCACGGATCTCCGAAGGTCTTGGCGCTGATCTACGTAACGTCCCACTCTGTACCCTTGATGCTGACAGCACGTGGGAGAGATCTAGCGTACAGCTCCATTGTACATATACCCCGCATCTTTCCTTCTGAAATCCTATTCATCCATCATCTTTCTACTTCATTTTTCATGGCGCTAGCAGAACTCTGCTGCTGCCGACGCCGTTCGGGATCAGGTTATGCGACACAATCCGAACTCGGCCGTCTATAACGGATCCTACATCAATGAGCGAGTGCGGTTTGATGTCCAGTCGGTTATTCTCGATCGTCCCTCTGCAGACGGTGTCCTGCGTATGTTGACGCATATGAGCCTTATGCGCGATCCGCGCCCCGGTTCACGTGCCCGATGACGTGCTGGCCGCGCTTCCCCAGGATCCAAACATCGCCGCCCTTGAGCAGGAGCGAGAGCCGTTAAAAGCTGGGGCATATAGAATCCAGGGGACGGATATCGAGGCAGAAGTCCGGCGGCTTACTTCCGCAATTGGTAGTGCTAGGAGCAGGCGTCGAAACATCATCTCCGAAGAATACCGGGCAGACTACTTTTGCCGCCGCCCGACGGAAGACATTGAGAGGCAGAACAGCGGACAGGA
Organism: Phialocephala subalpina; assembly: GCA_900073065.1. Lineage (NCBI taxonomy): Eukaryota > Fungi > Ascomycota > Leotiomycetes > Helotiales > Mollisiaceae > Phialocephala > Phialocephala subalpina. The sequence goes on along the minus strand of FJOG01000006.1, from coordinate 1,722,290 downwards.
GGAGGAAGAGTACGTCGAACCAGTAGTCCAGCATAAGATCCCCAAAGGACGCTACTAGCTGATATCATCTACACTCGCGTTGTAAATATTACCCCGCAAGACGCTGTCCATCGCCGGATGAAGACCACCAATCTTATGCAAGCTCTCTATAGCTGTCGTGAGGTGGCCTCGCGATACCGACTCCGCGTTGCCCTTCCTTCACCAACTATTTTCAAGGAAGACTCCCCTGAGGTCGGACCCCTCGCTCCTGTTTTCCCCCTCGTTTGTAGCAAGACTTAATGCCTGTTCTGCATTGAAGACTAATCGAAGAGCTACTAAGGCCGGATAGGCTCTTTTTGCCGTCTTGCCAAGATGATAGATGACGTTAAACGGAAGCACCTCAAAGGGAAAGATCCGAAGGCCAAGATCGAGTATTGTCACCCAACGTTCAAGTCTCAAGGGCTTACTCTCGAACACTTGCAGCATTTCAAAACCCATATTTAGACCGTGCATGGTACCGCGCTTCGTGAATAAAGGTTTGTAAGTCTTACAATAAATGGTATAGAGAGCTCTTCCTTTGATTGCGTGGTCACTCTCTAAGTTTCATCGCGGCGTCTAGGAGGATACTTAGGGGGTGCGCATCGGGTTTGTATCATTTGGTCTTCAGATCTCATTAGCTTTATCATTGTTAACAGTTTGGTATTATTAGAGCCAAGGCCTTTATGATAATTATCTATACTACTCAGCCCGATGCCCTGATATTCCCGAGCATTTCTAGGTCCGCTAAGGTTACCGTAGAAAAGCAACGGGATTGATCAATCCCCTCCCAAATTCTCAATCCAGTCTCCCGCATAAATCCCCTCACTGAGACTCGACGCCTCATTGTTATTCCGTTACCCGCCTCATCTGGTGTGCGGCCACTCTACCACGCTTCCCCACAGCCAGCGAACCACTGCATGCAGCGTGCATTCTTGTTGGTGGTGAGGAGTGATCAATTATTCGTTGATTGATGTCATCGAGCTATTGAGCTAGCGAATCCGGTATGAGCAGCCTTATCAGGGCGAGAGGCAGCTGCAATCGACCATGCGGTGGGCTCGATTAGTAGTAATAGTGGAGTTGTGCTGTGGCAAGGCAGAGGAAGCTGCAAGCCTTGATGTGCTAGATGCGAGAACAGAGAAGAAGGCTTGAATAAGACATTGGGATGAGAATAGTCTGTATTTGATGAAAAGGAGCTGGGCTGCTACCCGAACAACTTTGTCTTCAATCTCGTTCAGGATTCTGATATTCTATGGGGTTCTCCAATCACACGGCTCCGAAAGAGAAAGTTCCCGAGCAGTCAATACTACGGTCCGGACTTGAACGATTTGAGTCAGGCGTCGGATCGCTTGCCAGAAGATTGACGACGAAAGGCACGAAACGAGGCGAGGGCATCGAGTCGGGAAGAACACAAGTAAGCCATAACTCTCCATCCATCTCATGCTTACTGGGCTTATATACTAATTTATTATATCGCGGAAGAGATCGTCATACAAGATGCCAGAACCCAAGAATCGACAAATCGATATCAATGGCAACGAAAACGAGGGTGGTACAAGCAGCGACCGTATAACCGCGCCCGCTCACCGCAAAAGCAAGAGGGATGGAGGAGCTCGAGGACATTACGAAGACATTCTCGGCACGGCAAACACCACGCCCCAACCGGCTCGAAGCATCGATGAATTCACGCAGGGCGTTGATGTAGCTCGGCAAAGCGCTGCGGCTACGCAGACAGCTCTTAACTCGGTCGATGAATTGTACCGACGGCACTTGAAAGTAATTCACGACGCGACAAGTAACAGCCAGAGGGTGGTTGAACTACAGGAGCTGTGTAAAACAAAGGATAAACAACTTGAGAGGTACCTCAATGCCATCGATACCTTCGAGTTCCAGAGCGTCCGCCAAAAAAAACAGTTGGATGAAAGGAAAGCTGCCATGGATGAGGAGGAACAGAGATTGGAGGAGGAGCGGAGAGAAATTGACAAAAAGAAGGAGCGCGAGGAGGAGGTATCCAAGGCTAAAATCGCGGAGGATAAGCTGAGACTTGAGAAGGAGCTCAAAGAGCGGAAAGCAAATCAAGACAAGGATCTTAGAGAGCAGAAGGCAAAACTAGAAGAGGATTTCAAACGAGACAGAGATGCCGCTAAGAAGAAACTCTCTGGGCTAGAGTCGGACAAGAAGAAGCTGATCGGGGAGCTTGCATTACAGGAAGCGACGATTAAGGGGCTGTACGAGTCATTGGCAGAAGAAAAGGACAAGCGCAAAGACATGGAAGAATTAAGGAAAATTGAAAGAGATAAAGCGCAAAAGCTCAAGGACGAGCTGGACAAGATGAAGAACGAGTTTGGGTTGAATAACAACACACCAGATTTTTAGTACATACTGGACCCTCAGCTCAAAATATGCCAGGCTAACATCCCGCAGTAAGAAGAAATTAAATGAGATCTCGGACACAATCAATGCAATAACATCTCGATATTGCAAAGAACTAGAGATTAAGGTATACTCAACGTTACAAACTCCCCTCTCCCTCTGACAAATTACTAGGACTGGGAAATCTTTCGCGGGAAACTCAAAGCAACCAACAGCCTATTCGCCTCGATTCCAATTTCCGACAGTCAAGAGTCCAAAATGCTCCGCATCGCATATGCACAGCGCCTCATTTCATCCTATCTCTGCAAGCTCATTTGGCAACCATTTTCTTCAGACAACACGTTCCAAGACGAGCGCAAGGACTTAGTGTTTCTACTTTGGAAACTTAAACATGGACTAGAGAGTAAACAAAGTATAAAGATCTGGTCAGCACTTACTACTCGCAGTTTAAAAGGCCAGGCTCCTTTCTCCCTTCCCCCCACCTCTTCAACATCTCAACTGTCACTGCCCCAGATACCACTTGCCACTCGTGCCGAGAGGTTCCTCGAGTCGCTCATCCCAGTCTTGTCACTCCTAGTACAGGAATCCGACCACGAGAGTCTCAAGAAAGACCTGCTCCAGCTCGCGGATTCAGCAATCTCAATCTGGGACTCGGCCCAATCAGAGGAATCACTTGATATTAATATAATCTCTGAGCTCGATCCAAACCTTCGCGAACAGTGGCGCTCTCCAATATTCGATGGCAAAGTCAATAACACAGAAATTGAAATCATATCCTCAACACATCCCCGGATCTTCACACTCTTCCCCCGCTTCGCTACTATCAAAGTCATCACCCTCCCTGGAACTTTCGACTCTACGGCAGGCCCACAGCAAGAGGAAGACACCATCCTCCATCCAGGAATTGGGCTAGCGGAGTGTTCGGCACTGGTAATAAAGGGCAAGGAAGAGCTACAGGAGAGGGAGGAAGAAGAGGCTTATATGAGGTCACGACGAGAGCTGGAGAATGCTAAGAAAAAGTTGGAGAGTAAGGAAAGGGAGTGGGAAGAGAGGAAGAGGTTGAAATCGCCAAGGGTAGGGTCGGTTTCTGGGTCAGGTAGTCCAACGGAGAAGTGGAGCTCTGTTGGGGGGTCGAGGATGGTGCCCGAGGAATAGTGTTGGTAAGAGATAAACGCTAACTCATTTTTTTATTGGAAGAAAATACTACAGATATATTGCTGTCCTATTTTAAGCAAGTATTACGCAGACTACAATAAATGAAAGAGGGATTGCTATCTCAATGAAGAATTCATGGCGCCTAGAGAACATGAGCGCAGATAGCTAACGAGTAGCATAGTCGTATGTACATCGGTATTACTAGGCGCGTACCCCTATGGTTGATTCAACCCCAAGGATTTCGCTAAATATCCGTTTCTCGACGTAGCCTACGATTTACCGATTCACACTTACGAGGCCCAAATCTGAGTCTCCATTGATGCCCGATAAAGATTAATTAATAACTAGTGTCAATTAATACAAGTACTTTTCGGCAGAGTCGTATTAGAGTTAATACCCACGTGATTTACACTTTCCTAAAGCGGTTACGAGGACTTATTCATTATAAGAGGGCGCGGCGCCCCTCCTAGCCCGAAACTCAAAGGCTATCCTCGCTTAAATAACGCGCTTTGATATATTAAAACAAACGGCTAATAATATTCAAAGAATTTTATTATTCGATTATATTTATTAGAATATTTCGCTTTTATTTTAATTAATTATTTAATCCTTTTTATTAGCCGTATAAAGTATAGCGCTCTCGCTAAAATAAATTATATAATATTAAAACTTATAAGTTCAAAAATCTCCTTTGTAATTTTTATTATAACCTTTTTATAAAGTTTTAAGCAAAGATTAAAACTTGAATAATTTTAATAAATTAATAAGAATAAATTAAAAGAATTTTCAAAGTATTTTTAAATAATATAAAAGAGTAATAAACGAGCGCCCAATTATAGGTTACTTCGTCTCAATTAATAAGTTAGATTAATTCGATAATTATCGCGCAAAGTAATCAACTATATATAGAATAAGCCTATAAATAAAAAGAATAAAAATATTTGATTATTTTTCAAAGAATGAAAAATTCTTTATATATTAAAAAATATATAACTAATATAAACCCTCGAAACTATTTAATATAAATAGGGATTTTTGAGAAACTTATATAATTTTATTATAATAGTTTTATTATCTTTATAATAAAAAAGCAAATATTTAATTTATTCAAAAATATATTTATTATTTCCAAATATTAATTTTATATAATAATTTATTATAATTTGATATAAATCTTAAGAATTTATATTCTTCTAAAAATAATAAAAGTTTTAAAGTTTTTTTTTCAAGATTATAAGGGATTTTAAGAGTAAAAATCTTAAAAATTTATAAGTTTATAAAATCGTTATAATTTATATAAAATAAATTTAAAATATATAAAGAAATATTATTATTAATATTATTGAAAACATTTATTTTATATTAATATTAATATAATTTAATATTATATATAATTATTTTATTATAAATTATTAATATATAAAATTCGTTTATATTTTATAAATAAATAAAAATATATAATTAAATTATTTAATTTATTAAAAATTATAATTATTAAGAAAAAAAGAATTCTTTTATTTTCGATTTTATATATCAAATAATTATAACTTTAAAATATAATATAAAAATTAATTTTTAATTTTTAATTTTTATTATTTCTTATTATATTATTCACTTTTTTTTCTTTTATTTATATTTTAAAATAATTAATATTTAAAAACTTTTTAAAACTTTTATTAGAAATAAATTTTATTATAATATTAATCGAATTATTTTAATTATTAATTTATTGAATTTCTTATAATTTTTTATATTTATACGATTAATAAAAAATTATTAATTATTTATTATAAAAACTAATATAAACTTTTGGAAAAAATTGGAAATTACGTGAAAAAAAAATTTAAAAAAGAAATATTTAATTTTTTTAAACTTTGATAAAAGTATTAAATATGATTTTTTAATTAATAAAAAAAAAATCTCGATATATAATATCGGAAAAAATAATCGCCGAGAAATATTAAAACTTTAATTTTTATAATTAAATTATATTTTAAAAATTAATTAAAAGTTTTTATTTTTTTTAAATTTTAAATTAAATTATTAAATTATTATTATATTATTAATTAATAAGTAATTATATATTATAAAATTATAATTATAAATTTTTTTAAATATATTTTTATTTAAAATATTAAAATATTATTCTCTTTATAATTCTTTAATTATATAGTTTTTAAAAGAAATTTTAAATTTTTTTTTTAATATATAAATTGATTATTATATAAATATAAATCAAAAATTATTAATTATTAGAAATTAAAATATTAAAATATTATTTTTTAATTATATAATTATATAGTTTTCAAAAAAGTCTTTAAAAAATCTTTTTTTAATAAAATCGAAATTTTTATAATTTTTTATAAAAGTATTTTTTATAAGACTTATAAAATAATATATATATTATAATAAAATTATATAAATTTCTTTAAAATCCTTATTTATATTAAATAGTTTCGAGGGTTTATATTAATTATATACTCCTTAATATATAAAAAGGTTTTTATTTTCTAAAAATAATTATATATTTTTATTTATTATATTTATAAACTTATTTTACGTATAATTAATTACTTTACGCAATAATTATCGAATTAATTCAACGTATTAATTATAATAAAGTAATTTATAATTAGGCGCTCATTTATTATTATTTTTTTTATAATATGCTTCTCTCGTTCCGAAAGAAAGGGGTCGTCCGCTGATTGGCTCGACAAGCGAGCCAGCGAATAGCCCCCTTTCTTCCTTCACTTCGACGCGCATATTGCTCCGCAGGCCTCGCAGGGGCGCCCCTGCGGGGGGCTATAGGCTCTCTCTTCCTAATTTCAAGTCAAAACCTCTCAATTTGAGATTGCTAGAGAGTATAGAAGTGGTAGGTTTTAAGGAGAGTAGATCAGCTCGCGACAGTTGCTCCAAAGCTTCAAAATACTCCAAGGGGACACCCCTTGGGACCCCCGGCTTATATCTACGTAGTAATTGATTCAAATACCAGGGGGAGACCCCCTCGGACCCCCCTTAAGAGCTGCGCAGCTATAGAGTTATAAAGAGAGTAGGATTTTGGTGTTCCAGCGTTTGGTGGTAGCCTTAGTGCCTTAGGCAGTAGGATTTTGGTGCTCCAGCGTCTGGTGGCCTTAGTGCCTCAGGCAGAAACGTACTTGAAGGTTTTGCGATCGCGATTTATAGCGCGCGACTACTTATTAATTAATAACGCAATAATAAATTAATAGATTTACTTGAAACTTGAAATGTAAATATATTTAATTCAGTTTCTACTTATTTATAAATCTTATATAGTTTATATAAAAGGTTACGTTAATTCTTAGAGTATAAACAAAAAGAAATTTTGGTATTCCTCGGTGATTATTCTTTCTAATATTATATGAGGGGGAAAATTTTTAATGGACCAATCAAAGAGTAGTATTTGGTACCCTTATTAAAGTTTGGGAAAACCGATTATTCCCTCTTTAAACCCTACTTTTCACGTGATTTCCGATCTCCTCCCCCAAAAAGTTTATATTAATCCTTATAATAAATAATTAAATATTAAATAAAAAAATAAAAAAAGTAATTTATTAGTTTGTTTATCGAATTAATTAGTAAACGACCCCTTTTTTTGAGAATAAGAAAATATATTAATATTAATTATAAAAAAAATTTTAATTTAATTAAATATTTATATAATAAATAAAATTTTATATATATGATTTTCAAAGTTTTCAAGAAATCAAATTATTTTATAATTATATTAATAATAATTTTAATCGTATTTATTATATTAATTCCTTTTATTATATTATAAATTTCTAAAATTAATATATTTTTAATTATTTGTTTACTTTTAATCGAATTATAATAAATAAAATTTCTTTTAATTTTAAACTTTTTATTATTTAATTAATTTTTATTCGTAAAAATAGTTTTATATTTAATTTAAAAATTAAAATCTTTATTATTTATAAACGATTTATCAACGAAAATGAAATTTTTTATTATAAATAAATATAATATAATAATATTTTCTTTAATTAGATTTTAATATTATTATAATAAAAATTATAATTAATTGAAATAATATTAATATTAATATAATTAATGGTTAAAATCAAGGAAACCTCGGCTATAAAGATGTTATATAGGGAATATAAGGTCACGTGTATAAGATTATAATAATTATATAATAATAAATAAATCAAATATAATTTATAATTAATAAAATATAATAATATAAATTTTTCGAATATATTATTTTTAATATTTATTTTAAAAATCCGTAAATTTAATATTTATTAATTTAATTCTTTTATTATATTCTTTTTATTATAATTCGATTATATTTTTATATTTAATTAATATATATTTATTGAAAATTAATAAAATTCCTAATAATAATTCTTTTTTCGATTTAATTAAAAATTTAATTTTAATAAATTCGTTTTATTTTAAATCCGAAATTTTCTTATTTATTTATATTTTAATAACTCGTATTATAGAGAGGGTAAGTTAAATCTATTGATTTGTAAAGAGCAGGTGATGGGTGAGTCCGGTGGGGCGGAAAAGAGGGTGGCGACGCGGAATTGTTTTGTGGCTGCTTTGAGTGAGGAGTAGGTTGGGCTCATCATTTTGCGAGGGATTCCAACCCGTCGTATTTCTAGACTTAGAAGGGTTGGGATTGCGTGAAGATTGATGGCGAGGTGTATGTGTATAGATGATGCTGTGTGGTACTGTAAACGCGGCTCAGCTTCTGCCTTCTGCAGCTCTGATGCTGCAGGCGAGTAAGCGGGCCAACCACACGTGCAGCACTTGCTAACCATTCCACTCACCGAAACATTGTGAACGACATTCAAGAGAAATGGACCTCTCCTTTGATCAAGCTTTTCAAGCACGATAAGATTGATCGCAATAATGCCTCCGTCATAATCTCATCTCAACTCTGCACCAAATCATCAACTTTTACCCGACACTGAACCACGAACCCAATATCGAACCAATTTCATTCATGCATTTCAGTCCACGTACCACTGAGGTACTCTTTCCATCATCTCTTCATTGATATTGTCTTGCAAACCTTATTCGTTCATATCTCGTAAGTCTCGAATTGTGATTTGAGGCCGCGGTCGTCCCAGTCATCGTACCTCAACTCTCAAACCAAGAGCTGTGGCAGCGATGGCTTACTCTTTTAAAGGCTCTCTACCGACTCAAGTACCTATGGCAAGTACTACACTGTCCGTACATCCCTAACCTGCCCATGTTCCGTCGGATTGCCTTGAGTTCTTCCTCGTATGCCCCGACCAGTACATGTCGCTGCTCGGATCTTGAGGTAAGCACTTGGTTTCGCTATCCCAGCGGATACCATCAGTTTGATACGTCGTCGGCAGGACGACCATATATATTGCGATTGGTCGTCTCGGATTTCCTTCAACGGGTACCATCGAGACTGGGAGGGCGCCTTTCAGACTCGAGACAAATCGAGCTCATCGACTTCAACAATGAAGGATTCTTCAGCTCGCATGCAATGCGACGAAAAGACTCCCAAACTGACGTCCGATGCGCCGGTGACTTGAACGAAGGCGGTACCACAGCTCTGTATCCTCTTCCCATCACCCTGCCAGTATCGATATCTCATTTCAGGTACCACCGATAGGAGAAAAATGTTCGCAGTCGCTCATCCGCAACCGCAACCGCATACCCGCCTCACCACTCCTCCTCATCTCCCTCCCCTTCCCCGAGCCTCGCCGTCCACCCCGGCACACTAACCAGCACCCCAAACTCCCTCAAACCCCCCATCCATTTCCTCGCCTTCTCACACTGAACCTTGACATCCCTCCTCATATACCCAAAATGATCCTCATTGCCTATCTGGATCTCCGTGCTTGTTGGGACCGGCATCGCATCTTTGAATGTGAATTTTAGGAATCGGGGTCCGTGGGGTTGACAATGTCCGGTTTGGGTGGAGAACCAGGAGAAGAATTCCGTGGTTGTGATTTTGGGGCGTAGGACTGACTTTGGGTAAGGGGAGGAGAATTTGCCCGTGCCGTCGATTTGAAGGCGTATTGTAATTTCAGGGTCGGGGCTTGTGTTTGAGCTTGGTGGTTGTGATTGTGTAGCGTGGGAGGATTGAGAAGCTTGTTGTTGAGGTTCGGGTGGCGGTGGCTTTCGTCTGTAAAAGAGGACGACTGCTTCTCCGTGAAGCATGCACGTCTGTTTGGGTTGGATGGTAACTTCCTGGTAGCGGTCACCAGGTTCGTCGGGTCCCGTCCTGACATTTAGTGTGATATATCCTTTGCCGGTGATTGCGACCATTCCCTTTCCGCTTCTCTTATCGATCACAACTCCACATACTTCGGCGCCAGTCTTGTATGGCAACTTGTCTAGTACTGTTGACTCTCGATCTAGAAGTTCAGCATCTGGTCGGTCGGCGATCTGCGAATCTGTAAGCACGGGTTCGACGTTTTATGAGGTCGCCATTACAAATGCATGTGCTCGCTCTCGGAGCCAGGTCTGATCCAGCGTTGTTCTTGCGTGGTGTATGTTGGGACTACCAATTGGCTGAGATTGGGAAGGAAGACTTTGATGGCGATGGTGGCCACCGAGATTATGGTCTATACGTCGAGTTGGATCAAAGGAGTTGTGAGAAGAAGATGGCAGTGATTGCAGCGCAGCCGATACACTCATAGGTGAAGTATCTTGATGCGGTCTGTGAGAGCTCATAGGCCTGTTTCCTAATATGGTGTTTGGTAGTGAGGGCGATGGTGCTAATTGACATTGTGGTGTAGACTGAGTTATCTCCGTGGCCATCTGACGCTGTTGGCCGGAACCGTGACCAGCTGCTGGCAGATCTGATAGCTTTGTATTGACAGGATTGCATCGAGAATCCTGACTGGTCGGCGAAACGGCTGAATGAGGGGGTAACGGAGTAACGAGGACTCTGAATAATGCCGGTGCTTTGTTGATGTTAGCAGCCAGCCAGTAGAGATCCCAAATGTATTGCTTGATTGTTCGGAAGTAGCTAAGACTGCCTTCCGGAACGACAAAACTCCTCTCTTCTTGCCAATGCACATCCACCAACTCGAACATCAAAGGACCAACTTCTTTCACCTTAGAAGCCTCTGCATACCATTTATAGAAGTCTAAGAGACTTTGCCACATTATCACGCTCACGGGATGTGCGCTGGCTTCCTTGTCAGACGTAGGAATGGGTAGAAGTACACTGGTATTCTGTGTGAAGCTTTCGATGAAAGGCTGTACATCTAAGGTCGCCAAAGGACTTTCAGCACGATTGTCTAGAGTGAAAATGACTGGCGGAGGTTGAAAAGGTGAGGGTTGGGTCATTGTTGGAGGTGGGGTTGTAGAGCGCTGAGGTTGGACAATGTGGTGGATGTGAGGCGCACTGTTCGTGATTGCCGGTTTCCGGCCCGCGCTGAGAGTTTGAGGTGAGAGCAATTGATCTTTGGATTGAGGTGAAGGTCTGGACTGACCGTCCTCGGGTCGGACTTCGTGTCGTGATAGGAAATGCCCAGGTTGTTGATTGTCGAGACCAAACCTTGGAGGAGTCCCTGGCCCCGGGCGATCGTCGGTACGATTAGAGTAACCAGTTCCCGGTTTCTTTCCACGCCTCTTTCCAATCCTATTACCAGATGCTTGGTTGCGTTGAACTGTTTCTGCCGTAAGGACTGAGAAGTTAGATGGAAATGTGTTGAGCCCTCCTTCGAGACCTCCTGCAATATGAACTGGTACAGGCGCTCTGCGGTCGTCGATAGGTTGCGGCAAAGTGTTCTTTCCGATTCCGGAAAGTTGTAGACTCATGGACGATATTGGAGGAAGTTGCCTGTTTTCATTCCTATGCCACCCGGACGTGTCACGAACATTCAATAGAAAAGAGTCTTTTGGAATGACAGGAGGGTAGTCCACTGAACGACTAGCATTTTGTCGTTCCGAACTATCCCCTTGCGAAAGCTCGGTGGAAGGCTGGGAAGCACTCAAGGGTTGCGCTTGAGCATTCCAATTGCCAAAGTCCTGAGCAGGCGCTTGACCAGAGTCATTGCTTCTCAAAGGAGAATTGGAATTTCTTGAGGATGGTGCCTCTATTCGGGGTTCCTTCTCCGTGGGCAGAGGAGTTCGAAATATCCTATCAGTCGATGTATGAGGGGTGTCCAGCCACTCTCGAGCTTGCATTGACCCTTCTCCCGACGGAGGACCAGGAGATCTTGGGATTGAAGATGTGCGTACTTCATGCGTCGGTCCAGATGGTCCTGGGAGCATCTCGTGCCCATGGGTCTCGGACTTCATCGCTGCTAACGTGCTCTGCCAAGCTTCCATAGCCTTTTGCGCCATCTCCCCACAATCTTCGGTCAATCGAGAAGGAGCACTCGAGAGTGGAGAGGACAAGCGGGATGATGGTTGAGACGATGGTGCTGTTCGATTGTCGTCTGTCTCTCGTCGATCATCCGACTTCCGAGAGTCTCGTCTCGAAGATACCACAATGAAGTCCTGCGCCTGCTCCTCCTCGCTTTGGAAGCCAGAACCGCCCCGGCGTGCACGTTTTGGGGGGTCGCTCAAGCCAGACTTTTCATCCCCTTCTGCAGTCCTCTGCCAAAGATGTCAGCAATACGTACTTCGCTATACCAAGACACTCAACAACCTTTCCAGACCAGGTATCGTCAGAGAGGCCGCGACTGGTAGAATCGGAGCCGGAACCAGACATCTCCATAGGGCATTAGGGCCAGCATTTGAGACCAAGTGTTTCGACAAGAGTGTCTTCAATTCCAAATTGCAATGTTGATGCCTTATGAACAATATGTCTTCTCCGGCTTGTTCGCCTCGAGAGGCTCGTGTATCGGATACACAATTCAAATGACTATGACCGCTGTAGACAAGACTCTGGGTAGTAGAAGTTCGTGACATATGTACTCCAAAGCTCACCAGTTGCTCGGTTGTTCGACCAGAACTCGGTTAGTTGATCAGGGCTGTTGGTGTAGCTTGGAATGCTGTGCTCAACGGCTGTGGCGGACACGATGCCCTTATCTGTTGTCAGTCGAGTAGTACTTTGTCTTGGGGACAGGGTAGCACCTCTACGAAATGTCAACCGCACTCCCAGAGTCTCCACCTCTCCCACGAGGAGGGGTAACAAGAAGCTCGTGCTCGTGCTCGTGCTTGTGCTGTTTGCGATTGCTAGAAGATGGTGTCGTTGACTTAAAATAGAAGGACGCTGGCTCCAAAGCTAATAAGTTGTATATGAAGCAAATTTGGATATGGAGATCTGCTTTTCAGGGCATGCTAATAAAGTGAACACTGCATTGCCGAGTAAGGTCGACGTTTCTTGTCAAGGCGCCTCGATCTCGGCAGGGATCAGGCGGCTCCCCTCAACAAGGCAGCAGGAAGGTACACAATGTGTGCCAACATGTGGCACGAAGGCGCCAGTATTCAGATCCGCCTGATGTCTTGATGAGCGAAGAGCAGATGCAGCGGCAAAAGACGATCCGGGTAAGTGTGTTCCTTACGATGGAAAGAAATGAGAAGAAACCAACGTGGTCGAGGCTTTCGGATACAACCTATTTGGTTTACCGGTCTCGTACGGATGGTGGTTCGTGTTGGGCCAATCCCCCAGCGGCACCGCAAAGAATAGTCCAATGACAAAGCGGACTCGGTTGGTTTCTGAAGTTAATGTTGGTGGCGCATTGCCAAAGAGATGAATTGCAGGACGCCACGGGGCATTGACCGGCCTGTTACGACGATTTTATCGTGATAGGCTGCCTCTGACCGTTCTGTCGGGATGGTCGATTCTCCAACAGACCTGCTTCGTCGCTTTCGCATTGCAGGCTTTGTCAGATTGGCTGGCTCGGCTCGGCGAAAGAGACCGGTGTTTCTGAGCCTGAACATCCCGAACAACGGTGGGGGCCATCGATTCGAGATGATAAAGATGCTTGACCTTCATCAAATATCTCGTGTATCGTTGCCGTCATACAAACGTCTGACGGCCGCGCAACTCTGCGGGTAACTGCCTTTTGACCCGGCCGCGAGCGACGGCAGGGAGGTACAAGACCCTGCGTTGAGATCACTCGGCGCTCAAGTCTGCGTCGCATAACAAGAGTATGAAAGGTTCGTGCGGGGAGTGGAGGCCGGTGTCTCATGTGTTGTTTAATGTTGCTGATTGGGGTGGGAGTCCGAAGTTGTGGTGTCACCGAGTCCAAGGAGGAGGATCGTGAGAAGATGAGAGAAGACCAATCGAGCTAACCGACGCTTAATGTTTTCTGCCATTTCACCGCCTCTGTAAAGACGCCAAGCCTGCAGCTTGATGATATCACCAACTTTATTTCGATACCAGCATTGAAGCTTTTCTCCTCTTTTCATTGCACAACATCACTGGCCAAGGAGACGGAGATAAGGAGCTCCGTAGAGTTGAAAAGTGGTACCAAAAGATGGCTAACGCAAGGCGAGCTGTCTCTCCCAATGAGATCTTCAATCGGGACGCAGATACAGCAAGAGCAGACGAAGCCCCGCGCGGTGGCTGCTGCAGCTCGGCATTGACAATGCAGTGACGATATGGTTCTAAGGAAAGCTATAAGCTATAAGGTGAGTGGCCCCTTTCCAAGAGCTAATCATCCACGCCTTTGAAAGTCCTCCCACGACTAGGACATTGCAAGGTCGATCGACCCTCATGAATACCCTCTCCAATCTACCCACGACCCTCAAGAACACCGCGCAGACAACAATCGCAAACATGACACCTCTACCAAAGACATACAAGGTCGCCTGCTTCGAAAAGAAAGATGCACCCCTCACGATCAAAGAAGTCGAGCTCAAACAACCATCTGCCGGCGAAGTCCTAGTCAAAGTCAAGGCCGTTGGAGTCTGCCATTCCGATGTTGGCGTACAATCAGGAGCATTCGGCAATTCCTTTCCTATCATACCTGGCCACGAAATCGTTGGAGATATTGCTGCTGTTCCTGAAGGCGAAAAGCGATGGAAGGTTGGAGACAGAGTTGGAGGCCCATGGCACGGCGGACACGATGCAATTTGCAAACAATGCCAAAGAGGGCAGTTCCAAATGTGCCAGAATGCTGCAGTCAACGGTGTCTCGAGAGACGGCGGATACGGAGAATACGTACTTCTGCGGACCGAGGCTGTGGTCAGCGTTCCCAGAGACGTTGATCCTGTCGAGACCGCGCCGATCCTTTGCGCAGGAATCACAGTCTTCAATTCTATCCGAAAGCTCCAGATCACACCCGGAGAAATCGTTGCTGTTCAAGGACTTGGTGGTCTCGGACACTTGGCTGTGCAATATGCGAATAAGATGGGATATCATGTCGTGGCCTTGAGTTCTGGTGACAAAAAGAAAGACTTCGCCCACAAATTGGGTGCACACGACTACATCAACACCTCGAATGACGACCCAGCAAAGAAGCTAATGGAAATGGGTGGCGCAGCTCTCATTGTCTGCACCGCGCCGAATCCCAAAGCCATTAGCCCCTTGACGGGAGGCCTTTCCCCAGGAGGAAAGCTGCTGGTGTTGGCTCCATGCGGCCCGATCGAGGTCAACTCTGTCGACCTGATCATGAAGGCTGTTTCAGTCTGTGGGTTCCCATCTGGACATGCTCTCGATTCCGAGGAAGCAATTGCTTTCACCAAACTCCATGATATTCATTGCTTGGTCGAGAAATTCCCCTTGCAGGATGCACAGAAAGCTTTCGAGCACATGCTGTCTGGCAATGTTAGGTTTAGGGCTGTTTTAGTCATGGATTAAATTGTAAAAAGTTCTGTGGCTGCATTGCATAACAAATTTTTGTTTGGGCGCGGCTGGCCATGGACTGAGCCGTCAAAAGTTCTGTAGCTATACTTCATAACCAACTCTTGTTCCACTATCAATGTCTGTACCTCCCTCTCGTTCTTGATTAGTGATGAATTTAGCGATCCCAAGTTTTGGCGAATATGCACCCCACGCCCACCAATAAATTAAGCCCGATCTCTCGTACCCAGCATGTCTTCTTCACATGCATAAAGCTTATTTCCCAGATCTTACTGCCTAGCATGATTGAAACAAATGCAATTAAGGAAGTACAGACCTCGATTCTCTGGGTTACTAGATTTCTCGATTCTGGCAAAATAGCCCCTGCTAAAGAAAACAGGGTCAACACGAGTGGTAGACGGTCTACCCAATCGGGAGCGGGGGCAGTTCGATGAGCATTGACTGAATTGAGAGAATGAATACGGTCAATACGGGCAGACTTCTTGCCGCTTATGGGGAGGAGCGGCGATGTCTCCGGAAGGGCACGTGAGTTTCAACGTCAAAGCAGCAAAGTTGGAATCAAGAAAACTTGCTTAGGGATGCCCAGTGTTCAATGGCTCGAGGCGGCTGAGGCGATGTGAAGGAACTTCTTGGAGAGTATTGTTGGGTGGTTTGAACCAGGACTGAAAATTTCGGATCAAGCCCTATGTGCAGTGCTCAACTCATGACCTCCTGAACGTCACGAACTGAGGTGGTACCTTCCAATTCAAATCCTCCATTCCCGTCTAGCATCATCTCATCTCAGATCACAAACATTGGGCCAATTCGTCAATTGGAATGTCACTCAGACCTCGACGTCCAAGCTCCTCTATTGAAGTCCTTTGTCCTCCCTTTTTCATTGCCACACAATGGCTTTCTTCGAGGTCTATTGTTCAGCGCTCAGTTGTCTCAATTGTTCAAAGAATTCCTTTGTGGTTTAAGTCAGTGCTTCACAGTTTCGATGAGAATGCGATTGTTCATGTCAATGGACTTGTTGGGGCTGAGATGGAGAGGGAGGATATAAATGCAAATGAGCTGCGAGGATGGAAGCTTTTCATCAACTCAATTCGTTCTTCATTCCAAGCTGCCTCTCTCAATTTCTCCCCTTAAAGCTTCTAATTTACGGTTCATAGCAATGTCTCCTATCCAGGCTCCCCATGGACCAATGACCATCCTATTTATCGACCTCATTGACTCTTCTTCACTTTGGCTGAACGATACCGAAGTTATGATTCAATACCGAAGATACTTCTACAAACTCATCAGAAAACAGATCCTAAAACACCAAGGTTACGAAGTAAGACCAATAGGTGACGGTTTTCTAATCGTCTTTGCCCACGCAACCAACGCCATTAAATTCTCTCTCGCAGTTCAAACCAAACTTCCAGCAAAACGAACAAAAGCTGGACTCGGGAGTCTAGAATTCGAAGATAAAGGAAAAGCAAGAATCGGCATTCATTTCGGGACTCCAGCTGACTCCGAGCCTGATGGAATAACACAGAGATGGGATTATTGGGGTGCGGATGTGAATGTTGCGCAGAGGATCGAGAACAAAGCGGGTGCGGGGTGCATTGCCGTGTCCGCTGAGTTTCTTGATGAACTGCTTCGAATTACGAATGTTGCTGATGATGAATTGGTGCGACTTTCGAAGACTCCGAATATACAGGAGGGGATTCTGGAAAGGGCGGTCCCTCGGTGTTTGCTTGATGTGAGAAGTGCTGATGGTCGGGAGGAGTTGAGAGGGTGTGGGGAGTGGCAGATCACTTCGATTTCTTTGAAGCGGTGATTGGAAGAGGAGGAGTGAGGATAGAGAAAGTGTGTAGAAGTGAGCCATCGTGTTCGATTCATAGTCCTCTCGCAGCTAGCTCAACGATAGATGTAAACAGTGAAGCAAAGCATGTTCTATCTCTTTGCTCTCCTCCCATGTCCGTCCTGTCTTTCTCACCGCCGTAACCAGGAGAATGTTTTCGTGAAAGTCGCCTCCGTATAGCTGACCCTTCTCAATACCGCAAGTGCTCATGACAAATGAGGAATGAACTGTGCCCATGCCACTTCCCTGTAAACACTCTCCGGCATCGCTCTGAAGCAGAGAAATATCTGCACGAGGATGATTACTCGGGCTATGCAGTAGATGACGACAGAAGTATACGCCGCAAATTTTTCCACAGTATCGTCCAGGTTTGATACTCTAAACAGGAAAAACACAAAGCATGTACTCAAGAGTGACAGGCTCGATACTCGCCAGAGCCAAAGCTCGACCTGGCTTGGGAATGCCCAATTCCATGCCGCGAGATGCACAGCTGAGAGCAGGATACCCAATGGCACTACCACATACAATGAATCAATACCATCGTGATCTTGGAGGAGTCAGCTTTCCTCTTCGAGACCAACTAGCAATTAGGGGAAACACCTGGAATTTGGGTAAGATACACTCTATCGAAACCGTAGTCAGTCTTCTCATCCGTATTGTTTTCTTTCAAAATTTCGGCAATTCGTGATATCGATTCTGTAGCTTTAGGGAGCTCAATAATAGTACGATGTTCGACATCATATGGCTTATTCCACCAGAGCGCATACGCTGTGAGCGAGCAGAGGACAAATCCGCAAGTACTCAGCTCCAGTTCTGAAATTGCTAGAAAACATTAGTATGTCCGAAAGACAGGGCAGGTAATCTTGCGTACCAGTTCCTTCGACAGTTCGTCCGATGCACTGCACTACGAGCCAAATAGACTGCATGCATGCTAAAACGACGGTGAGACTATCTGTCTTACTTCGATCCAGGATATCTTGATCGTATGGTAGCTGTGCGACTATGTCATCTCGTTCGTCGATATCCATCAGCGCCTTGTAGGCTTTGTGGCGAATCAAGATTGTCCCACTAGAGGTTCTAATAGCTAAGCCGCCCATGTAAATGTAAAAGGCTAACACCATCGAACATCTGAAGTCCGTGTTAGCGTTGTTCGTATCCCAAACGTTCTGAAATCGTGTACGGATATCCCTTGCTTTTCATCTCAAGACGGATGCTCTTCGCGGCTAGCCACTCGTCACATGAGCAAGAAGCAACGACTTCAGGAGCCAGTACAGCAACCAACATCCATTTCACCTTTTTTAACTTCTTACTATAAAAAGGCCATTGCTTCCACGTTGCAGTATACTCGGCCTCGGAGCAAATACTGAGATGTATAACTTTGTAGGTGCAAAGCAAAATGACAGCAAAGCAAGACCAGAGAATGGAATATGTGCTCCTGGTCGATGAACCAGACACCCATCCGCATTTGCCGTCGCCCAACGAAGCAGAGCCGCAGATCTTGCTGACGGGCGAGGATGTCGGTGTAGGTGAGGCTGTAGTCGAAATGCTCGTCGAAGTCGCTTCAGTGTTGGCTTGAGCAGAAGAGAAAAACGCGAAGAGCGCAGAAAACAAGACAAAAGACTTTGAAAACATCTCGAAATCAGGAGCATTGATTGCGATGTGAAGAAAGGATGCTATGTGAAGGATGAAGAAACGCGTGCACATCTCTTTCCCTTGCCGACGTGTCAAATCCAAGCCACCACCACCATCAGGCTGCGACTACGCAGTCGGGCGAGTGAGCGTTTATCGGACCAATAGCCTCACACGAAATGGGAAAGGATTATTTGCGTGCCCTGCAGAACATTTCAATCTGCTCAGCAGCTACTCAGCTAGTCGTGAGGGGATGAAGCTAGGGAGAGCTCGCGCGAACGAAAGAAGAGAATCGCGAAGGGAATGCTTTAGTACACGGCCTCGGAAAATAGGGGCAAGAGTGCCTATTGTGCAGTGCAGCGACCATGGGTTGTTTTGATTGGAGTGTGAGACCCTGGTCGTGCACACTGCTGCGGCACCTGCACTGGCCCTCTCTTCCAACCCTGTGCGACACTACACGAAAAAATCCAGAAACCTGCCTGCTTCTTTCTTTAATTCCATCGCATTTTGTTCATCTCCCAGAATCTACTGACTCTCGGCGCGGTCAGATTTTGCCGTCAAATATCCCTTTTTCGATGGGATTAAGGTACGCGACTACGCGTTAAGGTTCTCAGCTGTTCTAGGTGTGCTGCCTTGGAACCGTGGTCCATCAATCACTCATCAGGAGCTGGGAGATCCTTCTCGAAATCTCGGACATCTTATGAACTCAAGGAGTCCACCCACTGGAGACTTGTAAAGGCGAGTGGTCCTGGTGGGATATTTCAAAGCTCTGGTGTAAGAACCCATCGCGATGCGGCTGCTCCATTCGAGAACATACGAATTGCGCGAATTTGTTGAAAATGAAGCCAACAAGGTGGAATATGCCATCCTTTCGCATACCTGGGATCGGGATGAGGTGATCCTCCAGGATATGTAGTCTTGGATGGTGAGGTATACACGAAAGCTCGGCTGGAAGAAGATCGACTACTGCTGTCGGCAAGCGAGACAAGACGGTATCGACTGGATATGGATGGATACTGTCTGTATAGATAAGTCAAGTAGTGCTGAGCTCTCAGAGGCAATCAATTCCATGTTTACATGGCATCGTGATGCTAAAGTCTGCTATGCCTACTTGGCTGATATTCCTGCGGCTAGATGGTCTGCACGAGACCACTACTCTTGCTTGCGGGACAGTAGATGGTTTTCTAGAGGGTGGACCTTGCAAGAATTGTTGGCTCCAAAACTAATGATGCTCTATGGAACAGACTGGAATCAGCTTGGCACCAGAGACGAGCTCAGTGATTTGATCTCCAGGGTCAGTGGGATCCATGTTTCGGCGCTCCACGGCGATGAGAAAGAGATAGACAAATTCAGCATTGCACAGCGAATGTGTTGGGCATCAAGAAGGGAGACTACACGATCCGAGGACATAGCCTATTGCCTGCTTGGGCTCTTCGACGTCAATATGCCGCTTCTATATGGAGAAGGTGGTAAGAAAGCATTCATCAGGCTCCAGGAGGAAATTATGAAAAATTCGGACGAT
Organism: Phialocephala subalpina; assembly: GCA_900073065.1. Lineage (NCBI taxonomy): Eukaryota > Fungi > Ascomycota > Leotiomycetes > Helotiales > Mollisiaceae > Phialocephala > Phialocephala subalpina. Next base: position 1,702,025 of record FJOG01000006.1, on the reverse strand, counting down.
CATACATTGTTCGCTTGGAATGTGCCTGAAGAAGTAGGGAGCCACTGGGGAGCGTTGAAAGAAGTAGGACTTCTTGCTGAGCACCCGATATTCTTCCGTTCTTCCAAGGACATACTCTCATTTCGAAGATGGGATGCCAGCGATACCTTTTCCATGACGAACAAAGGGCTTAGAATCACGATACCTTTGACTGCAGACGTGGACTCTCCGAACCATTGGATCGCGCACCTCGACTGCCATCAGGTCAAGGGTGAACAGCGATGCGCTGTCGGAATTCCCCTACAACAACTCTCACGGGATGGAGATCAATTCGCGAGAGTAGCTCAAGCAACACGAGACATCCCATTGAGCTCGGTGCATGATGTAGCAGCAGAGAAGCGTGCAATCTACATTCGAAAAGAGATTATCAGACCCGACGATGCATTTAAAGGAGATATCCACCGGCTTCGGGAATTTCGACTGGTTCAAACGCCCTCCACCCACGAATTGGTCGAAAGGTATGGGTCTGCCAATGAAGGCTCGGGTTTTCAGAAACTCCTTGCACCTCCAAAAACAACCTCATACTGGATTGACCCACTCGCATGGGCCAATTGGCACGTCGTATGTCTGTTTGAAGAGAAAGAGTCCATGTACAGAGCGCAGACTTCCAATTTCATCATCGTGCTGGACTACGATGTGAATTCGTCTAAGGCCTGGTGCGTTATTGAACCCTATAATCACCAGTCCCTGCTTGATATATGGGATCAAGTGCACCGTGGCAAATCAGACGTTGCCAACAAGGTGTTATTGAAAGGAAGATCAATTGTACAAGTCAATGTCAAGCCGGCGGTTGGAGATCCAGGAGTAGTTGAGGTACACGTAAAATTCAATTACTATCTTGGAGATAGCAACAACGATGGGATTTTGAGAGATATGGATCCTCTGTCCATCTTTTCGGGCACTGATGGTGTGGCTGATGTCTGCATACCCTTCGTCAAATATCTCGAGGGTGCTGTTGTGGCTGCCTCGACTTTCAAAGTCAACATAAACAAGCACTACAAGGATCTTTATTCAAGCCTCGAAATTCTGGAGTCAAGATGTGTAGCGATAGGCAACTCTATGGACGCTATAAAAGAGTTCATCAAGGATCTCGAGGCTCTCGGGGCTGTTAATAAGGCGATCCAAGCCGTATTTCACAAGGAGATTTAAAAATCTCATCCATCTATACCAGAAAAATTGTGGAACCAGACTGCGGAACATCTCAAGAACTGCCGCAAAGCGCTTGAAGGAATGAAAAGACTTCTTGGGAATAAATTTGCCCCGATGTTCGCATCACGCCTTTTCAACAAGAACCTCACATCACCTCATGATGCCACGCTCCTTCATGAATCTTTAAATCTGGAAGAAAAGAAATCCGAGACCAAGGAGCGCGAGCTCGGACAATCCCTTGCCAACAATATATTGATTTATCATAAAATCCTCCATATGTCTCTACTTATGGCGAGGCTGTAAGTTGCTAGAGTCATGAAGTCTTATCGGGAACTAACATCGATACAGATATAATAACGAAGGAGGGAATGGCGATAGAATTCGATCATTTGATGAACTCGCACAAGAAGTCAAAACATCCCAGTTAGTGATTGCCGCAATGTCAAACACGTCAGGACAAGTTCCAGAGGGTGCTATGAGTGATTTGGCTCATAATATGATAACCTCAAGCCCCATCAATGATCTCAGTACAACTGTCAATGCTGCGATCGAGGAGATGCATTTGGCGACGGCCAATTGCGTAACAGACACTTCTACGTCCCCCAATCTATAAGCTCCATGTTTAATGGCCAGAGCGAACTATTGGCCCGGCTCCAAAGTTTTCTCTTTGGGATATCAGCAATAATCCAAGACAGTCACCAGCGACAATTTGTCATCTACGGAACGGCGGGGTCTGGCAAGACGCATTTTTACTGCAAGTTTCCAAATTAAAACCGTCATAGGTAAAGCTCTTGCTAATCTATATCCCTCGATTCGGATGAAACTTACGCGGAATAGATACTGGGGATTCTTTCATATTAATCTTAGCTCTACAGAAAGCACAATTCAAAAATGCGTGGAAATTGTTAGAATTGGAGGAGTTGAGCCTACTGTGGGTGCAGCTATGCATTGGCACCCCCAATGCGGACGGCATCGATAGAGGAAGTATGAAGTAGAGAATTCAGACCAAGTTTCTTGACCGGTCTTGGAAGTCGACCTGGCTTCTGTAATTCTACTTTGGAGGTATGGTTGGGACAGAAGCATTGACAAAATCGAATTGGATACAGTCGAAAATGGGCGCACTTTGCGTAACCAAGTGTTTTACAACCTCTTCAAAACAGACCAATGTATCTCTAGCTGCAGTGAAAGCAAATCAAATATGCGTCTCCAGCTTAGAAACGAATCTCCTCTTTACTTAACATAACTTGAACAATTCATAACCTGATCCGTTATTCAGCGCGTCTTTGACGACTTCTCCATCCATGATGCCGTGGACATAACTGTAGTCTTGTTAGCCGCCACACAGTCATAGAAGAAATTTGACCGGTTTACCACTCTCCAATCATCTGATAGAAGCCTTGATCGCGATCATTTCTTCTTCTTAAAACAAACGGCACCTCGCCTCTGAGCAAGACGCAGATCATGTCACCTTCACACGCAGTTGCTGGCATGAGTCCAAAATACCCACGGCTGCTTATGCAGAATCTTCGTCCAAAGATGCAGCCTCCACGAGTCTCGATTGCTCTAAGCAACTCTCGCTCCTGCTCAGAGTTCTGGGGAGGAACGCATCTATCGACGGGCGTGAGTCTCCGTGCTGGAATCCATCCTGCATTGTCTTGAAAGTGGAAGCCCTCAACTTTTCGATCAGTCAAAATCGTCCTCCAAAAAGCTTCTCCTCTAGAGCTGCGTAAGTCGTATGGGCGGTTGGTCGTACTCATTGCCAACTTCTCCCAGTGCTTGAATGTTGGGTATGTCTGATACCCACTCAATACTATTTCATCAAGGTACGGGAACAATCGGCCGCGCTGGCTGATAGTGTCAAATCTATACCCTCGGAGTACCAAAGTGCGCTCGCCATCTTCAAATTGGAGAATAAACTCTGATCGAGAGCGGTTCGGCCCAGATGCTTGAAACACACCTCGTGGAGGACAGATTGGTCCCTCCGTAAAAAAAATGAAAGATGAGATGGGATGGACAGCTCTTGGTCCAAAATCAGGAACCCATGAAGGTAAATTTAGCTGTCTGGCCCATTCCACTTTTTGTACCATCATTTCTCCAGTCATCCAACGAAAGGTATCGAACCCACCATCCTCTTCAAGAAAGGAGCGAAACACGGACGTGTAGATATCTTCAACTGACTTATTATAATCAATTTGAACACCAGCGTTTGGTACAAGGCCCAAAAGTCCATATATTTTGTCTCTTGGATTGCTCACATCTTGATTCTTGTAGGACCAGAGTAGATTCGACAGCTTCAACGAGTTTGCGGGAGACAGGTAAATTGGCTGATCGAGCCTCATGCGTGTAAGTGATTCGGCGAAACCAGAAATGGCCATGCCCAAGGTACGGAGTGCCGTTTTTTGAACGCCATCAATAGTACGTTGGTAAAGGGAGCTGAGGTAGAGCGAGAACTTGATATCCATCCATGCCAATACGAAATCACAGACTACAGACCAGTGAATGCGTTGTGAACCACATAGAAGTATGACGCTTCTAGGAAGCGCGACTTCCTGGATTATCCACGTTCTGCGCCACCACGGCCTGTAGAACAATGCAATGAGAGACGACATGCGGCGAAGGAATTCGTCTTGAGACAAGTGCCATATCCAGACAAGATCGGTATCTAATCTCGCCACCTCTGTCAGTACCGGGATGAACTCAATAGCCTTGTCACTGTCGAAGCTGTCTTCCCCCAACCATACAATCACTCTCTTTGCACCGGCATAAATTTGCCTCATCAATGGGACCTGTATACTTTTCTCTTCGGTGCAATCTTGATTAATGCATATAGCATCAACCCAAACCATTCGTTTTCCCTTAGATTGCCGAAGACGACGTAAGGCTTCCCTAAGATTTGGTCGAATATAGAAGGGCGAGCCGTTGAGAGTTATTCGACACGTACTTATGCCATCGCCCCAGGTGTATGACAACGCTTCATACGAATGAGCTGAGACTATCGAGGAATGAATCAGGCGGCAATGTAAGTCTGCGATAAGGCTGTGATGCGGAACAAGCTCCAGCAATCTAAAATTCTGTGGCTCGAGCGGTCGATATTGGTAACACATCCGTCGTTGACTTCTTCGCGGCATGGCTAGTTAACTAGTTGAAACGAACAGACAACATGGTGTGACGTTAGCTGACGTTGTGATTGTATTGGCCGTTTGGCTCACCAAATTCGTCCAATATCTCGAGTCACTAAATCGCCCGAGATGTATTGAAATAGGTCGAGAGCTAGGATTTCAACCCCGAATAACTTCGAAGTAATGACTTAAAATTTGTCGAGTCCACGGTGGTGATTATTTTGAACTTTTCCGTAAGGCTGGGTTAGTTGCGCTGGGGATATGTTGTGATGGTCCATGCCGACCGAAAAGAGGCCCGTCACACACTGCATATGCAGCCTTGTCACAACGTGAGAGTACATGATGATTTCTAGCATGACTTTCTGACCATATATGAGATCCCCTCTTCTCTAAAAGCCGTATCATTACCTTCATCCCATTACTCGAATGCTCCTACCCATACCCTCGAAATGCTCTTCTTGTTCGATCTCAACCCATACATGTACACCCTTTCTACCTTCTCGCTTATAGCCCACATACACTAGGGCCACCCTGCTCGCAGCTCGCATCAATCCATCCCAACTGCACCGCCTGACCCCTCGTCAAGTGTTCATCACCACCACCGCGATATTGAAACCTTCGACTAATTCAGAAGAAGACCAAGACCAGGATCCAAGTTTGACATGGGGTGGAGCCGTTGTCAGAGTGGTCAATAAGCCAGTCAGCCCTTAATCATCTGAGGATATAAATCAACTGACTAACTAACAAAAAAGAAAGTAACTAAATGACTTAAATGATCAACTGATCAGCTAGCTGATCAGTTCAAGTGAAAATGAGGATAAATTATTATTTCTCACTAAAGTCTAATAAAACTACTTCAAACGCCCATTCCATTTGAATTACTCTTTTTCTTTACTAATTATTTAAATACTCTTAGTAGTAGATTCGCTCTAAGACATCATAGTTTCGAAGCAAATCGTATTAGAGATAATTCCGATATGAAAATAGACAAAATCGTTAATCTTTAAGTAAATTCAAATAATAATAATAATGATTAAAAGTTTATATCGGAACAAAAAGAAATACTAATCCTAAACTAATCACTTAATACTAAGATCTTAGTCTTATATTCTATGATTTTATTCTATTTGGTATACCCTCTCAAAAGAAAGGGTTCTACGTGATTATATAGGAGGGAAAGTTCTAAAATAAGCGCGAAACTTAATTGCCACGTGACCTATAAACCAACAGTTTAAGTTCGAGAATAGAGAGAATAGTGTTTCTAATTGTGTTCTAAATCGCTTATTTTAGCCAATCAAAGACCTTTCATTTAGTTTTTCCGCTCCGGTCCATCACCAAAAAACACTAAAAACACTATACTAAAATCCCTAAAAACCACCTATCCAACTGATTAGTTATGTCATTCGAAGAGTCCTTAACTGACTAACTGTCAGTTGCTAAAGTGGCCAACTGACTGACTGATAAATGATCAGTGGTCATCAGCCCGCTGACTTATTGACCACTCTGGCCGTTGTGCTAGATCCACGTGTGAGATATATCAATTCAAAGAAAACCAAGTCACCACGCTTCGTCTGAAATCACAGCACATTAAGCTCTTGGGTGCAGATATTGGTGATCAGTGAAGAAAGACTGAACACTTGAGAGGGTATATTCAAATTCAATGCATCACCACCCACCAACCAATGCAACCCAACCGGAAAACAACGAGAACCAGTATTAGAACCATGACCCAAGATAACCAATCGAACCCAATCCCAATGCTCCAAATTCAAGACATGCACCTCATCCTATGCTCTCCAACCACCTATCTCCGGAAACCTGCTCATCTGGCTCGGGATATCATTGCCAAATTTTGTCTTCCTTCATGCAAAATCATAACGCCTATGCCCATTGTCGACCAATATCATCCTTCCACGGGACAGAACCCAGGATGGGTAGAAGTATAAACATGCTTGGCTCCAGCCCAGGTAGGGCTCTCCACACGGTAGGCTCCGAGGTTAGCACCTCACCAATCACGCAGGCAGCGTCATCCATTATCCGGCATGGTATATGCTTATCCAGGGGATGGATCATAGTGCATTCTCATCTACAGTATGAAATGATGAGTCCTCCGTAATCCAAAAAGAACATGTGCGTGTAAATGAGAACAATCAAAGCAAAGGTGGCCTGCTCGGGAACTGTCTTTGATAGTGTTGAGGCGGGGTAAACCTCCTCTTCGAAGGATGTCTAGCCTGAGAGCTCGAAGACCTTCTCCTACGCCGAGACTCTGAATGTGCATAGGGATTGTGTCTCCTGGAACGAGAATCTGGTCTCGGATGCCTCGGCTGAGGCTGTTGACGATACTGCGGCGGCATAGTAGCAGGGCGAGGCGCAACGGGGCGCTCATATGAAGGTTGATGATGATCATATGGAGGCAAGGAATGGGCTGATTGTCTGTCCATATCTGAGGGATGCTGCCACGGCTGGTACAGTGGGATTGGAGGTCGCACATTCGGAGTCCTGGAAGCTTGGTTCACTTGAACGTACATCTGCTCTCGTCGCACTGGTTCGGGACCAGTGGACATCATCATATCCTCTCTGTCTTGCTGCGGGTATGCAGGAGACTCGTAGCGCCTGGGGACATAGAATGGTGCGTTTGCGGATGGCGGAGGAGAGGCAGCAGGGCTGCGGATCCGTTCGAAATCCAGTCGCACTGGACTTGGGATGTTCTCGTCAGGAACTACCCTTCCTTGAGAAGATCTCCATTGCTCTTCGAACCTGTCGAGAGCTGTGGGGTGAAATATAGGATCTTGATCGGATCTCCAAATGGTCTGTGACTCTGGGGGTGGAGGCGGAGGCGGGTAGAACGAGGATGATTGTTTCAGGCTTCCATGTCGATATCGCTCCGTGGAAGCCATGCCGTGGAGGATAGAAGGGGCCGAGAGCGAAGAAGAAAACCGTGAGTCTATGAGGTTAGAAAGAAGATGCACTGGAGGTGCAGTGGAGATAGAATGAGAGAAGATGGACAGCGTGTATGTACACGAAAACGGAGTGGACATTTGGTACTTCTTCCGTCAGATGTAACTTTGCTGCCCAAGATGGTACTTGGCTTTCATTTCTGATAACGAGCAAAGACCCGAGAGCAAATCAAATATCTCCAGGCAAGGATACATGCTTGAGTTGCGGCCCAACTTGGGCATTGGGCTCTGCGTTACGTTTCGGCATGCAAGCATTCCGAGCCGGGAGGATTTGATAGGCTGGCTTACCGTAGAGCACGTGTTGACCCACGTGAGGCAGCCCAGCGAGCCAGTTCTTCTCATTCTCGACTTCGAATACTCCGCTGAACTTCATCCTAGCAATGGACATGGTTGCTTTGTCACTGGGTGTGTTGTTCTCAAATATGTAGCTGGTAATATGATCAGCCATAGCCCATTGTACCAATCAGGGTGGGACTTTGCCCACAGCTCCATCCCGATGTCCAAAGCGTTATGATGCGAGAAGCTATCTGGGGAGGGGCCAGAAGCGGCACATCGGACCAAAGCCGCTTCAAGCATTCTCAAGCATTCGTGGCAGTTGGAGAACGTCGCAGCACGTGTAGTAGTTCTTCGGGGTATATTTCGATCAAGAACTCCGTAATGTTATCCACATACTCGGAAGGGAATAGGAGCGAAATAGTGGATTCGAAGTGATTCGTTATCGTGGCGGATGTTGTGAGCGGCACCGACAAGACATTCTTGTCATCGTGGACCAAGACGGGTACCTGTTGTAAGTCAGCATGCGGCATGTTCAATCCCCCACGTCCTGGAGTACTTCGATCTTACTTTTCCGAGCTCGTCACTAATGCGTAGAGACTAGTCTGAAAATATTCAGATGTCGAGGTTGATCCAATGTTCTCGGAAAGGATAGTCTTCCATGCGACATGCCTCCATGCCCAAGCGTATGGTAAAAATATGCATGAGGCTATACAGATATTTGCGACTTTATAGAGTGTGTTAGTGGGAGGGGAAACCATAATGTCGGACGCGACGAGAGAGATTAGGTAGGCATATACTGAAAGAGAGTTTGCGAGGTAGAAATACATGGACGCGAGGAAGTTGCGACTGCCACATACTGAAGTTCGAACCGGCAAGATCCATCCTTCGGGCTGAGATGCTACTTCAGCGTTCCTCCATCACTTGAATATTGAGGATAGCGCAATACGCGTCCCAAAACTCTTGATTGCAAGCCGCCAAAGAAAATTTGCCCATGTAATCTACTGGCAGACGATGGGGAGAGACAACACAAATATCCGCGACAGTAAATGACACCTTCCAGTATTACAACTAAAAGAACAAAAGGTACGAGGACAATTGTTTGACAGAATGATCAATGGAAAATCGTCAAATCGTTAATTTGCATGCTTCGTTGAACTGTTCTTCGTGTTGCCTCCCGAACGTGGTAAGCGATACATGGCAGGCATCATATCTAGCGGGAAATGACGATCGTATTGTCCCGTAAGGAAGGCACACTCGCACTGATCTTTGGCATGTAGAGAAGTCGTCAAGATGTTGGCAGAACTTCTTGAGATTGCAACTTGTGTGGTCCTTAGCACGTGCAAGGCTAAAAGGCTAGTTCGGAAGGTTTCCCGAACACGAGACCGAACAAAGAAGGCTGAATCTCCATCTCGAACAAGAAGCAATTTGGCCATATCCGGGTATTTACCGACTCTGCGGAGTTGCACAATGTTTCTGCGATCTTTACGCTGTACATAGTTTGAACGGAGCCATGATCAATCCAGATGCTGCGAGCTCAGGTAAGAAGTAAACTCCAGCACGTTCAATTCCATATGCTAACGCCGACAGTTCCTTCGTGGTCCAACATAACGAACGAATATCTGCGATTCGATTTGACAAGACGAGATGAAGGAACTACGAAGCCACAATGCGGGTCTGGGATCAAGGGGAGCTACAACTTTCCAGCTCACGTCTTTGCGCTGGTCTTGATACTGGTTCTCAGCACGTTGGGTAAGCTCCCACTCTCTATCTACAAGTCCTCTACTGACCCCTATCAGCTTGCGGATTTCCTCTGATATCTAGACGATCCTCGAAAAGCCCTGGCGCTGCGAGATTTATATTCATATCACAACATTTTGGTACAGGTGTTCTTATTGCGACAGCTTTCGTCCATCTTCTTCCTACAGCATTCGTCTCACTCACGGACCCATGCCTGCCGGACTTTTTCAGTGTACAATACCGTCCGCTGGCTGGACTTGTTGCGATGTTCTCTGCATTAGTTGTGGTTGGGCTTGAGATGTTTCTCACGACAAGAGGCGCTGGTCATTCACATTCGCACGAATGGGACACGCTTCCGGGCGAGGAAGATGGGCATGAACATCGTGCCAATGGATCTGCAGAACCCAGAAGGAAGAAGAGAAACGGCAGATTGGGGAAGCTTGGGTTGAATCGCCCGAATGATATCGCTCTGGAAGATATTGATGCCTCGGAGGGGTTGGTAGCTGGTGTATCTCCTCTGCCAGTATCAACGCCGGATACAAACGGAACAAATAATCACCACAAGTATCACGATGAGAACGACGACGATGACTCGGACCTCGACCTCGACGAGCTTGACCCTACCTCTGAATCTTTCAACCAGTCCGACCGCGACGTCGAGGCGACGGCCGCAGTGCCAAAGACACTTTCCCCAGAGGAGCAGCAAAAGAAGCAGATGCTACAATGTATGCTCTTAGAAGCAGGTATACTTTTCCACAGCGTCTTTATTGGTATGGCGGTATCTGTAGCCACAGGACCACCATTCGTCGTCTTTTTGGTGGCCATTGCATTCCACCAGTCGTTCGAAGGACTTGCTCTTGGATCCAGAATTGCAGCTATCAATTTCCCTCGCCATGCACTGAAACCTTGGGTGATGGTTCTGGCATACGGTACCACCACTCCTATCGGACAAGCGATTGGGCTTATGGTACAAGAATCATATGATCCACAAAGTGCTACGGGATTGCTGATGGTGGGGTTCATGAATGCGATTTCCAGTGGACTGCTGGTGTTCGCTGGATTGGTACAACTGTTGGCGGAGGACTTCTTGAGTGACAAGAGCTATGGAATCCTCAAGGGTAGAAGGAGATGGGAGGCTTTCGGAGCTGTCCTTTCTGGCGCAACTTTGATGGCCATTGTTGGGGCATTTGCTTAAATATGTAGGAAAATACGGGTAGTTGGATGGATATATCGTGATAATGCCCGCATTGTAGGCGTTTCGGATAGACTTATTGGGCTGCAGCTGTAGTTCTCTGTTATGTCTAGTATATAATTGTAGATCAGGACATGCATCTACCGTTTTCTGTTACAACTGCCTCGAGGATGAGAAGGATCTACGCCCACCCCCTAACTGGCGAGCCTCGGCCCGCAGAACGGGTTTCAGGCCAATCTGGGGAATTCAAGCCTCCCGAAATTCTTCTCCAATCCCTTGCTTCTCTCCTCATTCGACACGGCGTGCCATGCGCCGCAACACATATCAACCGGGAAATGAAGCATTGAAGAAATGGCTTTTCGGTCTACTTCTCCTTCTTCTCCAACGGTAATCGACTCATCATAATGGAGCTACCCTACGGTCTCAATCGCAGATATGCCTCACTTGCAGTATTCCTGCTCGGAGCGATCTGGCTTTGGGTTGCTTTTGATCGTCCCTATGTTTTTCCTGACCACGTCCCTTGGAACATCTACTCGAATGGCCCGCAATCACCGAACATCGATGTCTTCGATTTCCCTCCTCTCACGTCTCCTGCGATCAAGACCGTGTGCGCGAAGATGGCATGGAATTCCGACTTGATCTTCACATGCGACTCGCCCTCGGGCAGTTTCGCAGAAGTACGAAACTCGATCCTACATTGTGTCCGGTATGCCATTGCAGCTGGAGGAAGTCTGGTGCTACCGAGGATAGTGTTGAATCAGGATTACGGGGGTAGATTGGCTGGGAATACGACGAGTCTGGACCATTTGTTCGATACGGATCACTTCACGACCTCCCTCCAGCTCTCATGTCCTCAACTACGAATCTACAAGACCGCGCCGGATACGATGGACGAGGATAATAAGAAGGAACCAATAGCCTTATTGGCAGATACTCTCGTGAGTCCGAGGGCTGGAGCTTTTCAAGACTTTCCTATGGAATGGCGGGAGGCGTTTTACAACTGGCTCAAGAACCACCTCTCTGGAGATTTCAAAGGGCCGAGAATCATCGCCCTCGGACGTTCATACCTACACTACCCTATCCATTCAGATGACGAGAACTTCGCCACACACTTCGGCAAGATTCTGAAAATCCGGTCAGACGCGCGGGTTCTGGCAACGACTGCACTTCTGAAGCTCTCAAGCGAATACTCTTTGGCACTTGATCTCAAGGACCAGGATCCATACTCGAAGATGGGACTCATGGGCGTATATCTCAGCACAAAGCCCGACCCAGATCAATTGACCAAGGAAGACCAGGACTATGGGAGCTACGAAACGCAATCCAAGCTCTATCTCGAATATGCAGCACAATCCAACGCATCCCTAACCTACGTGGCGTCCAATAATGGTCCAGACATACTGAAATATATTTCTGTTGCTAGAGAAAGAGGCGATGAAGTGACGGCAAAGTTTGATATACTGAAAGGTAGAGATAGGGAAGATCTCCAGGATATGACTGCACAACAGCAAGAAATGGTAGACTACCTGGTCATGACGGATACAGTTGAGTTTGTGGGTGTGGGGTCGTCGAGCTTCAGCTGGAACGTCGCATTAAGGAGGCATGGCTTTGCGAGGGTGACGGGTGTGCCGTTGGGGCAAGGTCAACAATACAACGACGGCCTGTCTGTGATATACGGAGCGACAGGATGGCATCATGAGTTTGCTACGAGTATGTGGCCCTAAATCGCAAGTGCCTCGAACATTTCGACAGCTACCATGAAGGGCCAGCATTTGATGGTTGAAAAGGACAACCTCTACGTCAAGTGGCTCCCGCATCCTCAGGCTATATCTCAGCGTCCAGAAGTTTCCTCGGCGGCGGTCGACTACAATTGTAAAATGCTTATAGGCACGACGTCGTCGGGAGGTCGAGCCACGAGTGATGTGTAGCACAATATACGAGGGTGATGGGACAAGGAGAATTCGAGCCAATATTAGATGCAAAATCTATCGTGCCTTTATCTGTCCAATGCCGTTCCAGCTTCGCATCAGAACCAAATATGCATTGTGTTCTGTAAAGATAGCCACCACTCGAGCCTCAACCACACGTCCAAACTTTCACGGACGAACGTCCGAAAACGCATTCTCGTTAAGTTGTGTAACGATCTTCCCTAGACGACTCCATACACCCCCAGCCAGTAAGATATTGTCGTTAATGCTGTAAAAACCCACTTGGACACATCATTTCCGGGTCCTTTTATAGATACTTTTATGGGATTGTCTGGGTTGTGACTGGCCAGAACATCCCTTGCGATCGATTTCTATGCCTTATTTGGAGATCAGACACGGTAAATAGTCCAATTGCAAGGTATTGGAACCCTAGAACAGATCAGGAACTACTGTAAAGAGCGTTGCTGGGCCAGTCTGTACAATCAGAGTCTCTAATTTGAAACATTGCAGCATTTACGACAATAGGCTGTATCTTTCCTCAGCGGCTAGGCGACAGGCCTCGAAATGGATGCTCGCGGCTTCGTCTGATAGAGAAGGGTATATGAAATGTCGACTGCTTCCCACAGCCTGACCACTTTTTGACACTGCAATTCATCTCTTACTTCATATATGGCTTAGTTTTGAGGGGTTTTCTGCTCCTACCAACAAGCTTTTGCGATCGGCACCGAATCTGCCTTGCTCACTGGTCAGCCTCACTCGTGCAGAATACCCCACCTAAGGCAGAATACTCCACCTAGGGCAGAATTGTCGTGATGGATCCTCTATCTATAGTAGCCATCGTTGCTGGTCTCATCACCATAACACAAGCAGTCGCTCAGGGCTTGACAACATACATCATGGCTGTGAAAGGTGCACCAACGGAAATGCAAATCTTGGTTGAGGAGCTGAAGTCTCTCAATGACATTCTGGGCGAGATCCAGAGAGCCTTTGAGAACAAAGAAGATGGGCAATCGTTGACTGAAGCCGGAGCATTGACAAAGACGCTCTTAGCTTGCCAACAGATTCTTTCCGAGACTCTGATAAAGCTCGAAGAGTTCGAAATGAGTCGCTCGGGAAGCAGTGAGAGCTTGGGCATTGGTTCAAAATACAAGCAGCTGCTGAAGAAAATGACCCATCCCTTCAAGCGCGATGAGATTCAGCGGCCCCTCGTAGTCGTCAGAGACTACAAAGTGACTTTGACACTTGCCATGACTTTGGAAGAAAAGTGAGTATCTCGCTCTCCTTTGTCAGTTCGGCAGCTAACCACGAGCCAGAAAATCGACAAACGTGTTGAAAGCAATGCTCACCCGACTGGAGGAAGCTAGCACTAGGTCCGAGGACAATCTTACCAGCCTCCAACATCAAAATGCAATATCCTTCAGACTTTGATCTCCGGCATGGGCGACATGAGACCTCCTTCATACTCCTCTGTGTCTGAGGCACCGAGGAAGAAATACTTCGAAGTCCCCCTTCGACCAACCAACACGTTTCTCGGTCGGGACAGCTTCCTAACCCAGATTCAAGACCACTTCAACGACCCATTAATGGTAGGACAACAGCATCGTCTTGCTATTCATGGACTTGGAGGTAGCGGCAAAACACAGATCGCTTTGACATACGCCTTCAACCACCGTTCAGATTACGATAGTGTATTCTTCCTGAATGCCGCTTCGTCCGATTCTCTGACACGAGATTTCATCAAACTCCACCAGATTCTGAACCTTGGAGCAGTCGACGCGAACGAGAACAAGGTTGAATGTGTTAAGCGCTGGTTCACTCGTAGCGACAATACTAGTTGGCTCATCATCTTTGACAACGCGGATGACATCGAAGACATAGATCTGTCCTCCTACTTCCCCCTCTCAGACACAGGCGACATTTTGATCACGACACACGATCATCGCATTGAGCACCCAGATCTTACTACTTGCGCGCTTCATCTAGATGTATTGAGCCCCGAGGATGCCGAAGAACTTCTGGTCAAGCGAGCTGCTATTCAATCACTCACTTTGGGAGAAGAGCAAAAGTTCCCTGCACTTATCGTCAAAGAACTAGGCTACCTTCCTCTAGCCATCGATCAAGCTGGAGCATATATACGCGCTCGAAGGAAGAAACTGAGCGAGTACTACGCCATGTATCAAGACCACCAGCCAAGTCTCCTTTCATACCGATCGAAGCTATCAAAGCACGAGAAGACGGTGATGACAACATGGGAATTGTCATTCAACAAGATCGAGGAGGAATCTCCCGATATCGCTGAGTTCGTCTTGCTCCTCTGTCAGTATGATCCTGCTCTGATTCAGCATGCGATGTTAAAGAAAGGATGTACGGCCTAACCGGTCTACGGACAAGATGGCAAGCTGATGATGCTCTATCCCGAAGCTAGCTCCGTCCCAGCTAGCATGATCAGATTGCTGGGAAACGAATTTATGTTTGATGAGGCTGTGGAGAAACTGCTATTGTTCTCTTTAGCTCAAGTCACGTTTGCGGATGAGTCGAATGGTGGCTCCTCGGGCTTTGTGCTACACCCTATGGTCCAATTCTGTGGCCAGATTCGGGCAACAGAGGAGATTCAGAAGAAGTCATTTGAGGATGCTGTGTGTATCACGAGTCATGCATATCCGATGGGCAACTTGGACGAATGGTATGTTCACTCCAAATCATAGCAACCTCAACTACTGATGTTTACAACCCACAGGGATACCGCTTTCAGCACCCAACTACTCTCGCAAGTTCAGTACCTCTGCAACAATCTTGAGAAATGGAGAAAGAAAGGACAGAAATTTAAGCGGCTCGCAGACGTGGGTCCGTCGCTATTTCTAGCAGCTTTCCATTTCGCAGATCTTTCATGGTGCAAACGCTTCGTCACCGAATCTGAGGGTTTTTTAACAGACAGCCATAATCCATTCCTGGCAGCGTTCGTGGTGGAGCGTCGAGGAAAGATTTCTCTACAACTCGGACAGGAAGAGAGAGGGCTGGAAATCCTCTCATCCTTCGTCCAAAACCCACCAAACATCAAAGGCGACCCATCTAGCAGTGACCCAGCAAAGCAACACCCCCACAACCTCGCAAACTCAATGCACGGCTGCGTCTACATCATGCTAGCCCACCAACTCTACACCCTCGGCCGCAGCGACGAAACCCTGTCTGTGATACTAAGCTGGCACTCCTTCCAACCTTCATCAATATCCTCGCGAGCTACAGAACGATACCGGGACAGAACACTGGCAGATATATACGTCGGCCGCAAAGACTGGGTCAAAGCCGAAACAGTACTCCAAGCTCTCCTCGCTCCTGACATGCGCGACGCAAAATCCTTCAAAGGAAGCATGGGAGAAGGGTGGGCTATCCATCAACTTGCCGATATATACATCGAAACGAAACGCTACAAAGAAGCCAGTGCGCTCACCATGCCTGCTCTTCTTGATCGCCAACAGGTAGGGAACGAGAGTAAAGAAGAAGCAATACTGATCATGCTTGATCTCATCTGCTCGCTTCTTGCTTTGAAGACTTTCGACATGGCGCTTTTCCATCTCTCAAAACTGAGGCAGGTGTTGGAGCCGAAATTTGGAGCGAATTTGATTGTGATGGGTAATTTGACCAATACGTGGTGTTTGCTTGCCCGGCTTTCGATCGAGTTGGGTGATTTGAAGGAGGCGAGGGTTTGCTGGGAGAAGGCTTTGGACGTGGCGGGCAAGGTGAAGTGGATTAATGGTCAGATGGTCTCTGCGATTCGGTGCTCTCTTGGCTATACACTAGGGTTGCTTGGAGAGTTGGATAGCTTTCCAGATTTGAAGCTTGAGAGGGGACTGGCCGATTTGGAGACTGGGAGAGAGCTTGAGAATGTGGGAATCGATCGAGCTTGGGTCGATAGATTGGAAGAGAAGGAGGTGTGAGACTTGGCAGGAGTTTCTCTTGGGCTCCTATATCCGGAATGAGGCCTCGTGGCTCTGGGAGGCATGGCGAGATCCCATCGGATATTGCGTTTAGCTCTCTTTAGAGAAGGTGAGGTTGCACAGAAACTTGGCAACGATATCTTTGACAACATGGCGTTTTTTTGTTCTTAGGAACTGAGCTCAGTTATACACAGCATGTGGGCAAGAAGCCAGGCCCCCGTGCGTTGCACTCTTTGAAGAAGGTGAAGCCATGAGTAATGTATCCAAACTTTGCTTTTGGTGTTGAGCCCAAAATATGTGAAAGTGGAAGGTGCCTTCTGGACGATGGTGTCTTAAGCGCTGGACCATTCAACATTTTGCTGCATGAGAGCTAGTTGGCGGGACATTCTCCGTCGAGCAGCAAAAAATGTATCCAAAGGTTCTGTTTTGTTGTCCTGCCCAAAAGAATGGAAAATGGAAGGACCGTCAAAGCAATGGTGGTTTCCGCGCTTGGCGGTCGAGCAGGTTGCGTAGAGCAAGAGAGGAAGATGGCGAACTCCTTTGCACTGCTCTTTTTGAGGAAGGTAGAGGTATATAGGATCATCTTGGCGAGGCAGTCTGCGGGAGGAATATGTGATGTATCCAAGGTTTAATGTCGTGCTCAACGGTCGGATCAGATCATTGAGAAGTTGAGCTTTGAAGCAGGAACAGGAGGCTGCTACCACGTATGCGGGGAGCGAACCTGTTCTGGAAGGCGATAATATCGTGAGAACGTCGACACCATCTTATTAGCATCCGCAGTATTATTCAACCTTGGACCTCCGTATCACCTTATCGATACGTGCCCTGTGAACATTGAGCAGTCTCCGGACCATGCTGGTCGATCAGGGGTGAGGGCCGGAGCTACAGTAGGCGAGTTTGTAGCCGAAGGGCGCTAAAAGTCACTACCAATTTTGACTTCACCCATTCTCACTCTTCTTTCAACGTCCAACATCTTCAACAATCTTCACCAACATCAATACAGTCGTCGCTGACCACCAATCCTTCCATCTGACCTCGGTTTCGCGTCTGCGAAGTGCATTTGACACTTTTGACAACATTATCATGCAGCATTTCGTGATGCAGCACACCCTACGATTCAAGCCTGTCCTAGCCATCTTGGCACCTATATACCAAGACATCAAATCCTCGGTTCACCAACGACCATCCTTTCAGGGACTGCCGATCCCTTGCGACATCAGATGCCAAGCTGACTACTACGATAAGCAACCCACGACATCTGCAAAGGATTAGGATGGTGGACATACGGAGTACACAAATGTGGGGTCAGCACAAGTCACAAGGGGGTCCAGTCGAGATTCGAGAACAAAGGGCTTCGGAGCGACGGCACATGGCACTCGTGATGTGATCTCCGGCCTCAATTGCCCAGTGTGCATCTCATCCAAAACCTCAGCCCAGCGCGGTGCTTGGCCTCGGGCATCATCCAAATAGGGCAGGTTCGTACCTTTCCATGGCAGAGCCCCTCTGGCAAGTACCTGTTTATCTTTTATCGTTCTATACAACCTCGAATTACACTTTTGTCTCGATACAGTCATCTTGGCTCTGCCCGGCTTTCCCCAATCACACGGCAGATATGCCGCCAAAAGTCTTGACACTTTCCTGAACAGCTCAGCTCACGTCAAACTAGCGATTGCGTGCAGTAACATCGAGCATTCAAGCTTAAATGCTATCTTGATGCAGGTGTAAGTCCGGCAATGAAGTTTCTCTGATCGGCAGCGCTATTTCTCCGACCGCCTCTCCCCCTATTCCTTCGCTTGCCCGGCTTCTAGCGAAGCCTCACGCACGTTTCCACTTGGGATGAACCTATCATGTGGCCTCAGCTCCAAGCGCACATCATCGCCGAGTCTCCCGCCGGTGCCTCCCCCACCCCAACGAGTCTGTGACTTCTCCAGCTGCCCATTCGACGATGGCTTCGATTTGATCACCGCTGATAGAGACTATTCGAGAAGGTCTTCATGCTCGTTGAGTGAGGGAGGATGCAGATTGATAAGTGACACAAATTGCTCAAGCATCTTGGCTCTTCATGCACCTCACTTCGACTTGAGTTTGTTCCTTTGTACATACAGACAAGAGTAGGGTTCTCTGTACCTCCAGGAATATAAGTACTCTCTGGATATCCTCTCATTGTCTCACCATCCGGACAACATCCTCTCAAGTCTCTGAGCATCTTTTCAATAATCTTTTTGGTCCCTGCTTCGGTTCATCATGGTCAACTATTTTACTCGTCTCGCCGCTTTGGCAGCGGTCATTCCAGCAATCTTTGCTGCACCGACTCCATCTGCTCATCACCTCAAGATCCGCAACATCGAGGCCACTGATGTCATTCCCGACTCTTACATTGTTGTCTACAACGATGATGTGAACACAACCATGGTTGCAAGCCACTTGGCTTCCATCAGCTCCATCCTCTCCAAGCGCGATGAGAATGGTATTGGAGCTACCTACGATATGGATTTGTTCAAGGGCTATCAAGTCACAGCTGACGAAGCCGCTATTGCTGAAATTGCTGCATCCCCTGAGGTATGTCTCCTACTCCAACCACCAAATGTGTTCTGACAATATACCTCAAGGTTGCATACATTGAGAAGGACGCCAAAGTCTATGCTTCAGCTCTGACCACACAGACTGGAGCCCCATACGGACTTGGCCGTATCTCTCACCGCGACAAGGGCACGACCTCTTACATCTATGACAGCTCCGCTGGTTCCGGTATCACCGTCTATGTTGTTGACACTGGTATCTACACCGGACACAGCCAATTCGGAGGCCGTGCTTCTTTCGGTGCCAACTTCATCTCCGGCTCAGCCGTAAGTCCCTTGTCCATAGTTGAAAGCCCATAAACTGACACATCCAGAACACTGACGAGAACGGCCACGGAACTCACTGCTCTGGCACAATCGCTGGTTCCACCTACGGTGTCGCCAAGCAAGCCAACCTCGTCGCGGTCAAGGTCCTCGACGCCAGCGGATCCGGCTCCAACTCAGGTGTCATCTCCGGCATCCAATGGGTCGGCAACAACGCCGCTGCCAACTCAGTCCTCTCCATGTCTCTCGGAGGCTCTTACTCTTCAGCCGTCAACTCAGCTGTCCGCTCCACCGTCGGCAAGGGCGTCACTGTTGTTGTCGCAGCCGGTAACGACGATGACGATGCCTCCAACTATTCCCCAGCTTCCGAATCCACCGCCATCACTGTTGGAGCTATCGACTCAAACGACAATCGTGCTTCTTTCTCCAACTACGGTTCTATTGTTGATGTTTTCGGCCCTGGTGTCAACATTTTGAGCTCGTGGATTGGTTCTACTACTGCTACTAACACCATCTCCGGAACTTCAATGGCTACTCCTCACATTGCTGGTCTTGCGGCTTACTTGATTGCTCTCGAGGGTATCTCTACCCCTGCGGCTGTTCAGAGCAGAATCAAGGCTTTGGCTACCTCGGGAAAGATTGTTGATGCTGAGAGCACTAACAACTTGATCGGCTACAATGGTAACGGAGCATAAGAGTTTGTTGATTTAGATGATGATTATTGGAGGTGAAGGTGGTTGAGGAGGAGGATGCTGAGAGGACCTTTGAGACTTGAGGGTTGTTGGATGTGGATTGTGGTTGTTGATGATGCTTTGAAGTTCCATAGGATGGAAATCTTGAGTCGATTCTTGTTTTTGAAAAGCGTCTTGCACAGTAGCGGCAGAATTTGACTTTGGATTTAGTTGAAACTTTGTTCCCATGTGCTTGCTGCTGCTGTTGTCTTGCCTTAGATCGTAATTTCTTGTGAGATATACTTTAATTTACTTGTATGCTGTGCGCGTGAGCTTCAAAGGGCAAAGGCACAGCTCGTTATCGGAGCTGACAAGTAGAAATAGGTTATATCTACAGTGGCCCTCAACATTCTCTTCTTTCAACTACGAGTCAAGTTTCACAAGCAAGTGACTGAATTTCATCGGTCCTACTTTAAATAGAGTATATTCATCGCCAGCATTACTCAAGATCAGCGTGATAAAAAAAACTCTAATTACTCGAGTACACTCTAGAGTTACTTAAGTAGAGTAGAGTAGAGTTAAAGTAATAAAAATTAAAAAACTCTAAAGTAAAGTAAAAGTAATATACTCAAATACTCTAGAGTAACACGTAACTTATACTAAGCTCTAAAAAGCTTAGCTTGCTTATAAGCGAAGCCTCTATACTCTATTTAACTAAGCTTCGCTAAGTTTAAATTTTATTCTTAAATATATTTTCATAGAAATCTTAAAATAAATATATAGTTTATTTATAAACGCATTAATAGAATTCGCTACTTTTTAATTCATTTTATAGAAAATTATAAAGTCTTAAAAATAGTAAGAAAATTTCTAAATTATATAAATTTTTTAAATAATAAACTCATTTTGAATATTTTCTCGAATTTTTTTAACCTCTTTTTTATTTTCCTCTTTTATAACTCTTTAACTTTTTAAACAAATTATCTTCTTAAAAGTAACTTTAAATAGTCTATTTCGAGTTTTATTAATAATTAAAGCTCCTTATAAAAAGAAACGTTTAGTGGAAATCGAAGTAATTAAAATTTAAAGATATTTTCGAGTTATTCGAGATAAAATAAAGTATTTATCTCGATTTAAAAGCCACTAAATTAAAAGTTGCACTTTTTATATTATTAATTAAAGTTTTATTAAACGGAATTATAATATTTTAATAAAATAAATTTTAAAAAATTAAAAATTAAATTACTTATATTTCGAATTACTTTTTTTTCTTTAAAATAAAACGTAAATTCATTTATTTCTTTTTTTTCTTAGTTTTATAAATAGATATTTAAATCGTTATTATCGTTATATAAAAGTATATTTTGTACTTTTTATATAGAAAGTAAACTTTTAAAATAATCGGTTTTATAATTATATTTAAATATTAGTAAATTATTTTAAATTAATTTTTTATTAAATAAATTTACATTTGAAAATTATTATATAACTTATTATATATATTACTTTTTTGACTTTTTGAAAGTCTAATTAATTCGAGACTTTCTCGTTTAATTTTAAAATTAAAAATTAAAATTAAATATAAAGCTTTATTTGATTTATTAATATTTCTAATTTTAAGATAATAAAGTCTTAATTTCGTAATACTACGATTAATAATATCGATAAAAGTTTTATTTTACAAAAAAAGTTAATTAAAATATTTAGTTAAAATAATATTTAAAAAATTAAATAAAAATAATTTATATTTAATTTTATTTTAATTCTTTTTAATTTAATATATATTTAATATACTTTTAATATAAAATAATATATAGTAAAATATTTTTTAATTTATAATTTTATTATAATTTTAATAAATATCTTAAATATTTTAAAACAATTTTTAAAATATTAAATTTCGATTTCGAATAATATTAATTTATTATCTTTAAAAGCTTTAATATTCGATAAATTAATAGTCGCATTTATAGCTTTTATTAAATCTAAAAAATAGATTAATATTTAAATTATTAATAATTAACGCGTTTTTTAATTTAAATTTAATTAATATTTATTAAAAATTTTAAAAATATTTAATTTAAAAATATTTATTTAATTATAGAAGTTTTTTGCTTTTTAAGTTTTAAACTTTTATTTAAACTTTTAAAATTCTTATATTCTCTTAAGAATATCGAAAATTAATAATAATTTTTCGAACT
>FJOG01000006.1:1623733-1678786 GCA_900073065.1 Phialocephala subalpina | reverse complement strand
ATATTATTTAAAATTAAAAATTTAATAATAAATCTTTAAATTTTTTAATTTTAAATTTTTTCTTTAGAGTTTTTAAGCGTTTATTAACTCTTTATAAAGTAAAACGATTAATAAAACTCGTTTGAGATTTAATAGTATTAAAAGAATTCTCGTTTAAAATCAAATTATTAAAATATTTATATTAAGTTTTAATAAATAAAATTATATATTTACTATTATTTAAATCAAATAAAACTCTTTAAATATTAAAGACTTTATATTAATGCTTATAATACTTAATATAATTGCTTATAAATTCGTAAACTCTTTATTTAAACTATTTTTTACTATAATATATTAATATATTTTTAAAATTAAAAATAAATAGAATTATTAATTTATAGTTTTTATATAAACATTTTACGATTATAATGCGATAATTCTTTAAATTTTCCAGATTTTCTTTAATAGAATTTAAAGTCTTTTTAAATAAACGATATTTAAAAATAAGAAGTTATTCTTTTAAAAGTTTAAACTTAAAATTAAAGTAATTTTGATTAAAATTAAATTTAATAGAAGTTTTTTGAGATATTTCGAATATAAATAAAGTATTTATAAAAGAGTTTTTATATATAAATCAAGTAATTAATTTAATATGGAATTTTGTTTATTAATTTTAAATTAAAATATTAAGGAAATCTATTTAATTTATAAAAAATCTATTGATTTTAAAGATATCGTTATAATTCGATTAATTAGAAATTATCTTTTGATTTCAAAGTATTAGAATTTCTAAGGGTTTTAATTTAGAATAATTATTTATAATTATTATTATATTTATAAGATAATAAAAAATGCTAAAAAGTTCGATATAATTCGCTCGCTTAAGTGCGCTTATACTTAAAGTAGCTAGTTCTCGTCTCGCTAAGTTTACTCTTAAGCCTCGGCCCCTTTTTAAGCGAGATTTATCACGTGTTATTCTAATTACTTAAGTATACTCAGAGTTTTTAAAGTAGAGTAGAATAGAGTTAGAGTAATAAGTATTTGACTTTGAGTAGAGTTAGAGTAAAGGGTTATACTCTACTCTACTCTACTCATTATTCACACTGCTCAAGATGGTAGTCTTGCAATCCGCGTCTATTTCAAAGTGCAATCCTTTGTCAATTGGTGTCGGTGTTAAACAGCAGAGTTTTGCCCATTGTCGGCTCCTGTTTGGCAGAATATCCGTCTACAGCCTCGCTCATTATTCCCTTTAAGGAGTAAAAATCGGCCGCTACGGCTCGCGAGATGACAGAAACCAGTAAGTTAAATCTACAGCCTCGTTCGATAACGATAACGACGACTCCATTACACCGCTCCCACAACGCTACTGTAGATATAAGACTTCTTGTGGACAGAAACGATCTCCCCAAGACCACAACAATGCTTCCCACTTGCATACCTCCCGCTTGTACACCTCTAAAGTGCACAACCCCTTTTTCTCATTTCTCAACTGTACAACACCCTTCATCAATCATGGCACCTATTTTCTTCACTGCTCAAGGTCTGCCCCTCGATACTCGTCTCATCGTACTCGGCCAAGAGTACCACGTCCACTCGGCCATCTTGAAGATGCACTCGGCATTCTTCAATGCCTTCCTCGACTCGCCCGACAAGATAGAGCATGTTGCGAAAAAGTGGAAGCTTAACAAGAGAAATGGGGGTGGTTTCATCTACGAATGGGTCTCAATTATCGAGAACGATGGGATTGGCTGGAGTTTAATGGCCGAAGAAGCAGCCACTGCTCAGGTATTTATCTTGCAAGGCAGTCTATAGTCTACAGAATAGAACTGACATCGTGGTTGCCAGGGACTCGATACCGACCTTACACAATTCAAGCAGGATAAGCAAAAGGCAATCCATGCCTTCGACAACATCCTCCGCGCAATGTACGGACTCGAGCACAAACCTAATGATCCTGAGCCTTACACCTTGAAGTCATACGATCAATTTCTCTCGATGCTGGAGATGGCAGACTAGTACTGTGCTCTACCAGCACTATCCAAGTCACTCGATGGACCTCTAGCCCGTGGAGCACTTCGCGTCACCGTACGTCCTATCTTTCTCGTGATGGAAAGTCACCATCTGCTGATAACAACTCAAGGTTTTGAACTGTCAAGAGATGCTTGACCATGCCATTCGGCTTAGACACGCAGACATGTTCCGCGAATGTATCGTATACCTTGCTGGAAATTGGGACAAAATACACGTATTTGACAACAGCAAGCTTGACATCAAGGTCCGGCTGATCATCGCCAAAGCCCGTGATGGAATACAGAAAAAGATAGATGCTGCGAAAGGAGAATTGGAAGACAAGATATTCAGGTGCCCTAACCACCTTTATCCCTTGCTGATCATGAACGTGGTCAATGATTTGGTTATTCGTGAGGGATCCAATTCGCCCGGCATTTTCCGAGCATCGATGCAGGAGTTTGAGAAGTACTACGCTCCTCCCTATCTACAATGCGTCTGGCACCTCAGTAATGTTATTCGACACAAGCTTCTCGTCAACAACTTGAAGTTCATGAGAAACGATTTATTGCCTGGGGAGGATCTATATGACAACTTCTTTCTCTGCGCTGAGGTTGACGAGAAGGATTTTCCCTGGGATCCGTTGCAGAAAGATTGGTAAATGGTGGTCAGCATTGCAACAATTTGCTGTAGTAGGAGTTGTAGAGGTTGTTTTTGCTTGCAGGTTTGAGGTTGATGATGTACTGTAATAATTCTCCTCGGAGGTGATTGCGGAAAAGCCAAACAGGAGTCATAAATCACAAATAATGTAATTTCTAAGTACCAGTACAACATGTCAAGTTTTACGCATCGATCTATTGCCCAATAATACAGTGAGGACACAAAAATAGTGGCTTCTTGATTAAGCACATGTCACCGATTTCATGTCCTTGGCTCGTTTGCGTTAAATTCATCGCTGCTGGCATTACATGACATGATACTTTCAGTGCTTGGATAATATTTAAAGCCCGCTGCTACTGAAGCAACAACTCCCCGATCCCTCAAAGTCTGGGCTTAGTGCTTCCCCCATGTCAATTTTCCGCCTCGCCCTAGCACAATTCTTGCACACCATCCAGTAGGAACTCCCAGAGCCCGTCCCATGAGTGGAGTTCAAGTCCAATTGCAATCTCATCTGTGCCTCCAAGCTCAGCATTGGGAAAGGCCTCTTTAACGGCAATAATAGCTGCTTCCTCGGCTTCCTCTCTGCGAGCTCGTCCCCGATTGAAGACACTCTGAGAGTCTTTGTAATCTATGCCACCATTTCTATCATTGACTTGCTGTTCCTCGTGGGGCAGAACTACCAAGAATGTGGTGCTGGTATCGTCCTCGTTGTCAAAGTCACGGCCTCTAACCTGAACCAGACTGTGTGTCTCCCGAGCCCAGCGATCGGTCTGCAAAGGGACTGGACCTGATGCTAGAAAAGAATAATCCTCATCCGAAAGCACCCACAGCTCCCACACTAAGTTGTCTACAGCATCTCTTGAGCCGTCAAGGCGCTGAGCCCACTCTGGAACCCGGAAGATCAAAGTATCGAGGTGTGGATTGACATAAATCTCCTTCAGAGTCGCGCCGCCAGAGCGAACTGTGTTGAAAGCGGTGACTGGGTACAATTTGAGACCTTCGGCGCAAGAGTCGTGGCATACGTGGAGGATGCTGGGAGTTGGACTAAGCAGCTTGAAGCTGATTTCGGCAACGGGGTCTTCATTCTTTCTCGTGAAGGTGACTTTGACGATTCGGGACTCGACTTCGTTGAACTCCTTCCATACCTTCAACTTCAACTCAGCTGGGAGTCTTGGGAAAGGGTGGAAGGTGTCTGGGATCGTGGCGGTTGTTGAAGGTGAGAGCGAAGTTGTAGTCGGGAGGGTAGTGGATTGAGTGGATGGGTTTGTCGGTGGTTGAGCCATCGTTGTCTTGGATGGTGCGGGGCGTAGCAAGGTGAAGCTGTTTGATTTGCTTGTGCGATTGCTTCCGGAGGTTGTTGTTTTCAAAAGATTATGGTTGGAAGATCTCTAGTTGAAGACGTACCATCCTCGCTTATCATACGCTATGCTCGTTACGGGAAGGCCTAAATGGAGGAAGTGGTCGCTGTCGACTGACACAACTCCGCGATTTAAAGTCGATGCCAATCTGACTGCACGAATCGCACTTCGGAGAATAAGACAAAATGCATCCACGTCGTTGGTTCCTGGAAGGGTTTTGTCGACGAGGCTCTTGTTAAGGTCATCTAAGCGAGCCCCTTTCGTCACAAGTCGAGGCCGATCACGTGTGAGAGCTTAAACATCAACACTTCCAGGTCGGCAACAACCAGGCATTTGACATGTTAATGTATCTCAGTAGGCGGAAAGAAGAGTATTGTTCATTGCACAAATACCCTTGGGGTCTTTTCATGATGTCCGATTCTCCATCGCTAGGAAGAAGTACCATTGCCCGTTCCCCGCGTGCAACTCGAAATATGCTTCTTCGAGACCTAAATGCCGGTATCAAAAGGGCTTTCGCGTTCCAAGAAGTTTATGCAAGGAAACTAAAAAGCTCGCAACGAAGACTTTTCATTCGCAAGTATCTGAAGATTTCTGGCAGAAGAACATACTCACTCTCCGATCTCTGGACGTATGGACTCACATACCATACCCACGGAGCCGCTCCGATTAAATCCAGAAGTAAATACCTATACTAAGTTCAATGCGTATGATATTTACCACAAGGAGCACACCAGGCAAGCTGCCATGTGTAGTCCTGCAGCTTGTCCAACATTCCGCCCCAGGACTTGTCCCATGCCACAAATCCATCCTCCGTCCAAACATGACGAAGAGAGATTCTGTGAGAAGCCTCAGATGACCTGCTAACAACTGCTTTTGCTCTTTGGTAGTACCCTGCCTCTTCGTATACCTTCCCTTCCTCCTTATTTTCTTTATAAAAGTTATTAAATATTTAATTTTACTGGTAATTTATATATAAATATAAAAAATATTTCGAACTTTAATTATAAAATATTATATAATCCAAATGATTTCATATCTTTATCTTATTTATATATAAAGAAAAGTTTATATTTAAAAAGTTGAATAATTATATAAATTTTTTGTAGAGTTATGAAGACTATAGAATCGCTGTTTTTGTTGTAAAAGGGTGGCCGGGATTGGGGGGCACAGACTTACACAATACAGTTTTCATAGTGTGGTCCCGTGTGCGGTTTGAGTGTTTGGTACAGGCTACATTGATGCAAAATCAAGCATGCTTGATAGGCCACGAACTTCATTGCTTAGCTAAAACCAGTATGGATACACGACAAACTTGTTGATATGACCGGCCGGACTATATCCTCTTCACTCGACAAACAAGTACTGTAAGTATCATAGTCGGAGAGCTTTCACTCCAGTAGGTACGAAGGAATTGGCACCTCCACGGCGCTGTCCAAAGCCGCGCCTATTAACTTGAATGAGACATGTGGATATTTCTCTGCAAACCCATAAGCCCAGTACATCCATTGGCATGAATTCATGGGCGCTACTGAAGCAACGAGGGAAAACCAGAAGACATGCCAGCTGACGAACGTCCAAGTCCATGTCAGATAAACATGGAAATTAATACCTGCTCTACGTAGTATACGCGTAGATTCTGACATCAGCAATTGTTCTCCCCCACCTGCAGGTCGTCTTCGAATAGGAAATACAACTAAGCAAGCTCCTTCATCAGTTCTGTGGATACTTTCAGCTGTACATGCGCCCAATTAAATGTACCACATGGCATGTGCTGAATCTTGCCATCGACTGGTTGTATGACTGGCCGTAGCACTTGTCCCACGGAATGGAGCACTCAAGCCTGGAGTCCATTTCGGTAGATGAACGATAATGGTATCGAGTTCAGGAATAGCATAGATAATCTCTTCCTCCTCTCGGCCCTTCCTCTCTACTATGAATGCCTTCGTTTTGTATGTCTTCAATCCCGCGACTCGAGCATCGTGACAAGTATGGAGGATCGCAGGGGGCGGGGTAATTGCCTTGAGGTATCCTTTATCGACTGCGTTGATAGTCTCTTTCGAAAGAGTGACTTGGATGTCTCGGGGCTCCGGTTTCGCGGCAAACTTCCAGACATTGAGTTGGATTTCGGCGGGAAGCTTCAGGAAGAGGGTGAAGGTGTTGAAAGAAGCATCGTTCTCGGCAGCAGGCTTGATGTCTGATGTAGCGTCTTCAGTTGGATTGAAGGCGGTTTGGGGATGGTATATCTTCCCAGAAAGCTCAGGTTTTGGTGAAGGATTTTCTTTTTCTTGCTGAGCAGGTTCGCCGGGGGCATGGGTTGCAGAGGTATTGTTCTCAATGCCTATCCTGGCCTGTGATTTTCTTCCGCTCGACTGGGCCTGCACCAGCTTCTCGTGCAATAGCTCGGATTGTGAAGGGCTCATGGTTAACGAAAGACTTTGCGGATGGATCAGCAAAGATTGGAAGGATGAGATAGGCAAAGCGTACCTTTGATCGCTGGCAACGGAGACGAGAAGTGATAAGGTTGAAGACTCAGATTGCCTGTTTGCCACAGGATGGAAAATCGAAGTAGAAGCTCGTTCCACGAGAAACTCAGGACGAGCTTCCTCTGGATAACAGTCGCATGAGTTGAATATATGTGCGTTGGAGGAGTGAAGAAGAAAGAAAGAGTAAGTTCAAGGAAGCTAGAAGCTGCCCAAAAATCAAGCGAACCGCTTTCAGCAAGCGAAGACCTACTCCGTATTCAGAAAAGACTACTGTAGGTACCGTACCTTCTTTCCACCAGAACGTCACTCATTACAACTGAGGCGATGAGCAAGTCCAAATAATGTTTCCACAAATTAGGGAAGGACTTCACTAGAGAGTTTATCAAGACTCATGGTCATATGAAGCACGAGTTCCCGAAGTCGGTTGAACCCCAGGAGAGCGCCACCACTACTCACGCAAAGACTAACGTTCAAATTCAAAAAGAATGCAGACCTGAATCAAAGATTCGCACTTAGATATAACAGAATATGATGAAGCAAAAGAAAAATTTCTTCGTTTCTGAAATGCCTTCCAAGGACGAGAAAATGGCATGCAGCCTCGAGCGTTACAGGCTTTGGTCACTACCTTTTGGTGCAAGCCGCAGTATTTCAGGGCACTCTAGCCTAAATTCCGGTGAGCTATGCTTAATTTTTGGAGTGCTCACCACTAAACACTGAGGCTCGTCTCTCCTAAAATACGGCGCCTTTGGTACCCGCCCAGACCGATTGGGGGCATTATCGCTAAACATTCAGGCGAGCAATCCCTGAAATAGAGCGCTTTTTGAACCTCCACCAGAGGTTCAAGGCACCCCTCGCCACAATTTCAGGCTCTTGTACCCTCACTTCAAAATGCTGCATCCCTGTGACCGAAGTCCGAAGAACAGAACGAAAGCCTAAAAACGGTCTCCAACTCTCAAGCTTACCCATCTGTTCTAGGACAACTCTCTATCCTGTGAAATATATGAAGGATAAAGAAATCCTCAGAATAGTACCTCTCCTCTTCACCAAGAAACCCACTTCCAATCAATACTAGCTCCCTCCCTTGTAACGAGCTCGCTTAGCACACTTCAACCACACATACTAATATCCAAAAACAAATCTTTAACCCCTCCTTCACCATTGAAATCTTTTATTTATAATAGCAAAAAAAAAAAAAAAATTTTCAATTTGAATCCAACTCCGTATCAGGGAATCGAACCCTGTGCTCCCGCGTTTTCATATTCATGAGAGGCGGAAATGTTACCGGTACACCAATACGGATGTGATGAATGATTGGATGACGTCGAAAGTGCTTATTCAAATCTATACCCTCATTTCTGGATTTTCTGTGTGGGAAAATCCTGTGAGTGGGGCTCTGGTGGCTCGGTTCCAATCATGAAAGCGGGGATGGGGGTGGGTTGTGATAGGGTTGAATGCAAGTGCATATAGCCGCAAACGAACAAGAGGAATTGAGCCGAGCTATTGGACGGTATAGGGTGTTCAAATCAAGGAAAATCCGGAGGAAAGATGTAAGATGAAAGCAATGAAGATATTCTATTGCAATCTAATGCTATGCTACGTAAATTTCGAACCTGCAGCCGTAAAAGTCATGATTCATCACCTTCATCTCTCGTCGCAAACCTTCTCAACCCCTCCCAAACCCTACTCCTCCAACCATTACCAACTCCACACATATCTACAGCCCCCTAAGCGCCCAACCCAACAATCCTCCTCATCCTCCTCCAAAGCTCCCCAGCCATAGCATCCCTCCCATCCCTCGTCCTCTGAACCGCATCCTTATTCTCCTGTGCTCTCCTCAGCAAATATTTCATACACTCCCCCGTCGTGCCCCAAACAAGATACTTATAGACCTTGGGTACATCAACATCGACTTTCTTGCTCTTCTCTGCGATGCCAGCTTGTACTAATTCACAGCTGACTTCATCTGCCATTCCTTGTAGTTGTGCGTAAACGAGCTCGGTCTGCTTCTCGCTTCTCTCTTTCTGTGCCTGGCGCAGGGCTTTGGCTTTTCGGACGGAGTTAATGTTATGTCCTGCGAGGACGACGTTGACTTCCGGGAATTGCGTTTCTCCTTCTGCTGCTTGAAGAACAGGTCCATATGATCGGCGACAAAGACTCTCCGCAATACCATCATAATGCCTATCCGTGTCGGCTTTCGAATCATGAATTAGATGTCGGGGATCGCTTCCCAGATAAGCTCCCCTGACCAACTTAACGCCCAATGTGAATCCTCCCTCCCTCGCCGCCTTCAGATGCCTTGCCAACACAGATGGAGTAGCTTTCAAATACGCCTGGTATGTTCCATAAACCGTCGCTCGTCCAGGGGTCTTGGCGTTGTACCTCTCCATATATTGCAACGTCCACCTATCAATCCCCTTCTGAATCGCCGCTTGCTCAGCATCAAACAACAACTTAACATCTCGTTGCTCAGCCAGGTCACAAATACTATCAATAGCTTCTCTCAATGCCTTACTCGGTCCAGTCTCTTGACTCAGGTCAAATAGGGCTTGGCTTCCCGCCCCTGTGAATTTCAACGCCACGAAATCCCCCGGCCGTGTCATCTTGACTGTTTCCATTGTGCCGTTTGCCCAGGGTATGATTTCTTCTTTTATGCATTGTTCGGCTGTGGAGTCATCGCCGCAAGAGGAAAGGGCGGCGTGTTGGGAATCGGAGAGAACGACTTCTTTGGCATATGCGAGGATTACGCCGCTGAAGCCGAGGGAGCGCAGGCTGTTGGCGGTACTGTGGACTTCGGTTGCGTTTTCGCCGGCGCAGAATTGCTTGTAGAAGGTTCGTTTGAGGAAGGACCGTAGTATCGGGTTCGTATCTGGGGAGAGGATCGGTGAGTTTGTGTGTGCGAGTCTGGCCATTATGTATAAGGAGGGAGGAAGCAGGAGCTAAGCTGTTAGTATTGAAAGAACTCTAGTGGGAGAAAGCATACTGTTGAGGATGATATTGACGTTATCGTCAATGATCTGATGATGGAACTGAGGGGGAGGATGGAGAGTGGGGTTGCCTTTGGCATTGTGGGAGGAGACGCAATTGAAGTTTCTGACATCGGAAACTTTTCTGTGGAGGAATGCTCTGAGGCAATTGATGACTGCCGAGGAAGGGTTTGAGAAGAAAGACATCGAGGAAAGAGATTCCTGCTCTTTGCGAGCTTCATTGCCTTTGTTGACCCCGTCATGGTAGTCACAATGGTCGTTCTTGACAAATTGGAAAAACGCAGGTGAATTGGATTGACTTGAATGAAAAGAGGTATGGGAACACAAGTATTAATACGAATACAATGGAAACAAATCAGCGACTTCGGACGTGGTAGTACAGAGGAGAATGTACCTGATGACAATGAGGGGCAATTGACAACGACGTTATCGCGACCAATTGATAGGAGCTTATCGGCTGAGCCGACTTAAGCCGCGCCTTTGTTGAATGCATAGCGCTGGTCTGAGAAGGAAGGAACAACACCAGACATCCGGTTGGATAGAAGTCCTGTGGGGAAAATGTACACCAGAAGATCAAGCCGAAACTGGTGCAATACTGTTGTCATGCCATTTCGGGTCTCTCTACTGCATCGGCTTTTCGACGTCCTTTTCGTAATATGAAGTCCACATATCCTAGCCGTCGTCCCTTTGCAGCAGCTATTGCATCTTGGGCGAGACCATATGCCAAGCCGATAGCCAGTCCACTCTTCGCCGTTCTCGCTGCAGTGGTGATGGGGAATCGGTCTGTTGTGATTAGTCTAGGAGGGGTGAAGATCTGGGGGCTGCATACTCCACAGACTGAAGCCGCCGGCAATTGACAGACTCGCAATAACGGTATTAACAAAGTCCTTGGTCCCTCTGTACCGGTCGAACATCTCTTCAATACTGAAGAACCCTGCTGTCCAGAAGCTGACCTTGGCTCCCATCTTCAAACCCTCCTTGACTCCGCCCAATGCCATAACGTAATTCTTGCTCTTGTGGTAGAGGTACCATCCTGTCGGCGTGGTCGGTAATCGATGAGCATTCTCTGCTCTAAACCTCATGCCAGATGTCTGACTACCATGCGGAATCCCCAATGCTAGACCGGTGATGAAAGAGAGTGATGTCGCCGCGGTGAGACGCATAGGATACGGAAGAGAGAACCTTGAGTTGAGTTTCAACAGCCGTATCTGTTCGGCCCTCCATTCCTTCGCCTTCTCTATCTCCTCATCCTTCGCATACTTTATCTCCTCCTCCTCGACGTCGGTCATGATGATGTTCAGATGGGACGACGTTGAGGTGGTGCGAGGCTAGAAGGACGGGTTTCACAAACCTTGCAGCATCACGTGGAGACGTGCCGCGGCAGCCTTCACTTCGCGACTCCAGGCACAACATTTTCGTGACTCCCAAGTTCAACATCGACACCGCAGATAATCACGAAGATGGTCAGTTGAGTTGCTCAAATCTAGGTCTGCCATGCCATTGCTGATCATATATAGTGGAAACCACAGGACATCCAATCGACAGCCCTAACGCTGCGCTTCAAGCATGGCAAACACACCATCCTCCTCTTCGCCGAATCGAGCACACCCTTCTCAACCATCAAGACCAACCTACTTGACACTCTCCGCGAACGCTATCCAGACGGCTTCCCGGTTGGCAAAGACCAGACAGTGACAGAGATTCCCACCGATATTACCGAACTAGCTCTAGCAGAGCCTACGGACCAATATGATCTCAGTAAGGGATGGACGGAGTTGGATATTGGAGGACATATCACGGAAACACCTGCGAGTATGAGGTTGAAGGATGGTGCGCAGGTTGCGTTTGCGTTCAAGTGGGACGATGATGCTATGCCAGAATTCTATGTTGAGTCTCCGGATTTGAGTGAGTTGTATGGGGATGAAGCCTAGACGGGGTCTGATATCAACACCGTGGCTTTCCCAAGGCACTGCTCGAGACCTTGATATCAGAGCACTTTCATCAACGCAGATGAGGGTGAGTGGCATATATGTGGATGAGTTGGAGTTCAGGCGGAGCATAAACGGCGTTACGGTTGAGTGGTTTGGTTTGGCTCAGGAAAGGCATGATACACATGATTATGGTGGACTAGAGCCAGGCATACTGGGGAGCTATTGCATA
This sequence comes from Phialocephala subalpina, assembly GCA_900073065.1. NCBI lineage: Eukaryota > Fungi > Ascomycota > Leotiomycetes > Helotiales > Mollisiaceae > Phialocephala > Phialocephala subalpina. Next base: position 1,667,152 of record FJOG01000006.1, on the reverse strand, counting down.
ATGGATGTTCCGGTGCGCCATGTGCTGCATGGTCTCCAAAGATTACATATCCAAGGCAGACAACGGATTATGGACTACCTACCCAAAGCTTGCTTCTTCAACCGACTATTCAAATAGCTCACCGAACCTTCTTTTCTCCAACATCCACAAAATCTGCAGCAACTTTCCTCCCATCCGCCAACACCTTCTCCGTCCTCCTAAACCCCATAAAGAAGAATGGATACACAAAATCAGACAACAAACAAGTCACCAACATAAAAACTGCGAACGGATTCGCGAAATACTTATGAGCCTCCCTCCACCCCCACCACAACCACCCATAATTCCCATAAAGTCCCAACACACTCCCCATCATCCTACTCCCCCAGATCCCCCAACTCACTCCCCCAGTATGCCGCCTCACCAAGAGACTAACCAAACTGGCCACACTCAAAACAACCTGGCATAGGAGAGCTGACCAGAATCCAAGTTCTGTGGTATCAGGCCCTACTCTTCCTCTATAGAACTTCCCCTCTTTCTGCCCAATATCGTTATCGATCCACCATTTCGCAAATGTCCAATGGCCCAGTATAGCCCAAACCGTCGTCAACCAGAAAATCGTCCCAAGATGTTTTTCATGAATGGAGCATGGTTCCATTCTTCCTTCCCAAAAGTAAGCAGACCGTAAACCATCCCACAATCGATGAGGAGCCTGCCCAACGAATTAGTACTGTAAGAAAGTCATTTGGTGGGAGGACACCCCGGATCAGGAGCGTGCATGCAAACGAAGTGTCTCAGCTCCCAAGGCAGCTCCAAGCTCCGTAGCTCCCACAGACAAAGACGGCAATTTTGTATGGGAATAAACTTACCAGATGGTGAATACGGAGCGTTCGAGGGGTGATTCGGCGACATAGAGAGCGTAGACGATCTCCCATGCGAAGTTCAAAGCAAGAGCAAATAGTGGCATGCCATAAGTCCGGTCTTTGAATGACTGACGGGTGAGGAGGATGTAGGTAACGGTCCAGAGACCTCCTCCAGCTTGGAGAAGAGCATTTGCTATAGGAATGAGGTTGGTTGAAACGTGAGGAGGAGGGACGTCGTTGGAGCCCATCATGGGCGAGTAGGATAGCAATCAAACAAGAAGAGGAGGAAACAGTTCAAACTTGACGATATACAGAAAACGTGACGAGCGAGGAAGGAAGACGATAAGTGCTTTTATGAGAAATTGAGATGGGATGATTACCCACATCCTGGTGCAGATCTCCACTGTCTTACTCTAGAAACCCTATCTTGATGACGGTCCCCTGCTGATGATTCCTGCTGACCTTTCATCATGTCTCTGTGCATTTTGCTGCGGCCCAAGCACCCTCAAACCTCATCTCAAGAGAATTTCCTTCCTTAAAATTATACTTCAAAACTTGTGGCATCTCTTCTATTATATTATATATCTCCCTTGTTTCCACTATTCATGATTATGCTATCGTAGTTCTGAAGCCACCTTGATCCGACCACCATCCCAGGCGTCTCCTCTGATCACCCCACCGTCGCACATGCTGCATGCTGCAACAACGGGACCGAGACACCAGAAAGTACAACGAATCGGCGCCCTCTCCAATTAGGGTACCTCTAATGCTCAGCATGGAGCCTCGAAAAGCTAAAACCTCCCGCAGTGCGTTGGCCTATGAGCGGGGTCCTGCGACAATAAATTTCACGAGCTGAATACATAGCTTCTGCATCCTTCAGCCGGCCATGAGAAACGCGATGTGTACAAAAAGCAAGCCATGTGCATTTTCCTTGTCGATTGGCCCCACAATTACCCCGCCACCTCCTAATTCATTCACACAGCGTTACACGGTCACGCACAACAGGAAAAACTTTATGATTTGTCCATTACAGACTAGTAACAAGCTCTGAGGCGTGAGTCGGGGCAAAGTCTCATAATATCTTGAATACAAAATTTTAATGAGCAAAAGACGAAGGGTGCGGGGCACACAATTCTCTGATCGCTCTCTGCTCAACGACCTCGACATCAAACCTTCTGAATTGTGTTTAGCAGCAGATTTGATGATCGAGGTAGTAAGAGACTCGATGGTTCATCGTTATAAAGGATAATTTTGGGGGGGTGTTGGCCGTATATTCTTACACTATCGAAGATATTACATTATACACCAAACTCATACCTGGTTCCAACAATAAATACAAAGCTGTCTATGTACATGAAAGTAAGCCGTAACAATACAGCTACACGGGCCCAACTTGATCTCCAACTTCGATCTGGAATTAGAACGAGATTCCACTTCCGGCGAAGATTTTTCACCCTTGCTAAACCGGGGTTGGCAGAGGACAGGCAGAGTCGAACCATATCGTAGTCTGGGTAGGATCAGGAGGAGGAACCATGGCCGCTAAATTTGCAGCGTACTGTTGACAATTTGTTACACCATTCGAATCAACAAAGAACGCGACACTCGAGCAACCGTACAGGCAATTGTTGAGGCAATCATTGAAGGTATAAATACCGGTGGTGAGGTCCATGATGAGATTGGCAGTGGTCGCAGCATTTGTCGAAGCGTAAACACCACACGCGGGAGTCGGGTAGACAGGGGGCGCGCATTAGATGTCGTACCAGGCCACACCATTGGGATCGGCGGTCGGTGCAATAGTTGCCACAGTCTGGTTGTAAAGCTGGCAGACGAGGTTGACGGGGTCGAAATTGTAGCTTACGCAAGGGTCATCCGCGAGGCAGAGTTGATAACAGTACTTTGCAAAAGGAGCTGGAACTCCGCCAGACGGAGGATCTCCCATGAATCCGCAGTAACCGGTAAGAATAGGACAAGATACATCTCATCCGATTGTTCCAAAACCAGCAGGGTCCCGCCATTGAGAGACCCATCCTCCGTAGTAGACACAGACTCCACTCGCGAGCGAGTAACTCAAACATCCGGTCGTAGCGGCGTACCGAGCCTGGCAGGAAGCTTGGTCTGCATTTCCCACGGCGTTGCTATAAGATACAATGTTACCCGCAATGGTACCTCCAGCAGTATCGCAAGTTGGAGTGTGAACGGCGGGCACAGGACACTAACATTGGGAGGTCAGTCGAGTCCAAAAATTGATGTGAAGCAACAGCCCATACAGGAAAAGAAGTCGCGAAGTCATAGCTCGGTCATATTCGGAGCCATCAGAGTACGTGAAAGCAGGAGTGATAGAGTGTGCTTACTGCAATATCCCAGAAAGTATAGTAACCTGTTCCTCCAGCTATTTCTGAAACTGGTAAATCAAACAATCCACAAAGTCCATAAAAGTCAAACAAAACGTATGCGATGCATCCAGTTGTTGTTTGACAGGCAAGAGCGCAAACATTAGCGTCCAGATCTTCAATTACTCTTAGAATTGTCGATGGGCCTATGCCTACACAATCAACACGTTAGTTGCAATTTAAGAAATTAGCGCCATGGTTTCTGCAAGAAAGATTCGAGAGATCGGTGACTTGGATGACATGTTTTCAAAGAGAGGAGAAAGAAATAGGTTGATTACATATGGACCTGGATCCGGAACACTGCAACCAAATTAGCCTGTGAGCGAAGTATCATTACATAAGACACCAAACGGAGAGTTTGTATCGCACGATACATCCAAAAGAAAAAAGCACCTACACCGTAGTTACCACTGCCACTGCTGTAGTTGTCACTGTCGTCGACGTTTCGGTTATAAAGGTAGTGATAGGAGTGGCTAGAAGTCGAAATCAGCAGAGCACCATATTAATTCCGCTAATATACTTACTCGTCGTCGTGGTAGACGTCTGAGTGGAAGTATGTGTTCCTCCCACCGAAGATTCAAAGCAGGAGCAAGCATGGGAAATCGATGCGGCTTTCCGGTTTTTCACGCATTTGAGCGTTGTTGGAGCAATCTTGTTTCCTGCAATATTTGTGCCGAAGCTCGGTGCCAGCAAAGTCGTAGTAGTTGTAAATGAATTTGTTTCGGTATTTGTTTAAACAACCCAGGCAGTGTTTGTGAAATATTTTGTAAAGATACTAATGCACCTGTCAGCAGGCACAAGAGTAAATCGCAGTTTCTTACTTCGTTTGTTGAACAACTGCGGTGGTAGTAGGCTCAATATCTCCCATGTGCGACGAGCAGTAAGGAGCAGCAAGAGCCGAAGATGAGATGAAACATCTAAAGGGGTCAGTTGACAGTGTACCCGTGCTGAGAGTTGAATGATTCTACCTGATTAGATTGATATTCTTGCAAGCGTTCGGGGTATTGACGCGTTTGGCCTAGCCTAGACGGATGTTACGTACACAAGTGCGGTTGCTATTGCCCGGCCTTCATCTTGTCTTTCGCAAGCTCAACTGCGAGAGTTCTACAAGACTACGTCCTGGCCGCATACTTGCAGTTTCCAGATGTCGGAATCATTGAAACATTAAAATTTCATATCGATTCAAAATTTTAACCTTAAGGTTAGCTCGGGCTGCGCGAGGCAGTTGCAATCTAATCAGTACCATGGAAGAAAAAAATGAAGGCTGAGACATTCTCAATATGCTGGATTACATGTCGCTCGAAGCAAGGGCTTAAAAGTACAGAATCAAATACAAAACCAATTCGACGAGAGCAACTGGATATATATACCGATACTGGTTCGAAATGGCGAGGAAATTTTCAGAATTCCTTGATCTCTTGGAGTGTTGCACCCAACGTGATCTCGCTTTTGTAGCAGCTGAGACATGAGACCCATTTTGATGAATTAATCCACCACGAAAGACGAAATTGATTTTGTTACGCCAGTGGCTTTCTCTAATCTTGGGGCGCTACCCCTGGATTCCGCATCTTCTCTTCATCAAGTTGCCACAGAGATTCCATTCAAAGCGAGACAACTACCCTCGAGATGCTTATTGATGGGCACGTGTACTCGGAAGCGTTAAAGCCTCCAGCCCAGTCCCCTAAGCTCCTCTCAAATATCCGAACAACATAGAGGCTTTTAGCGATCAAATTCTTCCCTGAGGTCAGCTGCAGTATGGAACTCATCGTGTGAACTGGTGGTATTACTCGAGAAATAGATCCCTGAAGACTAAGAGGCGCCTAAGGGTGAATTGTGAATAACTTGTACCAAACGCAAACACTCGAGCAGCAGGCATGCCGAGGAATTGAAGATGTGTATTTAACGTGGTGGCTTCCTGGACGGAAAGGCGAGCTGAAGAGTACATCAGATTTGGTCCAAGCTCTGGTCTAACCTATCTAGGTAATCTCTGGCACCTCCAGCAGTCCAGATCCCTTACCGAGTGAAGTATATTGTAAATAATATATTTGTAATTCCCCCATTGAGTCAGGGTAGATGATGGTAGCGAGCAAGTCTAGTCAAGCATTTAAATAATTGATGTCTTATTCCATTCCAACACCTATAGTTAAGAAAAAAGTGACGAGTAAAGGAGAATTTATGATTCAAATGCGCCAAACGTTATGCGATAAAAATGTACCCGTCACATTAACACTCCCGCTTCGAGAACAATATCAATAAAAGAAATAAAAACAGGCTCCCCAGGACTTCTCCATACAAAGAAAGACGACATTGCGATTCTTAGTAGCTCACTTCCCAGCATGATAATAATTCTCCTGATGCACCGGCTCCCGCATAATTGGCGATGGCATGCCTCCTCTCTGTCTGACAACTCTCGCAACACCCGCGACACTATCCGTAATGCTAAAACTCCAGTCTCTCAAGTCCCGTTCTTTCCTCGGGACGCCAACGAGGGTACCATCTTCCTGGCCATAAGCAGTCTGAGTCGACATGGCATTCTCTCGCGCAGCTTGTAGAATCCAACTCAGTGTGCTGTCAGGAACTGGTTTGATGTTCTTGCGACCGGCAGTACCCTTCATCTTCTTGAACAATGCTTCTTTGCCGAGTACCGCAAGCAGGTAGAGCCAGTAGAGGATAGTGATGATGAGGATCGCCCCGGCGAAGATGACCATGGCGACAATGGCGGGGTTGATCTTTGCCATTAGGGAAACGCAACCGTAGAACGGCTCATTATCTGTTGAAAGCCTTTCACTGATGATGTTATTACTTCCACCTTGAACCATCGCCATTCCATTCAAATACTTTTGTAGGCCTGGCTTCGCGAACTCTAAATCGAGTGGTGTTCCGTCTCCTGAGTAAAGGACGCCTTCAAGACCCGGTGCCCAATCGCTCAGTGCAGATATGCTTTGCATTTGAGCAAGAATTTTGTTGATCTCGGTGGGATACACTGATTGAGGGTCAACGATGCACTTGAAAGTCTTCATCGCTTTTTCGTCGGTGACGTCGGCATTTAGATCAACGGAGACGAGGACATCGAACGTTTTATTGGCGTTGTCTTCTAGGGCACTACTCGACCAGATTGCAAGATGAGTTACTTGATTATCAGTTGTCTTGTACTCAGTCCATGCTGTTCTGTTCTCGTCCGCGTAGTATTGTAGATTAAGATCATACAAGGAGTTGACGATATCTTGTGGGTTGGCCGATGCGGAGAAATATCGGTCATTGCCAACATCTGTACACAACCAGCCACCGAGCACGTCGATATCGGTCCCGCAAAATGACCATAAGAGAGTGCCGCTTGATGGTACTTTTCGATATATCCCCACCTCACATCCATTGTTCTCGCTGAAGTATTGTACGTTGGAGGCTATGGTCGCTACCCAGCTGTTTTGTGGAGGAGAGCTGAACGCCTCGGAGCCGTCCCAGTCCATTACTAGGCCTTGATCGAAAAGGCACACGTCCGGCGCATCCCACGGCTGGACCAGGCGCGCGACAGCTAAATCCGCCGTCAGCGAGAGGGCGCTGGTGACGATCATCATAAGACCAAGCCACCAGCCGCCTGGTAGCTGTCGTAGTTTCCAAATGACAACGAGTACATCGCGTGCTTGGAGCCAACCAGTCATTCGATGGATTCGAACTGTGTCTCCCTGGATGTGTGACATCTTCAATTCAGCATATTTCTTTAGGAAGATGGAAGCTCATCAGAAGTAAAACGGATGTTTGCAGATAAGCAGCGAGTAAAACTCAGAAAACATCCAAGAATGGAAACATTGCTCAGAGAATTCATACCTCGAGGAGGTCGACTTTCGAGGCGAGTTTGCAGCATTGCCTTCCGATTATGCTAAGTATGGTAAGGCTGCCGATAAAATAGATACGCAGAGCAACACGAAGCAAGCCGTGATCAATGTTCCACAACATATTGGTATTGTGAAAACAGTACTTCAGGATGTGATGAAAGAGTGAAGAATGGACTCAGGATTTGCCAGCTCAGCCTGAGTCGCGGCTGGTGGGAGATATAAGATACTGAGAAGAGTAGCAAGGCTGGAATACGGGCTAGGTCTGAATGGACCACCCATACTCAATGAAAAGCAACAACATATGCTGATTCCTTTGGGTATCATGGACAAGGCTATGTCGATTGAAGGCGTAGATGCGGTGGTCTCTTCTGCCATTTGACGACCTAGACCTTCGCAGGCTCTCTCAGCTCTGGTGACAATGAGAGGCACTGAAGACATGCTAACATGTTGAGTAGCCAATGACCAAGGTTGTAAGTCATTCCTATCTTTCGGCAGAGACTCGACAACTCTTTGCTGCACAATAAAAGAGGTAGTGTGGTAATACGAAGAAGCGAGAAGGGGGGTCAGGAGACGATAAACGAGGGAGAGGTCGCGTGGCATAAATATTGAGGCTGAAATTTTTGACGGATTGAGAGAGAGGCACTTCCCGCTGTGGATGGCCTGAGTTTTTATGATAGGCGTTGGCCAAGGAGCCTCATTCGGTACTAGCGCCGACGGTCATATCCAATGTTAGCATTCACCCACGTTGCGGCGCCGAGCTGAACACTCCTTGGCGGCGCTTACAGTAACCCCAATCCATATACTCGGACCAGATATAGGGCTTCTAGCCTCACCCGATTTCGTGGAAGCAGAGCAGAACGGGACAAGAATGCCCTGAGGTGTGCTATTTTTACTGCCGCAACCGATTTCGCGGGGCACCCACACCTCTGGAGCCCTGTGGAGGGGTCGAACGGACTTGGATTTCGCAATACCATGGCCATGAGACATTGTGGCTTTCACAACAAGCAAGACCTGTCAGGACACACTGCGAATCAACGTTTATATGAATATCTCGAAGTCGACTGCCAAGGCTTGGCAATTGGCACTTGCCGGCCTGAGTTCCATCAGGCGAGACTGTGGAGCTCAAAATCATGCCAGGACGACGTGGGACCAATAGTAGGCAAAGGTGAAGAAGGAGAAACAGCCGTTTTACTTGGGGGCATCGTAAAAATATTTTAGTCATGAGTTGGTTGGGTTGGGTGCAACATTTTCAAGTCATGGAACCAATGCAGTATACAATGTGCATATGAATCATACCTTAGATTAGTCCACATAAAAACGCTTCCATTCGGTCATATGCATGTGAGAGTTAATTGCATGATGTTCAGTTTGATACGACACCCGGTTGATATGTCTAGCTGATCTTCAATAATGGTTAGGTTTATTTATAACAACTATAGGTATACCAAAACCTTACAATTGGTTTTTTTTTAAACTTGAATATTAAATATACTAGAAAAAAATCTAATTTATTAATATTATCTTGGAATATTATATATTATAAGAATTTTTAATTATTTTGTAATATTTTGATAGAATTAAAAAATTATATAAATTTTTTATAATTATATAATTATATAACATTTTTAAAATTAATTAAATTAATTATAATTATAAATTTAAAAATTAAGAAAATTATTTGAATTGTAAATATATAATAAAGTTAATTAAATATTATTTATATATTAATATAGAACCTTAACTTTGAAGAAAGCTTTCAAGTTTTGATAGGATAAAAAATTTGGCCACAAAATGTACAAATGCCGTCGAGTACCCGTGTATAAAAGCTGGTTTCGATTAAGCATTTCTCCGAACTTGGTAGCTTCCAAGAAGTCTGGCTTGAGCTTAGATACTGCCATGAAAGCCCTTGAAGCAACGTCCCAAGGAGACATACCTATATTATTAAACCTTGCTACGATAAGCTTCTGTCTGCCACACAGCTCTTGGCCAAGAGTGAGACTACCCTTCCACTTGACACACTCCTTACTTGGGATGCCCGTGTTACACTACACATGATTAGAAGCATCCAATAGAAGGACAAGAATCATACTTTACCCTTCCTCAATCTACATGGCATGCAATTACCAATAGCTCTATTCCAGACTACTCCCTTCTTCTGGTCGGCAGGGAACTACTTCCGCTTCCTAATACGAGTTCTTAAATTAACCTTTAAATCAGCATAAAATAAGATGACAGAGTCTTGCCACTTTCTGCCTGCATTGGTGTGCTCGGGCTTTCTCGGCTTGTTGACTTTCGGCCTCTGGTCCTCACTTCTAAGGGTCAAATCATCAGACTCCAGTTGACTGGGACAAGAGGGGATTGAAAACCCTTCTTCGAGCAACATGGGAGGGCTCTAGGGCAACTCGAAGTTCCAGGGAAGATTTGCTGCTGCGTCTGCGTCAATTTTTCCATGAGCCTGATAATCTTGAGTGATGCTGTTGGAAACCCCCTCTGTCCCGAGGTCCGAAAACACAGAATCCAGTAACTCGGAATCAAAGTTCGAGTCAGATGGAATAGCAGGCCATTGGTCAACGGGGAAGTCAAAGAAGTTGCTCAAATCATCAAAATCGTTGAGGGATGCGAATGTATCAATGTCTACTAATGCTTTATGCTTGACTGGCTGGTAAATGACTTTGTGAAATGAAGGCAAGAGTGAAATATATGGAGGGCGGAGCAGAGAGATTGACTGTCATTATATCGAAGACTTCATAAGGCTCTCATAGCTAAGCGAGGTGCAGAGGCTGGTGATTGTTTTGGGAAATCATATGCCGTCTCGCTGCAAAGGCTACATATTTCGTCCAATCATTTCCTGACCTTCTTCATCGAGACATTTTAAACAGAAAGGCTACCAATATTGGATGGTCGTACAAGGTTCTACGATAAATAACTGTAGATTATGTACGAACTGGGAAATGAACATTGCGTCCTGGACCAACAGTTATGGCACGTGAGCGCCATAGTGCAAGAGTAGTTAAACTTGTTCGAGATCCAAATCGATGGAAAAATCTTGTGTTAAATTATATCTGTATTTATAGTCTGTACAGCTGACACAAAAATCACTTCTCGATCAATAGACGACAATATGATGCGCAGAAAAAATCGTCACGTGCCCTTTAATGAACTCTGTATCTCATCTCTCAAGTCCACATCAAATTAGTCGTTGGATTTCTATATTCATATTTGGTGGTTGAAACTGACAATTTTTCGCCTTACAAGTGGCGAAGAGAAGAAAGAAAGAGCAACTCTTTCAAATACAAGAAAAGTCTAGAACGTAGGGAAACACCGAGAGCCAAAGCCTCCGTCTGAAAACGCCTCCAATTGTCCTTCTTTACAACTGAGAATATATTAGCTTGGTTGCTAGCTTGAAGTACAAGTGCATTGTCTACTTACGGAACCAGAACATGCCGGATCATTCAAGATCACCTCCTAGCATTTCAAAAAAGATTTCATATGTTTCCGCCAGCCAAACATCAATGGCGAATTGGTCTTGTACAAAGCAGTGTACAGTAAATCGATTTAGGTGTATTGTACAGGTGCTTTGGTAAGACAGTATAAGGCGTTGAGCACTAATCGTAATTGGGTAGACCGCTAATGTTTGAAGGAGAAATGAATTCTGTAACAGGGTTAGCTGCAAAAGTTGAGAAATGTAGCCACCCAAGTAGTAAACTTACATGTTTGTGCTATTAACGATAGTTTCGTCCTCCGGTATCACCATATGCGGCATACCTACTCGGGGTATGGCTCGTGGGTGACTGCCAGGACTGCGTAGCAGCACGTGCATTTGGCCAAACACTAGCATGCTGTGGCAATGGAGGAGGATAACCACCTTGAAAGTCTGGTGGACATCCTGCCTGTGAGAAATGGGACCCTGGCTCCTGATGAACTTTGTTCTGGCGCCAACGGAGCCTTTCGGCCAAGGCCACTGAATTGCTGGGGTCGCTAGAATAATTCGGCGGCCTAGCAGTACGACTTGAGGCATTCAAGTAACGTATGTCTTGAGATTGTAAGCAGGCCGGATTGGGAGTGCAACAAGGGCAGTGGAATCTATGTTCCCCAATGGGGAAATCATCATGATGGTAGCCTGTCTGATGGAAGTTGGGAAAGTCTTGTGGCCAAGACATATCCTGGCGAATAATAGGAACAGGTTTCATCTGCATCATGGATGGAAATGGCATGGGATTGCCATGTAACGTATCAGGGTGGTACTGGAAAGCACCTTCCTGGTGTCCGAAGTTTGGAGAGTAGTGTTGACTGTCCCCACTCAACATTCTGTTCTGAGCATCTGGTACAAGAAAATCCTGGAGTAACGATTCACTCCACGAAGCATCTGGCACTCTATGGCGTTGCGACTTTGCAGACCGAGCCTTCGGACGTTGAGACACAGTGTTCTGGGAGTATTCACCCTGGTCATAGGCGCATGGGTTGATAAATCGAGGGCTCGCAGAGCTGTACTGACCCAAACTAGCGGCGGCTGTCTGGGAGTTCAGCGAAGTCACATCAGCTGTGGGAAGGTCATTGCAGTATCTCTGGGTCGCATATGACCTTGGCGTTCCCACGAACCCGTTGCTTGATGGAGAAGTTTTCGAGATGCCAAGTTCTCCTTGGTGCGTATGTTTGCCAATGAGAGATGGCTGGGGTCCTTCCTTGGTCTGGGAACCCCAGGTTTGAATGGGCTCACAGCTAATTTGTTGATCCCAAGGTTTGTTCCCTACTTGAGTCTCTTCGCTTAAAAAGCTCATTCCGTAGGAGTTGCTGTAGCTCTCATCTTCTGCAATCTTTGGCTCTTCCCCGTCATACTGTAAAACAGAGGGTGTCCTAACGGAAATATCGCTGCCACTCCCAGAGCTGGAGGTCGTCAGCTCAGACGAAAGATCTGAAGCGCCAGAGCTCGCATGTGTATGCATGCACTACTTATGTTAGCAGGTGCAAATTTCTGATCAAAAAGGGACTTGCTTTGATCTTCTTCCGCCTGCATCCATCACATGCGGGTTTCCTTCCTGTCCGACCTTCCGGTACCTCAAGTCTTCTCTGGGAATCAAGATATCGTCCTGTGCGTCTATCCGGAACAAGTTGGCACTCTCTCCAAATCCAATTTCGTGAAACAGGAATGAAATAATCCGAGAATAGGACTCACGTGTCGCTCCTTCTGACATTCGTATTTGACATAAAAACTGTATTGAAGGTGCCTGGTGATGACATAGTTGGCAAACGAATTTGTGGTGACCCGGGGCCAAGATTTCAAAAGAGGGCTGCTTCGGCGTAAGACTGACAGGGTACAAGATTCAAGGTATCGCCCAACCTCCGGTCCTTTAGTCGAAACTCCGGCAGGAATCTGGAGGCAAGGAGATGTAACGATTTATAAACAAGAATTACAAACGTTGGAAACGTGTTCAACAATGAGCCCCCGGTCAATTGGTTGGGTTTCCGTCTCTTATCGTCAAGCCTTGATTAATCACTCCGGATTGCCGCCACCTCACGAATCCTAAGTTCATCTACCACGCGCATAATCGCTAGATGGATCGGTAAAACTGGGGTTCGAAAGAGGACTGACCTGTCTACTTTGAGGTTTGCAAGATTTCATTCACCAGGTCAATCGGAGAAACAGAATGAGAAATCGGAAACTTATCGTGCACGCGTGAAACGCTTCGAACATCGCGCAAGGCTTGAAAATGATTGGCTCTCCGGTCGTCGTTAGCCTCATCACGGACACTGCTTGAACAGCTGACTGTCGTAGGAGTCGCAGGCCGAGAACCAGCACATACCGAGCCATGCATGCGGTTCGCAGCGCATGGTGGCGAGGCGGCCCGGTTTCAGGATCTCCGAAGGGCCCTGCAGGTGAGAGGCGAATGCCCAAAATTGATGCCCAAGAGCCATTTAAGAATCGTGATCTATATCGTCACTCAAATTTCTCGGCTTCTAAACACGTCTTCCGAGTTAATTGGTAAGGTTTCTGGTTCTAGCCGGCAAGTAGAAAATGGTATTTTTGTGCTCCGTAGGGGGAGGCTCAAAAACTCGATAAAGTTGAACAGGCCCATGAGGAGGGTGGGGTAGTTAGGGGTGCAGAAAGGACTGAAGATTTAGACTCCTTGTTTGACAAGGTATACTGACGTCGAATAGCAGTTATCTGCACAGTCTGAGCAAAAGGAAAATAATGTGAGATTCACTCAATTTAGCATAGTACATCTCCAAGACTGGTTGCATGTGCAGATCCTTGTGCCAATCGGCGAACGAGAACTAGATCCTATAGCAGCGAATTGCTTCCCAGTAAGCACTTCGATGAAAGAACTACTCATTCATACACAACCCAGCCCCACGAACGACGGGTACGAGAGTTTGCCTTCCTTTCATGGACTAACTAATGGTCCCTGAGGATAATTCCAACAAAGTCAACACGTGGGTGTAGAACCAGGTAGTACACTTCGTAGCTGATTCGCGATCAGATTTGACCCCGCACTTTGGAGCCCCGCAACACCTCAAAATCTTGTCCTATTCAATTATTCTCCGATAGGTGAATCAGTAGCTTGAACCCGTGTCATCGGATGTATGAGAAGTTTCATTTTGTTATTCGTCGTACTGCGGGGCTCGAAGCTAGTGGTCAAATGTAATTTTTAGTGGGTCTCGCTAATCTCAGGAGGCTCGCTTAGAAGTTAAGGGGGAAAGGCACAGCAGTATCGTCACAAAAGAAACAAAAGTGGGATAAAAATCCTAGATCGAAGTATTAAACGCAGCTGAGGCGCTATTCAACAAAACGAAGAGGGATCGATCAAGCAAGAACGCCACCTTTTTTGAGCTTAACGTTCCTGTTTCAATGCAGTTCGCCGCAACACGAAACTTTCTTGATATATTCTGACTTGATGTTGAAACAAATATCACCAGCTAGCAGCTACAGTACGTAGATGCAGAATATTCACTTCGTCTGAATAACACTCTGTTCACATGCTTCAACTTTGCCTCGAGACTGCTTCATCCGTCCTGTCTACCAGCTTAGTAAAGATTCATCGCGTACCCTCCTCTGTGTAATAAGAAACGTCTGCAGGTCTACCCTGTTCGATCTTAATCTTAGCGTAGATATACCCAGAAGCACTCGAGGATTGGCTCTCGGAAATCCCAGTTGCAGATTTAGGCCTCAGCACAATACTCCTAGGCCATATTTCTTTCGGATGACATTTCCAGGATGGGCTATAGTACCAATTCTGAGCCCATCGAGGATATTGCGTGTCTGGAATATTTTGAGTATTTCGGCGCACCACCTCTGAATCAATCTCATGGAACCAGCTGTAGATCGATAGTGGGAGATTCTTAGAAGCTAGAGTGTGCAAGACCTCTGCAAACAACGGCATGGAAGCACTGGATCCAGCGGCAGTCTCATTGTCTCTTCCACACGACGCAAGAATCTCGTTTCTACCACGGTACTCGGATTCGGGTGTTTTTTGATGAATGTGGTCAAGCATCTTGGTCTCGTCCATTACTTTGGACTTGATCGCAGTTGCGCCGTAGCAACAATCGAGAATCTGAACGACATCGCAAGGCGCAGTATCGAGCTTGTGCACAACTTTGGTCCAGTTGATAGGCACACGGTGGCTTGATTGCTTTCCGCCTCTTTCGATATGTCAGCAATCTAGAGCAAGAGGTGCTAGGACGAGAGAACTTACTCCCACATCATATTACAACCGTTTTTGTATCCATCCATTCCATGACCATTATATAGAACGATCAGTAGGTCGTTATGGGACAACGCATTGATCAATGCCCGATCGACGTAATATCCGATCTTGGTCTCTATTGCCTGTTGGGCATTGGCATCATCTGAGATAAGGAAAGTCTCCTCAACTTGGTAGTTGAAATTTGTCTCGAATGCAGTCTTTAAATCCTCCAATTCTCTTTTGGCGTCCCAGTCAGAAATCTCCCAAGCGATGGGCAAC
This sequence comes from Phialocephala subalpina, assembly GCA_900073065.1. Taxonomy (NCBI): domain Eukaryota; kingdom Fungi; phylum Ascomycota; class Leotiomycetes; order Helotiales; family Mollisiaceae; genus Phialocephala; species Phialocephala subalpina. Next base: position 1,652,126 of record FJOG01000006.1, on the reverse strand, counting down.
ACCACTACTTTCTTGTAGTAACCTTCCCTGGCAGGTAAGACGGTCGACCACCGGGAGTCCTCGGTCCACTTTTGGGCCGCGGCTGCTATCTCCTTGTCTTGGTTGCCATGGCTCGCTCCGCTGGTCTTTGATCTATTCGGCCTCTCGACGAGAGGGCATACTGGTGTGATTTTGATTTTTCCTCCGTTAGCAACGGCCGATAGATTTTTATGAATCACATCTCCCATTATTTTTTGTAGGTCCGCCAGCAACCGATCGAGCGAGAACGGTGAGCCCTGCCGTTCTTCAAGTGCGCCAGCAAGTGTTTGGCTGAAAGATTGTCCGATGTTTTGCGACCTCTGCGGTGCCGCGATGATCTCCAGCTTCCCCGTCTTTCCGCCAGATTTTCGTGTAGATGCGAGACAGAAAGCCGATTGTCCCTCGCCGTCTCTGTTCATTGTTGGGATGACGCCATAATCGCAGTCAAGCGCAAGGATAGTATCTGGTTTGCCGTTTTCCAAGAGCGCCTGTATGTTCAACCAGTCGACAGCTGCTGAACTTTTGCCTCTTTGAAAAACATTCAGTATTATCAAAATGCAAAAATAATAAAAACTCACAATCTCCAAAACGGCTTCCGGTTCTTGATGAACCCGTTCCCACGATAGTATACGACAAATGGGTTCAGAGCAAGCTCAGCATCCTTTAAGAGACTCTGCACTTGTGAAATCAAGGCTGCCTCTGGATCCGTCTGCGGCAGACGTAAAGATATTCCTTTGTAGCCGAAGCCTTCCTCCAGAGCAGCACAGACTCTTGCGGCTTCAACTTGTTCTGAATTTGGCGCGCCTTCCCAGGTTACTAGAAGGGCTGCGCTTGGTCGAGATGGATCGATGTGGATAGAGGCGTTTGCGAGGGTGTCTCGTAGGGCTCCGTTGGAGGCCCGAAATACTTGTTCGTTCATCATAGTAAATACTCAAAATAGTAAAGGGAGTATACATGGAGGAGTTGTATATTCCGTTGATCAGAATAGTTTGAAAGGGTCGTGGTGGAAATAGGCAAGAAGACCTGACAAGGCTGAGCAAGACTTAGACTTGGCTATTCCGAGTTGCTGCCTACAGTCACCATTACGTCCTTTCACTTCACTATGTTCGCATGAGTGTGACACAGATACCCCGCTATTATTAACTTTGAGAGAGATAAAATCCGCCGAAGAGGCATTAGTGGCTGGCGGGTGGTATAGAGAGCCTATAAGCTCGCGATCTGAGGTGGACTGGTTGGTTCTGGGGAATGCCTGTTTTTTTACATGCAAGAAGATGGTGTCGTCGGAGCGATGCGCATACGTATGATAAGCGAGTATAGCTGCTTGCTTATCGTAGGACGATAACGTTGGCTTCGGGAGCTGTTGTGTCGCCTTGGCGTTGTGGGAGCCTGTTGCATCCAGCGCCCGAGTGCAGTGCCAACGCATGATAAGAATCACCCCGCAAGACTGGTTGAGCGGGTTCGAAATTTGCTGTGGTATCTTTTGAGTGTGGGAGTGATTAGCTGCGGCTGCCGTTAAAAGAGGCAATGTAAGATGGGCTCTGTTCCACGGACCAAAATTCTGTCCCTCATCTTATCATCCTTTACAATAGAACAAACCTCTTCTCTATCAGAACCTCCTTTCCTCCGGCTATATCGATATGGCTACTCCACCAACCAAACCTTCTTCAACCGTTTTTGTGGTAGGCTCTCTGAACATGGACTTTATTGGCATTGTGAAGACGCATACAGCCCGACGCAAACATCAGCCCTTCAAGAAAGACCTTGAGCGACCAGGAGGCCACGGGGCGAATCAAGCTGTTGCTGTCTATCGGGCAAGCCATTGTCGGCCTGAGTCCCGTGATGATACTTCTGATGGACGTCTGAGATCGACGAGTGGGCCACTTGCGCCCACAGATATTATCGATTTTGAGGTTCATGTGCATATGGTTGGCATGGTGGGCGATGATTGGGGGGATGTTATCAAGAAGGAATTGCAGAAGAACAACGTGAACACCCAGGGAATCGAAATTGCTCCCAAGGGTGTCAAGACAGGGTTTGCTCATATTCACGTCGACGGCGAGGGAGTCCCAGAAATCTCAAATTCGGAAGGTGCCAACGGACATCTCACACCGGATACGATCAAAAGCTGGTCTCCGGCTCCAGCCATGGTTCTAGTCCAGCTGGAGATTCCTATCGACACAGTGCGCAAAGTGATTGAGCAAGCCAATGCTCAGAATATTCCAATTATCTTCAACCCAGCCCCATATAATGAAAAGCATAATATCCTTCGCCAAGACAAGAAGCTCTTCAAAGTCGACCACTTGATCGTCAATGCAATCTGCACCGACGATATTCTTGACCTACCTGAGCTGACAGAGCAAGAATTCCAACATTATGGGAGGAGGTCTGAAATGCAGAAGCGTTACATTAATGCTTGCAATGAATTCCATAACCTAGGAGCCGGATGTGTCGTCATCACCTTGGGGTCTCTAGGCGCGATTGCATCTTATCTGGAGCCGAAAGACACAAGAGGCTTCAGAAACCCGAAAATCTGGATCTTTGGTGCGAAAGAAGGACCAAATCCACTTGTTGACGAAACGGGTGCTAGTGACGCGTTCATTGGCACGTACGCCGTCGAAATTCTTCGACAGTCACGATCGGCATCCGAAAAGCTTGATATCGGTGCAGCTGTTGAACTGGGGATAAAGGCTGGAGGTCTTGCGGTCGCAAACATGGGGTCGATGGACTCTATTCCTTGGCGAGACGAGATATATATGCCGGATCGAACATTTACAGCTGTCTCGCCTTTCGAGTTTGACGAGGAGGCTTGAGAAGATCGTCTGAACGAGGGAGCCAGGGGGCTTAGAGAGAAGAAATAGAGAGGTTGCGAACCATGAATAGGTAACTAGTATCGTATTAAATATCGTGTTCAAAGTTGTCGCTTAAAGGTGCGCGCAGTGCTGCTGTTGTTTTCGTTGAAGGAAATCGTGGCGGAAGATATCAAGACCACCCGGTCTTGCGTGGAAAAGCATATCACGTGGAGTGCTTGATTCTGAGGGGATAAAGGATATTGAGATAAACCAATCCAGAAGCGAGTGACTTCTATGGTACAATATAGCCCACTGTGCAGCTTAGCTGCGGTAAGATCAATGACCCGATGAAGGACAATGAGAACATCTAAATTGAATAAATTGTGGTGAACATTCAACGATATTGATGCTGCTGCTGCACGTTGAATAACTCTGGCTGCCTTTAATTCTTCTTGAGATAAGGATACAAGTTTGTAGCATCAAGATATTAGAATACTTTTGCTAAAAGTCCGAGTCAAACACAAAGTCTTTAGGCATCCTCCAGGCCATAGTGAAGACGACCTTTGGTGGTAGTGGTTTTTGGTTGGAGCGAAGTTGATGTTTAGAGGAAGAACTCAATCCCAGAGAATTCACTTGTAGGTTCTATTTTCAGGAGAATTTCCATGTCCACGTCCAGAAATTCAACAATGTTCCTGAGGGCGAAGGAGAATAGTCATGATACATAGAGATGTTATGGAGTGAATACTTCGTAGTAATATCTCGCTTAATTTCTCGATCTCTCAAGCACACCGCAACCAGCACCAACACCCCATACCACCGCAAACAGCATGTTCCAGCTACCAAAAGATTTCCCCTTCGGATAATAAGAAACCAACGACCAGAAAGCCAAGCTGGACTCCGTGCAGGCAGAGCTAAACTCAGCGCAGATCAAGTTAGACCTGCTGAAAGCAAACGTCGAGGTCGCAGAGACGGAAATTGTGAGGCTGGAAGAAGAAGAGTGCGCTGATCGAAACAAGGAATGCGTCAGGGCTCGGAAGGAAGAGGAGACAGCCAAACAACTTTATCGCAATCTCCTCAACGACTTCAAGACCAAACGAGACGAAATGTCCGCCCTCGAGAAGGAACTCCAAGACACCAAGACCGCACTCTCCGAGGCCAACGAGGAAATCTGGGACCGCGAAGTCGATGTTTCTCACCTCGAGGCCACCGCTGAAGGCTTCCAAAACGACCTGAAAGCAGAGCAGCAGGCGCACAAGGCGACCAAATACAAAGTCACCAGTCTGGACAGAGAGATCGAACAGAGAGAAGCTCACATCTCAAGCATCGAACAACAACTCGCAGCCAGCAATCTGGAACTTGAGAGATTGAACGGCCTCGAGGAGAAGCACAAGGACAATCTCGACACGGAAAGAAAGAGAGCTCGTGATGCGGAGGCCCGCGCAGCGCTGTCAGCCGATTTCATCAAGTTCAAGAACGACAAGAAAGCAGAGATCATTGCGAAGGATGCGAGAATTTCTGCTTCGGAAGGTGGCGAGGCCAGGGTGACCGCTGAGAAGGATGCCGTAATTGAGGGTCTTCGTGAACAGATTGCTCTGTTCTAGAAAGACGCCCCGCCATGCATGGACACCCATCCCAACGTCTACCAGGACACCTCTGCACCCACTGGACCCCGCGATCTCGACAAGGAGCTTGACGACCTCAATAAATCGGACACTGAGAATGAGGAGACCTGCAACGATGCGACCACTACCGACGACGACGATACTGATGATGAGAACGACGACAAGAAGGGCGAGGTCAGGGAGACAATCAGAATCGCCCAGGTTCCCGGTGCGATTATCCAATAGCCACACTTCATTACTCCAGTCATCAGAGATAACAATCGTCTCAGAGCCTGGTTCGGTGTCGAGCGCGATGTTTGGTTCTGATTAAGCTCCTCATCGCGGCCGTCATCGTCTTTAAAATTCGAAATGCACCTACTATCAGTCTGGCTTCACTTCGTAATTTGTCTTTCACTGATGCAAACCCTATTCCACCACCCGAAGACCAGACTGACAAACCCTCCGGCCGACCCTCCTGCGGATCCTCCAGCTGATCTTGCTAATCCTGCGGCCACTAGAGGTATCAACCAGAAAGCCAGTGTCTCCGCCGGTTCCATCTGCTGCTATCGGTGGACCTGCTGATCGCACGGCTCCAAACGACCAAACTCCTGTTGGCGAAGGCAGAGTTTTCAACCTTGAGGACTTACTCGACAAACTCCAACCTATCAAGGAGCAAGTTAAAGATCAACGAGAGCAATTCAAGGAAGCCGCCGATAGCAATGGAAATGGAAATGGAAATGCTAACGCTAATGGCGGCTCCCCAGGTCCACCAGAAGAGATCTACCCACGAGGATTTCTTCAATATCCGTAATACCGTACGACCACCTATCGCCAGCACAATTCTTGGTCTTCTCCTCTATCTTGTTGTGACTACTTCATCTATGTCTGCATCTGCACCTACTTCGAGCGTAAGATGTGGTTCGTAGCCAACGACACCACTCGCGCCTATCTCTTCCAACTTCTCCAAAACCGCAACCGCTACTCTCAATCTGTCTGGCACTACCTCTTCTCTAACCGTCTGGCCACTCGTATGGACGAGACTCTCTTGCTGATCGTTCAATTATTCGGTGTTCAGATCAAACCTTATCCTCATCCTGGATAGATCGACCTTCATTTACAGTTCTACAATTCGGCGTTCTTCTGGGTATGGGAATGGAAGGATATGTAGAGTTTTTATGGGCGTTCAGATAACCTACTCAAGGATTTCTGGTCTTCTTTGAATGGTCTCGGATACCCACTAGCTAGCGTTTGTCATAGCAGGTATTACGGTTCTGACGATACCCTCCTACAATATGGTTTTATTTTCTCCTGGTTGCTTTACATCAAATGGCGTTCTCATACAGGTGTTGTCATACTGATTTCTCTACTCGTTTTCGAAGGATTGATGGATAATGGAAAAATTGTGATGCCTTCGAGATAATGGATTGTTTCATCTTTCTTTGCTTTGTTTCTACAAATGGGTGTTTTGCCTCCAATTAAGTCTGCTCTGATCTGATTTGAGATTTCCTCTCTATCATCAGATATCCCGATAGCTGCTGGGCAGTAAAAGGTTCACCTCTTCATCAGACAGACTCGATATCTCAAACACATGCTTGCTCTGACATTGCCAAGATGTTGTGGTCTGAGGCCTCTACGCCACTAGTGGCGTGGAAGGCCCTAGAACCACAGGTTAACGTAAGCTGTGGAAGGCCCTGGAAGGGCCTTGAAGGGCCTGTTGCCACAGGCCCTACAGGGCCCTAAAGCCTATAAATTCAGCGTACTTGTCCACTGTAGAATTAGAATAGTCAGTCTTTATAGCACACCTCAATTTATCACGTGCACGCTAGTCTAAAAATTTTACCCGCAACACAAGACCCATGAATCCGTGATCACCGAATTCCAATTCCAGCCTTTCGGACGTAAGTGGCCCTGATTACTCTCCATTCATGCATACAAACGAATCCACCTCAATGACTCCAAAAGAAGGAAGCTATTCGCTATCAGCCTCTTCACTACATTGTGTCGGCAAGCCATATAGTTGTGCAGAAATTTGTTGACAGGGGACACCAGCAACGTGTCCGGGGCAGATCACTGACCTCGGCTCAACTTCCCCAGAGAACCCCGCAACGCCAGTAATCAGCAACCATGGCTATCACCGTCATCCAGACGCCTACCAATGCATCCTCGTCAATTGAGGTGTATCATAACTCTCAGGACTTCATATACAAGTAATGCTGCTCCCATAACATTCAGCAAATCCACAATTCGCTCTCTGCGAATCATTCCAAGCTCTCAATCTCCCACCCTGTCCAGGACATCAAGAACTCAACCACTTCTCCTATCCCTCCGCAGAGTCTTTCCACCCAGCATGGCACCCCGTCCAGCTCTAGAGAAACAATACATGTCCTCCGGCACCAAACCCACGAAACAAATCGCCGAACCCCGACCGAGCGCCTCAATCCTCCTAATATCCCCTACAAACGAAATCCTCCTCCTCCACCGCGTCCGAACCTCCACCTCCTTTGCATCCGCACACGTCTTCCCCGGCGGAAACCTCTCTTCCACCCAAGATGGAGACATCCCTTCTCCTACCTCTCCAAATAGACATTTAGATGGGCGTCCGTACCGACTTGGGGCAATAAGAGAGTGTTTTGAGGAGAGTGGGATATTGCTTGCTAAGAGGAAAGATGGGGGAGGGGAGTTGTTGGATGTAGAGGAGGAGGTTAGGGAGAAGGGGAGGAAGGATGTTCATGCTGGACGAGTGAGGTTTGAGGATTGGGTTGAGAGTATGGGTGGAGTTGTTGATGTTGGTATGTTGCCAAAGACCTTTCCCTTCCATAATGAGGCTGGAATGTCCGACTTCAGGCCGGGATTCTCACGTCGAAACTTACCCTTCCAGTCACGGACAATATGGGTAGAAACGGCAAACTAACATTCAACCCCAGATGGCTTAATACCTTTCACACGCTGGATCACGCCTACGAATCTGCCAAAGCGTTTTACCACGCAGATGTACATTTACTTCTTCCCTCTCGCCCAAACATCGAAATCCACAACTCTCCCCTCAAAATCCGTAATGCCAGTCCCCACCTCCGACGGTGGAGTCGAACACACAGCCGCTCTCTTCGCCTCTTGCTCCGAATGGCTTTCGCAAGCCAGACGGAACGAAGTCATATTGTTCCCGCCACAGTATTACTTAATGTCCTTATTGTCGCCATTTCTCAGTCCCTCGCGATTCTTAGATGCCGAGGAGTTACAAGCACAAAGAGACAAAGTCTTAGAGTTCTTGAAAGGTGATGGAGGTGATGGGAAGGGGATACCTTGGGCGGATAAAGCGATGTCTCCGATTGGAATTATGATGAGGAAGAGTGATGGGAGGTCCGTGTTAGGGTTGGAGAAGCCGGGACCGGAGTTGAAAGGTAGTGGGAGGGGAGGAGACGAGAAGAGAGTTGTCTTAGTGAAATTCGGTAAGGAGGGGCCTAGGGATGTAGAAGTTAGAGAAAAGGCTGAGATATTGGCCGAAGAGAAAGCATTTATTCAAAAGGAGGGAGAGGCGAAGTTATAGATGGTAGATGGGTAGATGTAGATATATTTGTAAGAATATTATACTAGATATACCACCATAATCAAGACAACTCTCTCCTGCCACCCCTTCACCACAACCCTCCCATCCAAGACGGACATTCGGGGCCAAAATGACGAACTACAAAGTCTCAATATGACCCAACAACCACTGCAAATGCCTATAACTACTCCTAGGCTGATACCCCGGCTGCTCATGCCCACTCGCAAAACTCTCCACCCACATCAATCCCCTCTCAAAATGCTGCGCTCCCATCAATCCTTGTGGATCATCCAGTCCTCCAAACCCATTAGCCACAAAGGCCGTCTCATATTGCAAGTCTGGTAGATTGATCACAATTGGCGTCGTTGGCCTTGTCTGGAAACCAAGTTTCCCGTTCCAGGTCATGTTCTGGATTGCAAGTAAAGTACCATTGGTGATAATCACCATATCCCATTGTGCATTGGAGATTAGAGTACGATTCGTGTGTTCGATTACTTTGGGGAGGGCGTGTTGTATTGGGTCTGCTGAGCTGTCGCCTCCGGGATTCTGTTCCGGTCCCTGATCATAAGGTGCGAGGAGAACTGGCGTAGAAGAGCACATCACCCAGTTGACGTTAGGAGGTGCATGCATAGCTTTCTTGACATCCGCACGATCGAAATAGATTAGTAGACCGGGGGTGGTAACTTCCAGGATACCAGAAAAGCCGAGGACGGAGGGGAGCATAGGACAGGTGTCGGGGACGTGATAGGGGTTGAAGCAGGGCTGTCAGGAGTCAGTGGGGGGGTTTTTTTTCTGTGGCAGGTGAGAGGGGAAAAGGGTGAAAGCTCTTCGGGAGTGTTAATTCAGCGAAAGGTGGTAGGAGAGACATAGGAAATGGGGTTTTACGTTGAAGGCTAGGGCTGCTGTTACAGCAAAGTCAAAAGTATCGCACTCAATATCCGCTGCGTAATCGAGGTATTTCGTCGGCTGGTGACCAGATGGAGGGAACGACAAATATTTGTTTCTGAAATCAGCATACCCACAAGCTTGATCAATGACATCGAGTTCAGCAAGGAACGAAGAATTGAGGTTTAGGATGGCGTTGTTGGCGTGGATGAACGGTGCTGCAACAGCCATCTCCTGCACATAATCAAAAGAACCAACCGTAGGATCATAAGTCATCACTCCTTGAAGGTTGAAGTAATCCATATCGTGTCTATCGATCATAGCAGACGAAATATAGGGGACGTAGCGGCCAGCGTAGCTTTCTCCTGTGACGAAGATCTTGAACTTCTTGATCGAGAAGATTTTTTGGAAATTGAGGAAGAAGTTGATAAAGTCTTGGGCGATTTCTTCGTCGCTGGTGGCGGTGACTTGGCCGGTTGAGAAGCCGGCACCGACTGGTTGGTCCACCCAGAGGACGTTTGTTAGACTAGAGCGTAGAGTCAGCATGTATTGGAAGGAAGGATCAGGCAGGGATGTTACTTGACCCAGGAGTATGGGTTGTGGGTAGGTGCAAAAGCGCCAGCAGACCAGAGAAATCTGCCATTCTCTTGGAAGAAGCCTTCAAGAGAGCTGCATCCTGCTCTTAGTTAGCCATATTCAAACGTGAACGAATCTGAGCAACAAACCAGGTCCGCCATTGAGCCAAATCTTTCTTAATCAGTAAGTTCCTGGTATTTGGGGAGGGCATTCTAACGGTAATCTCGTCCACTGGCGCTCCAACGGTAGGCTGATAGACAAAGAACAAGGCCCGGGATGGATCGCTCATGTTGATAGGAATGAGACCAGAATACATCTCTCCGACATCGAAGTCGACATCGGGCAATGACGACACTCGAGATGCTATGAAGTGTCAGCATGATATTCAGGTCCTAGGACGAAAAATTTCTTACGTTTAGTTGTATAATTAAGAAATCGAAATCCTTTCGTACTTCGGTCTTCGACAGGGCAAGGCTCCTGTATGTCTTTCACATTGTTCTCGAGGCCGACACAGTCCTTGCCATGAATCTTGTGGCCATATCTTTCGCTAAAAACAGAGACAACGAATGAGACATAGGAGACGAAGAGAAGTGATTTGAGAATCGACGGGCCCATTTTGAAACTTCACCCACAGCAAAAAGCCAATGGAGAAACAAATCAGGAAGAAATGGGCATTGCCAGACTTAAAGGCACGACGAGGTAGGAGACTTGCCAAGACCTCTCGACTGCAGGACTAGCATGACTTTTGATTCTGCATCCTTAGTTGAGAATACTTCCAAGATTGGGGAGATACGGCAGGACAAAGGCGCTGAGGTTTGGAGGAGATATGGCGCCAGAAAGATCGGCATGTTGATTTCAGGTAAGACTCATGATACTTCCCGAGACCTGCGAAGGAAAGGGCAAAGGAAAGAAGGGTGCAACGTTGACCGCTCTTGCTGATCCTCAAAGGCGCCAGGAAGCGAAAGAGATGTATCACAATTCTAGATCTCCTGTAAGGCTTCTAGCAAAGCTCTCGCTGAATGGCCCGAGACGAGGTCCCTCGCTTGTTGGAGACATTGGGAGTGAAGCGCGGGAGAAAAGCAAGGGCGTTCGTGCGAACATGCCCGTACGATATGGAAGAATGAGCCACTGCATCATGCAATTTTAGTTGTAAGCATTGTCCAAGAGCGGCCCAGACACCAGGGGAAAGTCGCAGTTCCCGCCATGAGTCCCATCAGGAGAAATGCGAATAAACCAGGTGTCGTGGTTTTCGAATCATATTCAATATGATTATCGTTACAGTGTGTGGGCAAAAGGTGAGTCTCGTCAATAACGACCCCGCGCACCGCCCCGCAGGTTTTCCCTCCATAAGCAGCATATGCTCTTGCTTTCGCACCATTTCTTTACAAGCTTTGGATCCACCTCTCCATCCCATCCTACTTTCTCCAATGCGCCAGTGTTCAGCCAGACAGTCAAGTCCTCAAGGACGATTGGATCATACAGGAGAATTTTCTCATGCCAGCTGGGATTGATTGAGTCCAGGGAACGTGGTGCGCTAGTGACTGCATGGCCGATATGTTGGAAGAGAAGATCTTGAGCTGCTCCTGGAGACAATTCAGGACTGTCGCTCATGTCGGATGTCGATGGTCGTAAAGGTAAAGGGGTCATCTGAGATGCAGAACGACGAGGTGGGGATGGTGTAATAGCTCTATCTGAGTCGGAGATATCTTCGACAGCCTTTTTCGGTTTCTTCTTCGTCTTCTTAGGTGTCCGAGCTTGAGACAGAGGCATATCACTGTCCATTTCCAGATACCGAACCGTGCTTTCCTTGCGTGGTCGACCTCGTGGCCGTTTCGGTGATGGCTTCGCGGGTTGAGTAGAAGGTGGAACCGCGTCTTTGGATGTCTTGGCAGGAACAGGAGGAAGATTGGTACTAAGATTGCCAAGGATAGCTTCATTCTTACTTTCCCAGCATCTCTCCAGCAATGTGATCATTTGATCGCGCTTCTTGACAGGCTTGAAATGGTAGGAAGCAATCTCCTTCGCTAGTTGTGCGTCTGTATATGCAGCAAAGTTAGGCATTTGTTTGTTTAACGATTTCTTGGATTTGGCTGGTGACTTTGGGGCTCGTGTCTTCGACTTAGGCGTTGGCAGTTCGCTATCATCCTTGAGTGCTTTTGAAATTTTAGGCGATTTGATCCCCCGGCTGCCTGACGGGCTGCTCAATAGCTCTTCCCTGATAGCTGCTTCGATCGGCCCAGGTGCCTTTGCTGGATCTGGTACTTTCGCTGCTGGAGTTGATCCGATATCGTGCCAAATCTCCGATTTCGTTGCCAAAGGTGTAGCACCAGTCACAGGCAATGCCGGAGTTCTACGGTCAACTGTTGGAGAATCAACAAGGTCAATCATCGGGACATCTAGTAGTTCGCCAGAACCATCCCGGGAAGCGACAGACCAAAGATTCCGTTTTGTAGTGAGGCCAGGTCCTCTTGGTCTCGGTGGTGACGAGTCAAAGACTGAATCAGTAAATGGGTCATCGTCTTGATTTGAGGCCTGCATAGCAGCATGTAGATCACGAAGCAACGTCGGCGAATCCTCTCTGGCAAGCTGACTCGATGTGCCGAAAACGAAATCTTGATTTCCGACTTGCTTCATGGCCGATTCGGGTGACAAAAGGATCGGTGCTTGCGTCGAGCCCTTCTTTGCTTTCGAGGCACCTTTGACAGGACTCTTGGATCGCGGCTTTGGTGGGACTTTGAATCCATCATTGCTTGACCTTTCGGAGATTTGTAGGGGGAAGTATTGCAGTAGTGGTGCTGATCGAGCTGGTAACTCCTCTTCCTCCTCTCCGGCATATGCAGATGTAGCTTGATCAGTGATCGTCCTGGCTTTCTTTTTAGGAGCCTTCTCCTTCTCTTTTGGTGACGCAGCCGCTGCGGTCAAAATGCTCGTCTTCACAAGGTCGGTCAGCTTTCGTTTTCGAGTGATTTCGGTACCAAGAGGAGTAGGTACGCTACTACTTTCGACTTTCAAAGTCGTGAAGCCATAACTCCCAAAGAGGTTTGTGAAGCCGTTGCGCTTCTGACCAGATAAAAGTCCACCAGAACTCAAAGCATTGTCAGATGCAGTGGTAACAGAAGATCTATTACTTGCTTCAGGTGGGGTCCAGTCAAACCGCCTTTGGATGGCTTTCGGCAGATCCAATTCTGGAGATTTGATGATCGCATTGACCTCCCGAGACTTGGTTGCTTCATCCGCTTTTGTTTCTATAGTCGCAGAGGATTTGATGACTTTTCCTTTCGACAACTTCGTCTGGGACTCTCCAGTAGCTTTCTTGGCTCTCGGTTTCCGTGCAGGCTTCTCTTTCGCGTCGGCCCCTGATGTGCCCTTGTTTGCCTTCTTTGCTCGCGGCTTTGGAGCCACAGCTTCTTTAGCCTCCGATCCATCCTCGGTCGCCTTCTTGGCTCTCGGCTTGGTCTTCTTCTTCTCCGCCACTGTAGTGTCGCCGTTATCCTCAGTCGCAGCAGGTTTCGAAGGCTTCTTCGTAGTCTTCGTCTCGCCTTCCACCTTCTTTGCTAGTGCCTTTCGAGGTTTTGTGGTTTTCGCAGGCTTCACTTCTTCTGTAACATTATCCTCTAATCCAAAGGCACTGATCGCCTCGGTGGTAGACGTCGACTTTAACAGCGATGCTGCACTGGTGAACGATGCGGTGGCATTCTGAGGAATTGGTGCCGCCCAGGTTCCAGTCCGCAATACTCGTGGGCGCTTCTGCACGATTTCGTCCATTGAAGGGAGCGGAGGAGACGACGACAGAGTGAAGCTTGCGAATTGCCTCGGCGGGGAAGAGAGGATCAGCATTTCGGTCATCTTGCTTGGAAAATAGCCTTTGCGCCAGGCGCGACTCGAGAGAAACGGGATGAGCGACAGTGTTTATACTTCAGGCACTCGCATCCTCAAATTGGTGAGGAGAGGCCGACAGATTGGGAAAGTATATTCGGATGAAAGTTGTTGTTGTCGCGACTCCACAAAATCAACAGACGAAAAACTTGTGGGTCGCCGGAGACTCGCACGCTAGCACGTGATTCTAGTCGCTCGCTAAGTCCAACCCTCTTTTGGTCTAGCTTTTTTTCAAGCCCACGACGGAAGCATTTACAGAATCTCGAAAATTGTCGACACCAAATCTACACTTCCAGCGCCGTTCAGTCAATCCACACTGCATAAATACCGCCAAAATGGAGAACGATAAGGGAGAACTCGTCGACCTGTACGTATATGCAGAATCTATGCGCGACACCGGAACATTGCAAAACGTGGAATCGAAGACTGACTTGCACTCTTTACAGCTACGTCCCACGCAAATGCAGCGCTACCAACAGAATCATCAAGGCCAAGGACCATGCGTCTGTCCAGATCTCGGTCGGCAAGGTTGATGAGAACGGCCGATTCACCGGGGAGAGCCAAGTCTACGCACTTTGCGGTTTCGTACGAGCAATGGGCGAGAGCGACGATTCATTGAACCGATTGGCACAACGAGATGGTCTTCTGAAGAACGTCTGGAGCGGAAGCAGCCAGCGATAAATGCATATTGAGGAGTTCTTGGTACGATAAGTCCATGCAGGATCCAAGGTGGGGTGCTAATACGGTCACAGATTTGCGGTTATGGGCTGGACTGGGAAATGGGAATAGAGACACATACTGGGCGAAGAAGAATGGGCTGGTGGGCAATTGCTACGATAGTCACTCTTCGCGTGTGATACAATTCGACAACCTTTCTCAGACACCCCGATTCGACTGTTGTGAAGTCCTGCATACCTCGAGAATATCGCAACGGCTCTTCGAAACTCCTCGTACCCACTCCAGAGTGACCTTACTTGTTCGAGGAGTCAGACTGCTATTCAAATAGCTACTCAGCCGAAGATCGATACAAATCTAGCCTTCTGAAGAGCTGTGACGTTAGAGCATCTCGTCAGAGCACAGATACGGGCCGGACATTACCAAGAGCATTCAAGTGATACTCGAATTTTCAATGCACAACCTGCGAGCGTTTTTCTGGAGGCTGTATCTAGGAAGGGTCTAAACAACAAACCAGTCAGATATCTACTAACATCTGCAGTCATTCCTATACTGATCGCAGCATCTGCCGTAGAACCTACCTCTAGAGCGAGACTTCAAGCGGAGTCCGCATACAATCCAGGGGGATATATCATTATCTTCTGATCATCACACGGTATTCTTTCGAGTCCCGAATGACGGCTACTCCTCCGCATGTTTTCCACCATCTCAGCCCTGTTGCATCTGCGCTAGTCTGAATCTGGTCAAGGCCCAGCTTTCGGAGGCAAGCTGCAGTGAGGCTGAGCAATACCCCGAGAGAGTACATGAAATGCCTGAGACTCCCAGAGAGAATCAAGAAAAGCTTTTCTCATGTCAAGCATACCACACTATCATTGCCTAGTCTTTCTCCCTTCGCAATACCACGCATCATGGATCCGTTCTCCATCACCGTCGGTGCAGTAGCTCTTGCTGAAACTGCAAATAAGCTTGCAAGCTCCCTCACAGACAGATATCGTGCTTTCAGCTCAGCTCCAAAAGAAATGCTAGAGATTGCAGGACAAGTTACCATGTGTGCTGGTCTCGTAGATGTCTTTTCCAGAAGCATCGATGGCACAGGAGCAGAATTCCCCCCACGATTTCAGCAGGATGCCTCTACGCTGGTCATGCAAGTATGCTCCCTCCCCCATATCCAATTCTCAACAACAACTCATCCGCTAAAGTGTCGAGCCATATTGAAAGACATCGACGAGATGATTCCACACGGATCCAAGAAACCAGACTATGGAGACCGACTCAAATACGCATTCGGTAGCCAAAAAAAGATTGCCAAGCATCAAGAGAACTTGAGGCAAGTGCAGCATATGTTCATGTTCATGACTACATGCTGGCAGTATCAACTCCCCGCGAAGCAACCTGTCGCAACAACATCTCCCATACCGATGGGTAGCCTGCAAGGAGTGATGCAGCACATGCCATTACAAATCAATATGAAGACTCCTGGCAGTGGCGCTCAAACTGTGACCTATGAAGCTACTTTGACATTGAAGCCTGTGGAGCAGCCGCCTACGAGGCCCGAAATGGAATATTTCAGAAGAGAAAGGAAATCATCCCGCCGTTTCGAGACCTCGAACCAACAGAAGCAGAGTCTGGAGAATATGCGACGCAGCCCCTACTTCTCCATGAAGCTCCTGAAACCAATAACAACGGAGACTACGCGCTACTACAGAACGATGCCAGAAATTATGAGGGAGCGAGAAGAGATGAAGAAGAAAGGGGAAGCAGAAGCCAAGCCTCCTTCGCGGGAGGAAGCTTCTGAAGAAGTCGACAACATTCTGTCTCAGGTACGACTTCTGATTCCGGTATAATGGCGGACGTTGATGTTAAACTCTGCAGTGGTTTGACGAAGATCACGAATTGGACATCAGTGACCATGACTCCCTGTCTGAAAGCGAAGGAGTCACGGTTGAGGTCATCGATGCAGAACCTCCACTAACTAAAGGAGGACTCGGAATCGATAATCCTCTGCGGCCAAGTTCAGCTCCAATTCCTGAGTCGCATAACTGGGACTGGAGATGTGACGGCTGTGATAAGAAGGTAAGTGGTCTCAATGATGATCTGCATGTGCTCATTCCGAATAGTATTACTACCACGACAAACGGTACAAATGTCGAGAATGCTCGAACTTCGATTTCTGCCCAGATTGCTACGGTGTTGTTTGGCATCGGCATGGACATTCAAGCTTCGTTGAACGAAACATTTGAGAGTTCTTCTCGCTATCGGACACAGCGAGTTTCGGAATAGGTATGCAGCTGCGATCGTCATGTCATGGTCTTTGGTTGGAATGGAGTAACGCATAAAATGATGGTGGCTGTTCGGCATATTAGCGGAGGAAAGATACAAAGGTCTGACAGACATTCAGCTTTGAAGCCAAGGGGGGTTTTCTGTCTCTTGTTACTCTCACAAGCATGTACTCGTGGATGGATGGTTTATTGATTTTCTGGAGATCGAAAGTTTCATGAAAATGGAAACTGAAGCTTGAAGTTTTATCATGGTCTTAAGTTGCTCATCGCACCAGTTGAATAAGTACAGCCACGCTTCAATTAAGATCTTCTAGACCGTGGGACGATGTACCACCCAGCTATAGTTTATCGAGCTCATATCTTGGCTACCTTCCATACTTCCCCCGTTCTCGACCCTTACAGCTATCAACACGTGTAATGCAAAGCCCATGCTGATGATATCTCATAGCCCGTCTACAACCAAAACCGTGCCCTGCAGTTCTCCCTGAAGGCGTGAGCAAATGTGCGCCGAGACCACTCGTCTACCAATGATCCTCATCCAGATCCCAAGGAATTTCCTCGTATTCCAGAGACTCGCAGAGGAAGAAATCGATGAAGTCTCCTTGGCCAGCTTTGGAGTCTCTTGCAAGTGTCAATGTGTTGTCTATCAAACCTTCCATTGCGTCCCGAAACAACTGTTTGCCATCATTTGACTTGAAGTTCCATAGCTTGCGATAGTACTGGGGGAGGTACATCTTGTCAGGGGAGGAGTCGGTAAAGTTGAGACTGACTTTCTTCATGTATTCTAGCATCTTGTCTCTCGCTGCCGGGTCATTCCTTGCAAGTTGATGCATTCTCTTCAACAGTCTCTCGTTGACTCTTCCCATCCTCGCGTAAATCTTCGAACAGGCTTTTTCGCAGATCTGCCATACCTCTCCAGTTGCGCCTTTGCGGAATACTGGATCAGTCCATGGACCGAGCGACAGACAAAGACATTCTTTAAAGAGTCTTTCATTTCTCAGACTGATAGCTAGCTGAAGAAATCTGCAGGGATTCTCTTTCAAGCCCCAGAAAACTCCTTCCTCTTCTCCGTACGTTATCGCTTCATCGAGGGTACGAGAGACAATCCTTAATGCGCAGTAATAGTCCGCCAGCTCGAACAAGGCTGCAAGCTCTTCCGCACGGTAGATCATGTAAGGCATGTTGTAGATAGCTTGTATGAGGGCGTGGAAAGCATCCTCTTGTTGCGATTGCTTTTTCTGGTCATGGAGACTTCCAGTCTATGATACACCGTGTCAGTGTGGGACAATCCAAAGTGCTTGCGGGGTCCCGATGGTTGGAATCAGGACATTCCTCGCGTTCGCAAACTGGCAGGGGACCCAAACAATGAGCATCAGGCGAGGAGAGATAACATACCTTTTGGGGCGCAGCTTGGGCTGCAACCAGGTGCCATCCATCATCATCGTCAATTTGCGTGATCCATTCATAGGCGAACTCTGGAGAGGCAGGGACTTTCTTTTCCGGAGAGTCCAAGAATTTTAGGAAGAATCCGGAATAAAGCTTCAGCAACACGCTATGGACGTGATATTCTGAGGTACCAAAGACTTTGAGCCGAACATCTGGTTTCAAGCCAGGAGCGAATAACTCGTGGACGATCGGCCGCTTTCTTTTTGAGGTTGGCATCGTGTACTGCGACCTTGAAGTCCGCTCTAAGTGTTTTTTGGCGGAGATCAGTTGAAGTCGATATCCTCAAAGAGGAGCCGTCGGTGAATCGGTTGTCAGTGTACTGATGGCTGTGCTCATAATCCGTGACGGATTGTTGTGTAGAAAAATGGAAAGGAAGGGAGGGGGTTGTGCTAGACGCGTCTTTGAGGTCGCGTGGTCAGGAGCTGCAATCCGAGTAGGAAGGAAATAAGCCATGCCATGAATTCAAGACAGTGAGAACAAAGACACTCGTTCTATGAAAAGAAATATGCCACCATGTTGCATATAAATGCATCACTTGCTACAAGCATGATTTTAGATTGAAGAGCACAAACGCATTGAATCGAACAAAAACAAATAAAAATCTAGCAACTTCTTTGTGATGAAGAATCAATGAGGTTCTCGATATGATTGCCAGCCTACTTACGAAGCCAACATAGAAACAAGGCTTCAACAAACGCAGTCCTTTTTCAGCGGAGAGGTGACGACTTCAACGAAGCAAAACAAAAGACACTAGTGAGCGTATGTCACAAACTGATTCATTTCAATCTCCCCGCCACTGTTGGAAATGTCTCTTATCCGCGTGCCTTGCCAGCGATACTCTAGGCGTTTCTTAGAATAATTTTGTTTTGAGTGAGGGGTATTGCGGGGTGTTCTAACAGAGTCAGTCTCGTCGTTCTCATCCAGTCCTAAAGACTCCATGCTTGGAGACACTTACTCATTGAGTTGGAAACGAGCAAGGTAGTAGTCGACCATGCCCTCCCTTTTCGGTAAAAATGCGTGCAACTTCCACGAAAGACTCTCCCACCATGTTATCCCCACCCACCTCTCACCAATCTTCTTCGTCGACTTTCCAAGGCAGATCCTCATCTTTGATCCAAGCACAAAGGAAGTAATCCGGAGACTTAGACTCGCCTGCACACCATTCCTGCCTGTCGAAAGCCAAGTTATTCTTCAGCAGGTTCTTCAGTGCTGATCTGAACTCCGACACATCCCACTCGCGACTACGAGTTTCCTGCAGTGAAACCACAGCACGGTAATAGATTGGAAGCTCAACTGTCCACTCGAAGCTCAATTCGGAGTGAGCTTTCTTGAACCATTGCGATACTGTCAGCAAGTGGAACACTGCTTTTTGGGCTTCGACCACGTGAGTTAACACCTGCATCCTCGCCTTGTTGATAACTTCGAGGAGGACTTTTGGTCGGTCACCGAACTTGATAGACAGAGCAAGATCATCGTTGTCAACACGGTCGTGGGTCAGAGTTCTTCCGGATATGTAAATGACACAATCTCGGAAGAGAGAGGCATTTCAAAGTTTGGTGGCCGCTGGAAGCAGTTCATCTGCGTAGGTGCAAATCTGCGCTAAGTCAGAAAAGTATGCCCATCGTAAGAAGCTGGCCTGTGCAATCACTTACGTGGATGTCATTCTCGATCAAAGCTTTGTACACTGCTTTCGACAGCATTGGAAGGGCACGATAACAATCCGCAAGCTCCGTCATGAGAATCAGTTGTTGTGCCGAGGCCAATTCGTATGCCTTGCCATACACAGCGCAGAGCAGATTATGAAATGCCGCGGTCTGTTGTGTATGATCAAAGGTTACTTTCAACAACCTCGGAGTCGTATCCTGTTGCATGGTCAGCATAAATCATAGATACCAGTAACAAAGCCTCACCTCGGCAGTCCTAATATCTTCTAAACCCCAGCCCTTTCCATCGGAATCAATAATCGTCGTCCATATGTACTTGAAATCTCCGGTGTTCTCGCCAAGTTGCTGCTTGTCTGCTGAATTGAGGAACTTGTAGAAGTAATTCGAGTTTACCTTTAAAAATGGCTGAGTGAACATGGAAGTCTGTGCCGAAGACTCTGATTCTAGTGTCGGGTGACAAACCGCGAACCTCGAACTTGGTCTCGGAGACCAGTTTGGTGGGAAGGTCTGGTGGTGGTGGGACATTCCGAACGCCTGTTGCTGAGAGCAGAAAGAGCGGCATGGTGATTGCAACGGCAAATTGGCAGTTTAGAATACTGATCCAATCAAAGCTGGAACTTTAATGAGATTCCAGATTCATGGAAGTGAGGAGGCATTTTATTAGATGGCATCAAAGAATGCGTGTTGAGGTGTGAAAAAAGTTAGACGGGGTGGGAAGGTCAACACAAACGAAGCAGCTCGAATAAGACAATGACTGAAGTTCATTTGTAGATTATAAATTGCGAATTTCTTCTGCGGAAATGGGAAATGCTAAAGGAGCACCCTTGTGTCCTACCAAATATAGAAAGGCGAATCTCACAAGCAAACTATGAAAGCGTCCTTTGATACATGCGTCGTACCTCATTATCGGGAGAGGCACACACTTGCGCGCAAGGCTTATTCATATTCATTGATAGTTCAGGAATCGAACAGATTCTATGGCTGAGCCTGGGAAAGAAGAAACAGTCAGGAAGCATGCCCCATGATGCCACAGCTGTCATATATTGATCCTCTTGAAAGGCCTTGGAAGAGCAGGAAGCTATCTCCACAATCAAGGTAGTCTGAAGGACTACTGTTCGTCAATTCTTCTTGGAAAAGGGTCTTCTTTCGGAGGGTGTATTCCGACAATCTTGCAATGAATCAAAACAAATGTCTCACGAGAACCTGAAGCCACAAACTGAGGCGCAGGCAATCATCTTTAGCCCTTAGATTAACAGCTCAATGAAACGTATGTTTCTAAACCAGACATATGATCGAGGTGCTTCAACTACTACCCAATTTTCAGGCAATCTAGAATTCAATGGCTCAGAATCACATGACAGATCTTTAGGAGCACAAGACTTGAGAGAATCACCATCGTCTAGACAATAAGAGAATCTTCTTGGCTAACAGTTAGACCAATTTCCGTAGCTTAGGACTGGGAATGGTAGTAGCAAAAGTACAATCTCGATGTCCAAAGCTTCTTTGGACATCCAGGGGTCCTCGCTTAAGGAGATCTCTGACCAAAGCAAACTCCAGTGGAATGAGGTATGCAGGCGTCATAGCCCATCCAAGAACGCGAATGCGAATAAGCCATAGCAGAATGTCCGTAACCGACGTTTGACAATTCTAGTAGCAAAAGCCTCACCTCAATGTCAAGTTCGTTCCGGACACTCAGTCCTCGCTTAAGAACCTTAGCTCCATCTCAAGTCAACACAACAAACGCACCTCGATCTCTCGACCTTTCCAACACTCATCATCTCGCAACACAAACCGTGAGTCTGAATCTCCCAGTCCTTGTTGGAGATTCAGTTCTAACAAAAGCGCAGAAATTGCTCCTTGCAGAATACAAACAATCACTCACCACAATGGCGTATCAATGGGACATGATCGCCTCCGACGCGCCTCCAATGCAACCATACAACGACGACTACGAGTACCACGTCGAAGCAGAAGATATTTATATCACTGATGCTTTCCTCAACCCCGCGCACGACATCCCCGGCATTCCAGCCAAGTACGCGAACGAAGAATCCCAAGGTCGAGCCCTATACGTTCACGGCGTTCCTGATTTCTGGAAGGCTGGTCCCACGGGTCCCTTGAAGACAATATTCGGATTATGGGGACAAGTTGACAAGTTTCCGATCTTGATCAGCTTGAGCGCTGAGAAGACGTTTCGATGGGTTATCATGGCTAGTGAGGCGGACGCGCTGATGGCGATGGATCAGTTGCATGGCAGGACTCTGGAGGGTGGCTGTTTGGCTGTCAGCAAGAGTCTTCCACCGGGACGAACACTTACCTTGGTCAATCAGCAACCGTTGGCTGAGCAGCCAGAGATGGAGATGGAGTATAGCGAGGAAGAATTCGAATTCGACAACACTCTTGAGCGACGATTGTATCATGGTCATCCATCGCCTATCCCTGATACCAGCGACGAGAAGACTCCAATGCTTACCGACTTCAAATTTCCTCCTACTATCAGGGTCCAGGACACTGATGCCGCTTCGGTCGCGACTACTGATGATGGAACGGATATCCAGTCTCCGGAAATCCCAGCACCCACCCAATCACCCCTCACCTCGCCCACCAAGGACAAGAAGGACACATTCACTACGCAAGCTTCCTCATGGGCCAACATTGCCGGTAAAGCCTTGAGTGCGACTGGATCCGGATCCAACGTCATCGATCTCAAGCCCCAGCACAAGTCCGCCGGTCCCCGTCTCAAGCCCGTTAGACGTATTCCTAGCGTTGTCAAAATCTCCGAGCGTGACGCACAACGCCTTGTATTCCTCCTCAACCTCCCACAAAACATTACCGCAGCCGACATCACGAACGCCGTCAAGGAAGGACCACTCGTCAAGTTGCAATTCGGATTCGATGCAGAGGCGAAGCAACGATATTGCGGTGTTATCTTCCAATTCGCTCAGGACGCTGCAGCCTTCGAGGAAGTTCTGGAAAGAGAGAAGCGTGAGAGTAGGCCAAATCGCTTCCGCTTCATCGTCGAGCATGCGAGAGCCGAGCAAGTCGTTGGTATTGAGGACACTCTTGCGGCTATGGGACACCCGATGTTTGCCACTCGTCGCCTTACCATCGTCAAGGCTGGCTTCTTCTTTATGTTCGGTCAACGCCAGTTGAAGGATCTCTGTGAGAAATTGGTTGGCGGTGATTGTGTTCAGCTGATTTGGCTTTACAATGGTGGAAATGCAACGATCGTCTTCACGGACGTTGCTGCTGCTATCAAGGTCAAGAAGGATTTCGATAGAAAGTCCACGCGGGGTCTTTCAGGAGGAGAGACTGCTATTTGGGCGGGAGTGCAGACCACATTCTCGAAGGATCCTTGCGTGGCCCCATTGGAGCTGAAGACTGCCATGCAGGATTAAGCAGGTGCTCCACGGGAACCGGAGTTTTCTGCTTTGGGTTGCAGCATGGAGTTTCGGAATTTAATTGTAAGTGTAATTAATGGATGTATCACTTGATGGTGGCCTTGATCGAGTTGGATCAGAGGCTGCACCAGACGATAATCTGATCAAGTTCGTGTCCTCAGTGAAGGATCAAACCGAAGTTCAGCATAGAACACGCAAAATATCAGAAATTCAATGCAATACACGCAGCAAAATGGACAAGCAAGTTATCAATGATTACAATTAAACATTTGGGGGTATCATTAAGAACGCATCAACCAAAGATCTTATGGCGTTTTGGTCGCCAACCATGAACATGGTTGACGCACGCATCGTCGGATTCAGATGGGCCGGACTTACTGTGCGTCTGCCCACTGCCCCATACATTGATGGGCAGGACCGCCAGGCCTCGCATATCTTCGTCCGACTTATCCTTGAGCTGGTTTCTCTCTAGCCACATCACCTCTTTCATATGTCTAAACTTCTTCCATGACACCCTCCTCTCTAGTCCTGCATCTCGATCCCTTATTTCATGGCCATCCGCGAGACTTTCACTCAGCACCTCCAAGACAATGTCCGTGAACATACCAGCTCCACTCACTTCGCCAGATGTATCGATGTGCGAACCAATCCTCGACAGTTGTCTCTGACTCCAGCTACCTTTCGGAAGGCTCTCCTGCACCAGGACATGACTTATAGTCCTCACAATCGCCCTCCTGAGTATCGGATCAAACCTCCTCGGCGCCCACATAACTGCTTGACCAAAGCCAAACCCTCTCATCCATCCCCATTGTTTCAATGTCTGGGAGCTCAAATATGGCTCATCGTCATCCACCCCTATTACCAGACTAACATCCCTCTTCCCCTCCACAACCTTGACAATAGGTTGACAGTCCCTCATCGCTACTCTATCCCACGTATCGATTGCCGTGTAGAATCCACCATGGTACCATAAGATCAGATACCGCACCAAGTCTTCCCTTATACTGGGGAACTTCTGGTTCGCCTCCGCAATCTGCGGTATCGAGTCGAACAATGGCATCAAGTCTGTCGGAGGAGAGGTATAAAGTTTATATTCCCATCCCGCATTATTATCCCTCCATTGTGAAATCCAGGACTTCCATGCCTCTGCCAGGTCCGGTGTAGTGATCTGCCATATCCTTTTCTTCGCAACCAGATCCTTCTCCTCTTTCAGCAGCTTGCTTCGAACCTCTCTCTCAAGACTGACTAGCTGCTCCTCCAGCCTCTCTTCGAAGCTTATATTCGCTCTCAGACGATATAGGGATGTGTATTCGTATACTGGACGGGACTGGTATACCGGGGCATCAGGAGTAGATGGGCTGAAAGCCAGGACCGGAATATTGACGGGTTCGTACGCGAAGAGAATGTAGAGGAGGATGCTAGCGATCAGGGCGATGAGTGCTCGACGGAGGGTTCGAACTCGATGAAATCGCATGGCGTCGCCGCCGTGCAAGACGTCTTCTGAATAGGACATCGATTCTTTTTCTGCAACTCATGGTGGATTTCTTTCTCTGAGACATCGCGGAGGTGAAGTGTGGAGGGAGACGCGTTGGGCGTACCCCTGAATGGGAGACGTTCCTGAATCTGGATCTCACTGGTGATCATTCTAGCCGAATTCGGCACAAGCCGAGATGAAGTGATATTTTTATCAACATCCAGCCTCCAGCTGAACTCTTATAATTATATTTAGCAGAGCGAGACTTGTAGTTTCCAAGTCTCAGCTCTCATACGCATGGTCTCCTCGGACGCCTGTTCGTTACACATCATTGCACTTCCCCAGTCTGAATTTGTTGAAAAGGTTGAATCTTTTGCAAGCGCAGAAGTCAAAGCCCTTCCCACTTGTACGTCTGGAGATATTAGAACTTTATTGACTGTATTTGGTGTTCTAAGCCGGCTAAAAAACTCTAATTCCATGGCTTCCAAACCGAAAGTTTGAATCGTCCCTTGTTTCTATCAGTACGACGTTCAGCCCTATACCTATTGTTTGCGGCTCCCCACACAACCTCGTCTCGTCCAACACCGTTTAGCATTTTGTACCGTCAAGGTCCCATCTATCGTCTCTTCATTTGTGGTTGCTAGCGCTTCAAATTTCCGATTTCCCGACTAGCCTAAGAAAGTCCAGGCAGGGCTGGGAGATTCAAGAAGCTGGCGGTTGCGGTACATCCGTCCATCAAATTGTACGTACATTCAAGCATGAAGAGACACCATCCAATCAATGTGCATTAGCAACTCTAGGCCAGCCATAATACCCCACATAAATATTTACATTAAAGCCAGCCTTTCCCCTCTACCTCCTCCCTGCCTTCCTCTCTCCAACCAAAACCTCAACCGCGCAATTAATCACTTCCCGAAAAGCTAATGGCAGTAGCAGCCTGTCCAGCCGCCTTCTTGTCAAGCGCAACATTGGTAGCCAACTTCGTCTGCTGTCCAGCAAGCTCACTCTGGCTTGCTGTATTTCCTTGCGCGACCTCGATTTGGATCCTTAATACATCGGTCTGCAACTTCAGGACCTTGTTCTTTATCTTGCCGTTTTGGAGAGCTGTTCCGGCTGTGGTGCCAGTTCCTCCAGCGGCGGCGATCGCATCGTTGAATCCTTGAAATTCGAAATCAGCATACGACTTCTCTGAATGTTCCAAGAGCTCAGGAACATTGAGATATCTTACCCCCAGTTCCGGTCTCAGCATCTTCAGAGACTTGGGCGGCCGTGGAAATAATGGCAAGATCGGCAGCCGCAACGCCGGCAAGATTCGTCTGATCGACCTGTAAGAAAACTTGTTAGAAGGGGAGAGCTTGAAGCTGGAGAAGGGATAGCTTACGGGAAACTTGGCGTTCACTTCTGCGAGGGCATTTCCAGCCACTCCAGAGGAAACAGAAAAGTCATTATACGTCTGAACAGTGAGAACACCAGCCGCAGCACGCTTGTCGACCGGTGCCGAAAGAGAAGTGGAAGCGAGGGAGAGGAGAATCGCGAGCGAGGTAGAGAAACGCATGATGTCGATTGGTTTGATAGAACAAAGATTCGAGATTATCGTTTGGTTTTGGATTTGAAGAGACAGTAGAACAAAACAGAGCAGTGTCAGGAAAAGATTGGCGACAGCACAGCTGCGAAAAGAATGGAAAAATAGACAAGTAAGGAGTGAATCAAAACAGTTGGCAAATGCGTGGCCTTACCAGTACTTGGTGGGAAACGATGTTCTTATAAGTTTTATAAGATGAGATACGATACGATATGATTAGATGGATGTCATTTGTGCCAGATCAGAGAAGATCAGACAATCTAGCGGGGAGCGTTTGGGAGGCGGCTGACTTTCCACCAACCAAGACCTCCGACGAAAACGCTTTCTGGATTGGTATGGGTTGCACAGCTTGCAATGCGACGTAAGATCCTTGGCACTGGTAATCTTCGGTGTGAAAAGCCATTGTGACTTTGGATGGTTCGGAGACGGAAGATGTATGAGATCAAAACGATCAGATATGATCCGAGTCTCAGCAGGGATTAGGCGAAGGTCTGGAGGCGAAAGGGGGAAACACGTGATTCGCCCCCTGTTTCTGATTGTCGTTGACTGCGCTAATTGATCCAAGCTTTGGAGATTATCGAACCATAATGAGTTCCTCCAATGAAGAAACTCATTAAGTTGTGTCCCGACCAAGCCCTTCCTTGTACCTTGTCAGCGCTCTTTCCCGACTCGCCTTGTGGTCAACAATTCGTTCGGGGTACCCGTTCTTCTTCGCGACGACTCCTTTTCCTCTACCAAAGGGATCATGAATTGCTTTCCCTTCAATACTTTTCAGCTCAGGCACCCATTTCCGTATGTACTCTCCCTCAGCATCAAACTTCTCGCTCTGCAGCAAAGGGTTGAAGATTCGGAAGTATGGTTGCGGATCGACTCCTGTGGAAGCGCTGAACCCCCATCCTCCGTTATTTGAAGCAAAGTCTCCGTCTATGAGATGCTCCATGAAGTATCGCTCTCCCATTCTCCAATCCAACAACAGATGTTTAGCCAAAAATGATCCGACAATCATTCGACATCGATTGTGCATGTATCCACAATGATTCAATTGTCTCATCGCAGCATCGACTATTGGATATCCAGTCTTCCCTTCACACCAGGCCTTGAATTGTTCTTGGTTGTACTCCCAATCGATATTCGTGTATTCAGGCTTGAACGGCTTGTTCATACAAACATATGGCCAGTGTGCCATAACGTGTTTGTAGAAGTCCCTCCAAGCAACCTCACTGATCCAAGTTTGAATTCCTTGATTGCCCCCATCAAGCTTCTTCGTGGTATTTTTGTCTCGTGCTGACCGTATTGCTGTCCTGGCGCTTAATGTGCCACTCGCAAAATGGACACTTAGACTCGACGTTGCTCCCTCGGCAGGGAAATTTCGATGCTCGCCGTATTTGGCAATACGCTCATCACAGAATTTCGCAAGTCGTTCCTCAGCTTCGTGTTCTCCTGGCGGCCACATAGATGTAAACCTTTTCCTTTCCTCATCGCTCAACTTTTTATTGTTCGGCGCGGCTGGGACGTCGCTCGCGAATAGATCCTTGAACTTCTGTCTCGCGCTTCCAGGATTCTTCCCAGGCTCATCAAAAAGGTCCAGCAATTCGGAGTGGCTGTGAATATGTGCCACCCAAGCCCTGTACCATGGGGTATAGACAGAATATTGTTTTCCTTGACCGCTTGCAAGTTCTCCCGGGCCGACCACGCAGGTATCAGGGACGACGTCCATCGCAATACCCTGCTCGAGACACATCTGCACCATCTTCGCCTCGCGCCTCAATTCATCCACTTCGTATTCGACATTCGCAAACAAGTGGCTTCCTCCCCACTTCTGCAGCAATTCCAGCACCCGTCCGGGAAGGGACTTCCGCTTTTCGACAGTCTCAACGTACAGCGGGATGTCAAGCGCAGCAAGATCCTTCTTCACTATCTCCAATGTCCTCAGAATGAAGTCCACTCGAACAGGAGCTGTCAGATGGGCTTCGAAATCCTGCGGGCTAACGATATAGATGCAGATAAGTGGAACGCCCCTACTCTTTGCCTTCTCGCTCGCGAGGTGTAGTGCCTTATTATCCTTCAATCTCAAATCGCATTTGAACCAATGGACAACTGCATCCCTGACTTCAATCTTCGCTCTTTCGGATTTTGTTTCTCCAAGAACTTGGGCGAGATCATCGATAGGTCGAGGCAGTTCGTTTGCGTTATATGCGAGGGCTCTAGCATTGCTCATCTCGTGAGGGTAGAATTTCCGCAGCACGATGCCATTGTCCTCTGCTTCTTGGGCTTTCTCGTGGGGCTTGCGAAGGTCGTCCAAGGAGCTAGTCTTCGATTTTTTGGTACCATTCGAGGACTCTGGCGGTGATGAAGCCTTGCGTTTGCCATTCGCAGCAGCTTTCTTGGGAGGCATGTTGAGGATAGGGGTGGAGGTGAAAGAGCGTCTTGGAATTCGATGTTGGAAAGAGAGTCGGACAAATGTTCGCGAACACAGCTGGGTTCTGATGCTTCTCAATGGCAAGACAAACATTAATTGAATAATGCTTCGAGTGCAATTGAGGAGTTGATGAGGAAGGAAGCGCGCGTCGAAGTACGCGGGTT